>VXBJ01004670.1:485836-677295 GCA_013400055.1 Nycticryphes semicollaris | reverse complement strand
TTTTTTTTTTTAATTTCCTCATTGGCTTTATATGACAGTTTCCAATAACACATGCTGTACTGCAATGAAAGAATATAAGTTCTGTCTTTCAGTGATGAGGAACTGAGGCACTGAGCAATTATAGTCAAAGGTGTCTATTTTTTTGTATTATCAGTTTGAGGTGCTTAGATCACGACCTTTTATTGTACATAATTTATGTATTCACAGCACAACTTCTATTTACTTAGGATGAAGCAGTGAGGATCACACAATTTGTGATGATTCCCTCTGAAAAACTTTAAATTTATTTAAAATTAAATTTAAATTAGTCTAGCACAATATTTGACTGCCTGAACCATCTAGATATGCTATTCATGCACTAAAATTGAAGGAAAGGACTGTAAATTATAACTTCCTCAACAAATAAGGAAGAAACCAGTCTCACTGACTGCAGAAATTAGATGTTCCCAGTATGCAAGCCCAACCCATTCTTTGAAATGGGGAGATTTCCCTTGTTAAAAGGGAAGGGAAAAAAAAAAAAAAAGAACTGTTACAATTCATTGAGCATTTTTGGTGATAATTCTTAATTTTGAATGAGTTGCTTTACAATCTTGATAATAGCTTTTGGAGGTATCTTTCCTCTATTTATAGGTGGGAAAGTTTTACAAAGATAAATGCAAAAGTACTTTTCAGTGTGTGGCAACATGCTGACACCTATAGAGCTGTAATTGTCACATCCCTTATACAGTCTTTTACTGAGACTAAGGAGGCAACTGACAGCAATTGTGATTCTATGCATAGATCAACACTGTGGACATATGTATTTCTTAGGTATTTCCTGGCAGTTGGATGAAATACTGGTGATGTCCAGGAGAGTATGGAGTCTTCCAGGACCTACCTGGGATTATGTAATTAGTGTGCACAGGCACAGAGCATGTAAATAGGATGTTTTGCTGTGCCAGAGAACTATTATCTTCTGATATTAGGCAGGGGCATTTCATAAGTGGGACAAGATACCTTTTTCTACTACTGAATGAGTAGCATGGCACATGTTTTCTCTTTGCTTTGTGGCTTGCCATCACTAGTTTATTCCATTACTATTCCTGTCACTACATTCTTCAAAAGTTTGTTTTCTGCGGGTGGCAGAGCTTATTCAAGACAGAATATGAGAGAATGTATTAGGTCTTTTCTGGTGTCTCTTGCTGACGTATTTCTCCTTCCCACTATCAATCACCATCTTTGTTTATTAGAAATTACAAAGAATAGATAGAGCTTATTTGAGCTACTGGTTGAAGTATAAAGCTTCTATTACTGCAGTTCTGACTAATGGAACTTATGTAGTAGCATTCCCTTTAAACTTTTTTTCAAGCTTCCTGTTTTCTTAAATTGAAGTTTGAAGAAAGTCTGTACAGATTGTGTGGAGGGATTATACTTAGATCTGACAAACATAACAGGAACCATTTTGTTTCTTTCAGAGAGGGTTTTTGTTGTGTGTGATGTCTTTTCCATATAGAACTTACTGAAGTTGAGTTTTTCATGAAGCTACCTAGTTGTGCAGTATGGCAGCTGGGCCTTGGTTTCCTTCTCCTTCACTTTCCTAGATACTGGTATGCGACATATGAGGGAGTATAAGAGGTTTTTTTCATCCAAATGGCCCAAGGGAAGCTTAAACAAGACAGGAAGGTAGAATTAGGAAAGGCAGCAAGTACTCTTCTCTTTTCCCTGTGAGAAGTGTGTGTGAAAGAATCGTCCTTGGTGTCAGTGTAGCCCAGTAAGAAGTCTGGGAGTAAGAAAGGCTTTCAAGTGATGAGGATGGAAGAACACTACTCTGCTTTAAGCACGTCAGAGTTTGCAGTGGTAATTTTGTTTCATATTCAAATGCAGCCAATAAAGAGATATGTAAAAATTTTCTCAAAATTCTTGATTTATTTATCCATCTATCTTCTGGAGACATAAAAAAATAAGTGAAAAGCATAGGTTTTCTTTCTGGAAAACTACCCTTTAAAGTAGCATATAGTTAACAGTAGTAGGTAGTAGAATAATTGAGGAGGGGTATTTCCTGACCATTTCTCCTGTCATTTTTTTAAATTGTTCCTTGAATCTGATACCTATCATGTCTAATTTGTATCTAACACTGTAATTTTGGAGGCGGGGAGAAACATTTCCATGTTGTGAGGGTGACTGAGCACTGGCACAACGGAGAGGTTGTGGAGTCTCCCACCCTGAAGATACTCAGAAGTTATGGTTCTGGGCAGCCGGCTGTAGGTGGCCCTGCTTGAGTAGAGGATTTGACCAGATGACCTTCCAACCCTGCCAACCTCAACCTTTCTCTGATTCTGTGGATATGCATGAACTAATTGTTCAGCTACTGCTGATTTCTGAAATGGGATATAACACTTCCTTCTGTTTCAAAAGGTAACATAGTACAGTTTTTAAAGTGTGTAGTATTAAAATCTCTAAAGTTAGAGCTATACAATCACTGCTGAGAATGTGCTTTTTTGCTTATTAAGGAGAGAGGAAGTGGTGACTTTTGTTTTCACAAAGTCAGTGACACGTGTTCTGATTACTATTTCTCCTGTTATTCCTGTATAGTTTGCATAAATGATCCCAGGTTAACAGGATGTCACAGCTTTCAGTTTCTACAATAAGAAAATGCTACTATTTCTTATTTCCAAAGGAAAACTGTTGGGTATTGCATCATCATCTCCTTCACTCTGAAGTTCACGCCTGGCTGGAAGAAATTATTTTTAGTGTTATGTTGGTTAATTCCATTCTGCTTAACTCTATTGACATATTGTACCTGTCTGTGGACTCTCTCCTTGGAGTGCATCATTGGGAAGAAAAAGAATCCCTTTCATATCTTTAAGTAGAATCTGGCAAACATGAGGCCTGTTTTTAATGAAAGCCCTTTGGAACACATATAATAAAAATGCTGTATTACATTGCTGTTATTTCATGACCACAGAATGAGCAGGAGATAGAAACATGTAAACTCGAGTGGGTTTTTTTTTGTTTTGTTTTTCAGAAGCTTGATTTCATCTAAATGTTGGTTGTGATTTAGTGGGTTTAGGAGTATAAATAAAGGATCACTTCTTCAAGCTTTAGATATTAAGTCATGGATACCCATTCCTTGATTATCCTCTAGTCATATCTTTTGTTATAAAATCTTTATTTGTCCAACTTAAATTCTGTTTCTGTCTTTGCAATGAATTCTGTCATGAGAGAGGTTATTCCCTGAAAAATACTATTTTACTGCAATATGTAAGGGGCTAAAGAGGGCATGATTTTTTGCCCCTCCGTGGTGTATGCATCTCCTGGTTTATTTAATGCAGGAACTGAATTAGTAAGCAAACAAAAGATTCAAAAGCCTGTATAAAGCATACAATTACTCAGAAATATGTTAAGATTATGAATGTTTATATACTGAGTTCCCCTGCCTCGAGGCATGTTTGCTATGAATTTTCCCCTTGGGCAACTCATGCTTAACATTCTTCAAATTACAAATTGGCAACAGAATGCACAGAAAGACAATGTGTACTTCTACAATAGACATGAATCAAAAGTGTCAATTGTAGGTGTTTGAAAAAAGAAAAACAGATGTGGGATCATGTTGTTGTGAGGAAGCATTAGCAACTTGAAAGCCTTGACTATGCTGTTGCTACTGAATCTACAAAATCTGTTGTGTTTACTTCTGGAGTTGCCTCAGGTGTGCAGAAAATCTCTTAGAAAGTTCAGTTGATAGAACTCAATCTGTTAATTTCTCTCCATATTTGGTGTGTATTATATTTATTGGATGTTCAGTCTTGCAAAATACTCTCTAAAAAACTTTGTGACAGACATGCTTGGGTCCTAGAAGTTGAGTAATTAAGAGACCATCTTGAGGATTTGGACAGTTTGTGTGGTTTTTTACTGTTGAGTTCTGTGCTGTCATGTAAGGAAAGTTGGTATTTCTCTTAAGTTCTAGTGATAAAATCAGTGAATGAAAATTGTCCCTCACATCACCATTTTGATGAGTCAGGCTAGAATGAGGCTTTTTTCCAATCAAAAGATAGTGCTGTTAAATAAGTGTGTTGTAATCATCCAGCTGGAATTATTAGAAGTCTATTTCAAGAATTAGTTGTGTAACAAATTTTAGGGTAGCAGTTTAGGGATTTGGTTTTGTTTTTAGCAGAGAAGGGGAAAGAAGGAAAGCAGAGAGGAAGGGAGGGAAAGACAGGAAAAGAGAGAAAGAAGTAGCGAGGGATGGAAGGGGGTAGAAGTGGAACAATCAGAAGCCTTCAGACAGTCACTGGTCTCCAGTTGCAGTTTTGGAATGCTTTCATACAGATGGTGTTTAATTTACTCTTTCATGCGGTTTCCAGATCTTAAAAAGAAAAAATTATATCTTTCCCTTACTGAAAAAGATGTATACAAAGCCAAATCATCTCCTTCCTTTGTCATTTTTCCTCAGTAAAAACAGGAAGATATCTTTGCAGATTTCAGACTGTACCTCTGTGCATTGACTCGTGTGAAATGAATGTCACATCCTATATTCATTCTGGCTTGTTCTTCACAATTTATTCAGGTTGTTAAAGTTCTGGAATTCATTGCTAGTCCTCTGGTTCTTCATATTATCACAGGACAAAAGGAATGACCTCTATGGGTGATTTAGTTTTATTGTTGTTTTCTACATGGGTTGATGATGGCAGCCCATGGGGCTGAGACACTAAAGCTTAAACAGTAAAGCTCTCTTCAAGAATGAAGCAGTAAAAAGTGAGGGGATTTTTTCTTTCTTTCTAAATAAGGAAAATGGTTAGACTTGATAACTCTTAGCAATGAAATTGTTGAGCTGGAAAACTTCAGCCAGGTGAGAGGGCTGCCTTCTCTATTCAATTATTGGAGGCTGCTTGATGGAATCTTTCTGTTTAAATAGAAACTGAGAATGTAGAAGAAAGATTTTATTGAGCATGTCATCTTTGTGTTACAAAAGAAACTCTTCTTGAAGTTTAGAAGACTGTTTGCCTCTAGGGAACCTTTGGAAAATAAGAGGACTTTTTATTATTTAATAGAGAAAGTCTTTAGGAATATTATAAGGGAAGCTGACTTTTTCAGCAGTCCCAATTTTGATTTTATAAAATTATTAGCTCAATAACTGCCTGAGGCAGGAAACCAAATTATTTTTCTGTGTTTCAGGAAAGCACAACTACAATATTTATTTCCAAATATGTTTGTTAGGAAATAAATTTATTACTGTCCCTTCAAAGAGAGAACCAGAACTAAGGTTGGTATGAACAGGTACAACTGTTACTGACCCCATGCTTTAAAAAAGATGAAGCAAAAAATGTGTTGACAAAATAATACTGTTGTCTTAAATGTTGTTTCATGGAACACATATAAATGGCAAAGACTGACCATACATAAAACTGAACTAAAAAAAGCCACAAAAGTCATTTACTGGCCAGTAGCACAATATTGACCTTTTCCCATTGATAGCAAAGAAAGCATTTAAAGGCTTCCTCCTCCGATGAACCGACTGTCAAAACCTTCATTTGCATAGGACTCAGTCATATACCTTGGAGGCAGAAAGGGAATCATAGAATCATGAACTGCTTCGGGTTGGAAGGGACCTTTAAAGATCATATAGTCCATCCTACCCCTTGCCATGGGCAGGGGCACCTCCCACTAGAGCAGGTTGCTCAAAGCCCCATCCAGCCTGCCCTTGAACACCTCCAGGAATGGGGCATCCACAGCTTCTCTGGGCAAACTGTTTCAGTGTCTCACCACCCTCACAGTAAAGAATTTCTTCCTAATACATAATCTAAATCTCCCCTCTTGTCCTGTCACTGAAGGCCTTGATAAGAAGTTTCTCTCTGTCTTGCTTTTAAACCCCCTTTGTATACTGAACTGGAAGTGAACAGTGGCTTTCAAGAGTGGAACTGTCCTGGACATGAGTGGTTGTTAAGAACAGTGGATGTTGTTGCACAGTTCAAGTGTGCAAGAAGTCATTCATAAGTAAGAAGCAAAATCAGTGTTCCAAACTTGCATGCCCATGGTAGTCAACTGAATAAACGTTATAAGTGTGAATGAAGATAAGCCCATGCATTGTGTGTATTCCACCTTTTTCTGTTACTGATTTAACTGAGTTAAAGAATCTGGCTTGTAATTGCACACCAGCACCCTAGCAAAGAACCTGGTCAGCTTCCCCAACAGATAACCAGTGTTTAGTTCCATGTCATTGCAACCTGTTGTTACTTGAGCAATGAACATAAGTATGTTCAATTATATTAAATCCACACAACTTTCTTTCCAAAACTTCCACTTTTTGTTGGAAGCATATTAGACAAGAACACTGGCCAGCATTTAAGAGAAGACAGTTTTTGGTTTATTCCGACCTGTGCAGATATTTAGAAAACTGAGTTTCATTTACATGGGAAACCTTTGTCAGCTGTTAAATATTGAGGTGGCTGTAATCAATGATTTCTTTTTCTGTAGTCAGGAAGAAAAGGTTTGTTGCAGTAATTTTCCATGCATAGGGTTGTTCTTGTGACAAAGGCCAGTATTCCAAAAGTTGGGCAAAATTTACGTAACTGCTTGCCTTGTCACAGGACTTATGTGGTGGGAATCAGTTTAATGTGTTTTATTTTAGGAACAGTGATCTATTTTTATCAGGTTTTTAAAATGTATGGAGTTTATTGGCAAAAAGTGAGAAATGTACCAGCAAGCCAGGAAACTTGAGAGTTTCCCTGCTGAGCTTAATATAAGAGCAGTTCTCGCTCCACAGGGGCACTTCATTTTCTGCTAGCTAATGTCCACATGGTGGGCTTTTTTTCATTTAGTAAAGAAGATATTTTTAAAATCTGCTCCAGAGCCCATTAACAATTGCAGGAAAGCTTTTGAGCTCACGCTAGAAATAAAACATTTACTTAAGTGCTTTCTTGAATCTGAGCCTTACTTGCTGACCCCGGAAATACAGTTTCTAATTTTACACCTGCTGCAGCTAGTGTTGCAGGTGGAGGTTGCAATAATGTCTAAAAATAAGTTATTGTTATTTAAAATAAGCCACATCTGTTACAGGAATAAGGAGCAAAGACATGGCTACCTTGGGCCATCCACTGCAATACTCAGTAATCTTACATGAAAAGTCACTGCAAGGGTCTTAAAATTTAGTAATCTCAGATTGTAATGTAGCATTTCTATGACACTTCTGAGGTTATACGCAGCCTGGCTAATTCTGGAATGCAAGAATTATCTGTCATTCACAAAGAAATTTTTTTTCCTGGTCAGTAAGAATTCACTGAAAATACTACGTAGTAGTATTTGTTTTCCCGGGGAATTTATTTCATTGGAGTATCTTGTAAACCTGGAATAGGGAATTAATTTCTTAAATGCCTTTTATAACACCTTTAGTGCTACATAATAGCAATTTTAAGTTTCATGACATTTGCTGGCCTTGAACCATACACTTGACTAGTCTTTACATGAAATAATATTCCCTAATATTAAAAAAGTCTGATTTATTTAAATATTAAAAAAATCAGATATTTTCTAGTCTTCTTTCTCTGTTTCACTCTAAAGGTTTCAGTGTGGGGTAGCAGAATCATTTCCTTCCAGGTAAAAGAAAGTTGCAAGGTACAAAGTAGTTCCTTCTTACCTTCATGTAAGAAATCTGTTACAGATCCCTTTTAGTTAGAATTATCTCAGCTGTTACTTGTAATTATAAAGTATATTTTGTTCAAGCACAAATCTAGAGATTTTTCTCTTAGCGAGGATCTCATAAATTGCAGGAACAGGTCAGTAATTAACTTGGAGGGGGTTAAAGTTAGTGAATGGTGTTTTCAATAACACCTTTTCTAATTTGATTTTCTAATTCTATCATAAAAGGTATTTCAGAGGCCAATGGAAATACGGCCATGTGTGTTGATTTCCTAGTACATACATTTCACTTTTAAAGTAAAGGAGTTAAAAATTTCGTTCTTGAAATGTCTTCCAGTCCGCTGTGAAGCGGTTTCTCATCTCGTGACAGGCCACTCTATTGTCTGAAATTCCTGTGGGTTCCCAGTAATGGCAACAGACAATATTCGTGGTCTGTTAATCACTGAGATGCCAATTCAGAATATAATTAGAAGCACTTTAACATGCCCTTAAATCCCAATAAATTTAAACACTATGTGTTTAAATGCTTTGCTGCAATGGAAGACTAAAAGAATAGACGGAGGTTGTTTGAATGCTTGGAAAGTTTCACTGATCTGAATGAAATGTTGCAAAAGCAGCTTAAATTCTTCCTGTCTCTCCAGTTCCACTATGAGGTTGAGCAATACAAACCTGAATTCAAAGCATCTGCTCCCCTTTACTTCCATATTAGTCTGGAACACGGTGGCTGGTTTCCTGGTGACCAGCTTGTGGTTTTGTTCTAATAAGTATATAGTGCACCTCTTAGCATCTTCTGGCAAGGAAAACTGATAACTTTTCTGGTGCAAGAAATGGTCAAAGGGTTGATGGTCCAATCAAATTTTTCACTTCAGTGATAATGCATCTGTACTGTCTGGCATCTTTCTGGATTCTTGTGGGGCAGTGCAGGTGCACTAGCTAAGTAAACTGACCGTAGCTTGTGGGGATAAAATCTACGTAGGGGGTGTCTTACTTGGTTTTCTGTTTTGGAGAAGTTGCAGTGCTTCAGCTGTGGCAGTGGACATGGTGACTTCATTTTTGTACATGTGTAAACATACGCTATTGCCTCTTTTCCTTCTTTTGGTGGAAAGAGTGAAATAATACACCAGCTAGTGTATGATATAGGAAGATAATACACCAGGCTAAGATTCAGCGTTTCCTGAGTTACTTAGATCTTGTTACCTAGTAAGAAAATGGTGAACGTAAACTTCCTTACCTAATATGTAGTGAAGTATTTGCATGATTTAAGAGTTTCAATATCCCAAACTGCAACCTACCACTGAACTATGAGCCTTTTAAACAGAATCCCTTGTATATGATTGATTGTATATGGTTGCTTGAATACCAAGCAACCAAGGAGAATGAAGTAGAAGACATTTGAGTGAAAAATACTTTGCCAGTGCTGAAACTGAGCTGGGATCTCCACTTGTCCTTCTCAGCTTTGAGGATAATGCTAAAAGAGCAGTAACTATTTGCAGTTTTGCCTTTTTGGTTTTTGGACTGTTGGTTGCAGTCTCTATCTTAGCCTCTGACTGAAAGCCATTAGTCCAGCAGCAGCTCATTTTGGTAAGTGTAGGGATGCTGTCCCCCAAGTGGCTGGTAAGATTTCCTGTAGCAGCAGGGGTTAATTTGAGCTAATCTATTTGATGCAATTTAAGACTATCTGATCTGGTTGAAATGCAGCACAAGTTAAGCTACTTTGCTTCCTGATTTCTTGCAAGTTGAGCAAGTTCCTTGCAGTTCTGTACCTGAGTGCTTCAAATGTAGTGAATGAATATTAATGAAAACTTCTGCTGAATTTAAAACATGAGATGTGTTTGATTGTTAGATTATCTCTTTGAAAAACTTCAGTTAGAACAATGAGAAAGAATTCTGTGCTGAAACTTGATCCTAAATTTAGGTGTATGAAGTTCATTTCTTATTATGTTAGAAGGTCATTAGGTATTATGCAGTAGAACTGTGTTTTCATAAAGGATTTACTGAGAAGTGTCAATACAGTTCCTTTCTGTTTAAATTAAAATTCGTTTTATTGCAATTGTTAACATTCAGCTGCAATTGCTTTTTAAAGAAAAAAAAATTACTGTGGTGAATTTGTAACCATATTAAAAAGGTGGTCGATAATTTATAGGGTAAATGAAATCTGGCTCTTCACAAAAGGAAATGAAAATGCTGACTTTGTGCCAATTTCTGCCATCTTTATTCACCGTGTCTTGTACCTTATTCCACATTAAAACGCTAGCAGAGAGACTTGGACTACTTGCTTAGAAATGCAATTACCTTATAAATGAAGATGACAGAGTCTGTTCTTAAATAAATATGAATAATCCTTCCTCCGGTTCAGAAAGCTGAATGTACAGGTGCCTGGCACAACAGTTTGTTAAAAAAAACCCACCCTCCTTTCATTCACCATTTCAAAGGGTTGAATTAAGTTACAGTTATTTTCATATTTCTTGCTCTTTATTCCTGGACTTAATTCATAGGTAAGTAATAGGTATTGCAACAATTTAGGATGAACTTTCTAATTTTTGCATGAATGGATCAGTAAAATAGTCTTTTCAAATAAGATAAGCCTTTGCAATTACTGTTGCAATTAAAGTTTCATGAAATCAGCAGGACTCTTTTGGATACTTTTCAGTGTAGACATTTTGTTCCAACCAAGAATGTTATCTGTATTTGAAACAGCAAAAGAAACTATGTGAACCCAGAATAGGTTACATTCTAAATTAAGTGATACTTCCTGTGTATCCTGTTTATGTTTTGACAAAATATGTCAAGACTTTCATATCCTATTAATCAGGTTATTTTTATTGCCTTTCAGTGATTGATCTCTTGATTTAACTATTAATGAAGATTTTCCTATTATGGAGAGGAAGATCCAAAGCAAAGCACTTCTGACTATATGACATTTTTTTACTTCTGGTTTTCTCTTAAAGAAAAAAGAAAGAACAAAAGGCAAGGTTTAACCACTCATGGTTTTGTTTGAATGCTTGGAAAGTTTCACTGATCACAAAAAAAATATGTTTACACATATGTGAAATTTTCAGTAATATCCAGCATGAGATTTTTTCATTGGTACTGGAGCTTTATGATTCCCATCCCAACCTCCCTTGTCACATGAATCCCATTTATGAGTCCCACCCTGTTCTGTCTGACCTTTATTCCTTTATATGTTAAAGGGGGACTACATGGGGACCTCAACATCCCATACAACAATCTGAAAACTCATAAAGCATGTCATAAAAATCACAATTATAGTTGATGATCATTGAATGTGCTGACCTAGACTACAGTCTGCAAGGACTCTGGGTGAGCATAAGTAAATAAGGAATCAGAACAATGGAGACATCACAGTCAAAGTGAGTTTTCAGTGGAAAAACTCCTGCCTCTTGAGTCAGTAGGTCAAGCTTACTTGTTTTCAGTCTTACCTTAAGCTGTATGCCTAAAAGAATTTAAGAATATCCTAATGGTCCCCAAACATGAACAAGTCAGCTTGGGTAGCTTCAAGTTTCACAAATGAATGCAGAAGGCAGTGACCCAGTTACAAAGACCCGTAGAGGTCTTTGTAAATACTATGCTGTCACATACTGCTCTTTCTTCTTTTCTTTTGCTCTTTCTGTACTAATTAAAAGGGAAAATGCATCCATTTATTCTCAACATCAGCTGTTATATATATATTTAGCTATTGTATTTCACCAGAAAATCCCTGAAGGGGCAGTTCTCACCACAGTTCTTTGCCTGGGAGAGGCTTCAGTGAACAGAGACCTCAAAAAGCTGTAGCCTATTTCTGATCACAAGAATGACTGAGACCTGAAACTTTCTCTCACATAACTCCAAGGCCAGAACAGCAGACGTTTACTTGGCCTAAGGCTGTCTGTCACACCTGGGCTCTGATGTCAGAGAGCAGTGAGAGTAGGGCTCTCTGAGGGTTAGCAAGTCAAGGGAGGCTGCAATACTGCATGGATAGTGCCCTCACCCAGGATGCAACCCTGTGGTGCCTGTCCCCAGCAAGCAGAGTGGTGATGCTAAACAGGTCCTACTGGCAGTCCAAACAGGACTAGGAACTGAGGTCTGAATGTCCCAGCTTGAGTTTAAATGGAGCCCCTGGACAGGGGGTGTGAATGAAGATGCCAGGGCCATTAAGCCCGGTTAGTGCCCTAAGGGAAGGACATCTGGAAGCCAATAAGTCTCTTAAAGACAACTGACTTACCTTTTCCATTGCTCCCAACTTCAGAGATGGCATAAAGGTTGCTAGGAGCAGGAGGAAAAATACTTTAAAAGCAATTACTCTTTAGCTCAAAAGAGGGAGATAGAGTTCCTTAAGCGAAGAACTTCTTGCCTGGGTTAGGGAGGACTAAATCCAGCTGTTTCTAAAAGAGCATAAACTAGGACTGTTTTTGAAAAAGCATGTGTTGGGTAGTTTGTGTAAGGTGAGCAGTCTGCCAAGCTGGGCTGGACACCCATTGAAGTGACTCTCATAACCTAAGTACTGCCGTGTTTTTACTGTGCCAGGGAATTATGGAGAACACGTTGACCTGAAGCGTCTTTCTTTGTGCCACTATCAAGACTATTGAAATTGATTGTATCTAGCAGCCAAATCAGACTCTGAATTCCATCCTCAGCAGTAGCTTCTGTAGCTGCTTTTGGCCCTGAGAGCAAGTGCACTGCAGAATGTGGGTGCAGCCCCCCAAAACCACAGAAAGGGTGTCCAGGATGTGTCACCTTTGTACTGTGTGGTATGATAGAGCATGTTCTTTTGTCTTGAGAGTCATCTGCCAGGACCTAAGTGGCCTCTCTGTGCTGGAGCCTCCTCTGTAGCAGCTACAGCCTCCAGCTGAGCATCTTTTGTTGACTCCAGTGAGAAGGGAGCTTGAAAGAGCTGCCACTGAAGAGCTACCCATGCAGAAATGTGCCTTGTGGTCCTATGCCTCTGGGCAGGAAAAACCCCAACCCAGTGCCCGCCCCATTATCTGCACTTAGCTCTGGATTCTGCATGTCCCATTAGGCAATTTTTTTAGGCAGTCCATTAGGCGTTGCCTCAGAAAACATTTTTTATCAGAGGTTGTAATAGGCTGTTGTATCCTTGTCCCTGTTGAGAACTTGGCTCAACAGCCGAGGTGCTGTGGGAGAAGTCTTTCTGCTGACCACTCTCTTAAAATTAAAAACACTAATCAGACTGATGTTTTTACTGCCTTTCCTAAAGTCTTTAAAGTCTTGTTTTGGCTAGGGAGGCCAAAAGCAGACTCTACAGGAGATGGAGCCGAATTCTCTATCATCCCTCCCATCCTGTAATCCAGTAAATATGATTTTGTCATTAGAAACAGAAGGCCACAGGCTTGGTGCTGTCCTGAAAGTGCAGGGTCTCAGGATGTGTCTGGCCCTGCCTTGGTAAGAGCTGGTTTTAGCCACAGCAAAAATTGCCTGGTAACCACATGCCTGTGGCTCCCCTGCTCTGAGAGCACCCAGGACAGGGGGCTGGCATCCCTATATAGTCACTACCAGACAAACATCCCCTCTGGGGTCATGTGGCTGGGGGATGGCAGTCTGCAGCTCCCAAACTTTGCCTGGGAAGCAGGATAGAGGAGGTAGGCTGAGGTAAGAAAATGTAAAATAGTTCCAGGCAGATGCCAATACTAGGAAGAAGAAGAGACCCCTGCAGCGAACACTGTGCTGCTCTCAGCAAATACTTCAGGATGCCCCTAACTTGGGTACCTCTCCCCACACTCATCCTGAGGGAGACTAAAACTGTCAACATTAGGATGCAGGGGAACACTGAAAGGGTGAGCAAAACCCCAAAGAAAAGCAGGAGGTTTTCTTTAGACTGTTAAGACTATTAAAACAGTAAATGGACTGACAACATTTTGAATGTAACTCCCTATAGCATGTCCAGCTGCAGCAGCTGGGGACATAGACAGTGTCATCCAGCTGAGATAGAGAAGGGCTGGCACTGGAGTAGATTCCTAATGCAACCTGTTTTACCTGTCAGGACCCCCTCTCAACTGGATAAGAATGAACTTTCAGCCTGTTGTTGCTTCCCAATCCTCCCAGTTTTATCAAATCAAATACTGCAGCCTAGCTTTTAGATGCAGTATTTTTGCCGTAGCAATTTGGGCTCCCCTTTTTTGGATACATTAAGAGATTCAAAAAGGTTGTCATGCTGAATGGCAGTGTGCAAGCTGTAGTTGGATGGTAACAAAAAATTCTACTACAGATTTTAAACAATATGGCAATCTGTTGATTTGTAACCAAATAGATTTTAAGTACACCACAAAATGGATCCAAAAGTTCTAGTTTGTCTTCTGCCATGTATCTCTTCTCCTGACTTTAGGCTACAAAACAGGCCCATATTTTTACTGTTTAAAGTTTGCCTGAGCATTTATTTAGAAGAATGTTTCAGCTTTTTAAGCTAATGGAACAAGTTATTGTATTCCTTCTCATACCTCTATGTCCTTTGTTGTCTTGAGGGTAAATTGCAGTGATGAGTAGCTGCAGATTCTCTAATTTAAGGCAGTTCCAGTACCAGTGTGTTCTGTATGCGAGCATTTCTGTAGCAGTTTGTTTCCTGTTCTCAAGGTAAAATTTCAAGTGACCTGTATCATTGGTGGGCTAGGGTGACATGACATATTATCTACTCAGGAAGAAGCTATGCTTCATTAAGTTAGCATCTTTGTTGACTATGAACTCCATTTACCATGTTAGTAATTATTTCCCAAAGACCACTTCACCATTGCTTGGGATTTTTACTGAATTAATCTGCTGAAAAAAAGCTGTTCTAATTGCTTTAACATTTCAACAGACTATGCAATGGATACACTTTAAAAGTTCATTCAAATTTATATTCATTACCACTTCAACCAATATTCTCTATTTTGTGCATTTACAATGAGGAAATGCCATTGGTATTGATAATAGTGTTAAACCTTATGGCATGTTTAAACTGTAAGCAACTATATAAATGAAAAAAGTTATTTATTAGAACATTTTAAGCTAGAGTCATCTACTTGGATGAAAAATTTTTCTTTGAATGAAAGTGCACCTGATAAATAGGGCATACCTTTTATATTTTAGTATGGCAAAAATAATGTACAACATTTCTGTAGCTAGTTTTAAGTAACTAATATACTGTATTATTTACTGTTTTCATTAAAAAAAAAATACTTTAATGGTTTTCTCTCCTTTCTGAGGCAGGATCAAAACTTCTGTAAGAGTAGTTTCTGCTACTTGCTGATGTGTTCCTCCAATTCCCATGTAAGCTCCTGAGGGCTCCACTTTGGCAGAATAGTCCGTTGGAAGAACAGTTGGTTCCAGCACTTAGTAATTTCTTGTTTGTTTATTCATTTTTATCAGACAGATTAGTCACTGTAGATATTAACTGGTATTTGTTGTTAAGTTGACCTCCTTTCTGCAGTCATGCAGGTCTCCTGTCTAAAAATCAGTCTTACAGTCTAGCTTTATAACCAAATAATTTTTTTTAGGCTGCAGTATGCCACTGATATGAAGTAAAATACATATTTACCTTTTCAGTGTTCTAAATAAGGAATTTGTTGTACATTAAACCCTCCCAGGAAAAAGGTAGGTTTATTGGGTGGTACAGTAACAACTATTTCAGCCAAGGAAAAAGACATGAGAAATGTAAACCTTAGTGTTGACAACTTGACCACATAATACAGGGATATGATAATCAGCAGCAGTATTGAACATAATGTTTTTGGTAATGTTAGATAATTTATTTCAATATGAAATAGATTTGTTCTGTTAATAGTTATGAACAACTTTGC
Source organism: Nycticryphes semicollaris (assembly GCA_013400055.1). Taxonomy (NCBI): domain Eukaryota; kingdom Metazoa; phylum Chordata; class Aves; order Charadriiformes; family Rostratulidae; genus Nycticryphes; species Nycticryphes semicollaris. The sequence goes on along the minus strand of VXBJ01004670.1, from coordinate 661,894 downwards.
TCTCATCTTTGGTCCACATAACACTGAATCTTGAAATTCTATTTACTTAAATACAAGCAAATTAAAAGTTGGTCTGTACAAGGAGAACAATAAAAGAAATTGAGTTACCCTTTCATCCTTCCATTTCCTAGCAACAGTGTCTTCAAGTTATATTTTCTCTATCCAAAAGTAGGTAAGGTAAGCTTCAGTTGTCCTAGCCTAATTCAGTTTCATTCTTTCATTTGTTTGTTTATTTTAATTGATTTCTTGACAATTTCAGCACATGTCATTGTGTGACTGTGTCCTGATGGGTCTACCTTACACAAAAGGTTTGGAGTGAGATTTATGAGTGGAAAACAATCATGCCAATTTAAGTCTACTGGTATTTAATTTTTGCTTTAATTTTCAAATCTATCTTTGCAGTACAACACAAATTTAGGCTTTGTTTCTGACTTTCAAAAATATGTATAGTTTTGATCATCACTGCAAACGTTTTATAGATTGAACTTGGATCATCTCCAACACTTTGTAATATGCTGAATTCCCATAAGGATAAAGTTTTTTCCATTAAGCTAATGTAGTATGAGAACAACGTTTTAATTTGTAGTGATTTCCCTGAAAGAAGTGAGAAAGGAAGCTGAATAACAGTATTTTGGTAAGAGGTCTTTGTAGAAATAGAATAAGACATGAGTGAGATAAAGAGTAATATAGAAGATGTCTAAAGGAAAGGTGTCTTGCTGTACACCGTTCTTTTTAAGGGGTCTTGATTGGAATAGGGAGCAACTGCACTTAACACGTGTTTCATCTTGTGTGTATTTAGTGGGTGGTCAGGCATGATTTATAAGGAGAATGCCTGTAATGTGAATGTATGACACTTGCCATGCTCAGAAGCGTGACGAGGGACACCCTGAGAAGCAGAAGTACTTTGGTCTAAAAGGTAGTATGGATTCTCTAAACACTGTCTTTCACGCTCTTTTGCCATTGTAAGGGCAAAATATTTCACATTTAAGATCCCAGGCAGAAGTTGGCTAAATTTTCAAAAGGCTTCATTCATGGATAGCATACTTTGCTCTTGGTAGTCAAATCTTGAAAATAGTGCCACATGGGCACAGCTACTGAATTTATTACTCAACACTTGAAGGACTTAGCTTTGTATTCTTGTTTGGAAATTAAAAATCAAACTGTTGTTAAATTACATAGTGATTTATTGCTTAGCAGTCACAAATATGAAGGGAGAAAGGAATTTTAAAAAGGAAGAGCCTGCTGTGGTGAGGTGTCTTAGCTTTAAGAGAAAATATTGCTACTTGATGTATGTGTATGCGGGATCCTCTCTTCATACTGAATTCACTCTAAATGTATATACGTTAAACCTCTACTTTTTTGTACTGATAGCTGCTGAAATATTGCATGACAAAGGATGGAACACATACTGTGTCTTTGTTAAACTTAAATGTCTTAGTAATGCTTTCTACACTCAAAAATTAACTCAAATTTCACTTGACTGAAAAAATAAGACAGATGGGTAGTAGGCAGTTTTGGGGAAACACGTCATTAAGAAAAATTTAAGCCACTGAAACATTTCTTAGTATTGATAAGTCCTAACAAGTGCTTACTGCGTTTTAGCTTTTCTGATGAGAGATTTTTAAGTCTTTTTCTGAATATCCATCATTACTACAGACTGGACAGAATTCTGCTCTGGTGCATCATCGTTAATTCTGAAAATTCACTAGTACCGTGCCAAATAAAGTATCTGGGGGTTCTAATAGACACTAAGTTGACCAAGAGCCAGCAATGTGCCCTTGTGGCAAAGGTGGCAAATGATATCTGGGGCTGCACTGGGCAAAGCATTGCCAGCAGGTCAAGGGAAGTGATCCTTCCCCTCTGCTCAGCACTGGCGAGGCTGCATCTGGAGCATTGTTCTGGGCTCCCCAGTACAAGACAAACGTGGACATACTGGAGACAGTCCAGAGAAAGGCCACCAAGTCAATTAAGGAGCTGGAGCTTATGAGGACAGGTTGGGAGGGCTGGGATTGTTCAGCCTGGAGAAGGGAAGGCTCAAGGAAGGAAACTCATCCATATACGTAAGTACCTGAAGGGAGAGTACAAAGAAAAAGCAGCCAGGCTCTTCTCAGTGGTGCCCGGTGACAGGCCCAGAGGCAATGGGCACAAACACATCAGGCTCTATTTGAATGTCAGGAAACACTTTTTTATTGTAAAGGTGACTGAGCACTGGCATAGGTCACCCAGAAAGGTTGTGGAGTTTTCCTTCTTGGAGATACTCAAAAGCCATTGGGACACAGTCATGGACAGCTAGCTGTAGGCAGTCCTGCTTGAGCAAAAGCATTGAACCAAATGACCTCCAGAGGTCCCTTCTAATCCCAGCCATTCTTCAGTCCTGTGAATATGCCTACCATGCATGGCTAGGGCCTGTGTCTGGTCTATCTACGCATCTTAGCTACTTGCACTGGGAGAAATATTTACTCCTTTTTTACAATTAGCGTAATTTAGGCAGTTGACATTCTAGGCACACGAGTAAAATTGTAAAACATACTGTAAAATAACAGTCATTATCTGTCATGAATTCCCAACTGGAAAAAAAGGCTGACTGATGAAACTATTTGAAGCCAGCGCTTCATGGGCCCACCTGTTCTGGCAGTGTCCTTTCACTGGAGGTAGAGAGTAATTTTCTTGTTACAAAGAGAATTACTATGAGACCTCAAAAGGTGTGTTGCAAGATACCATGCTGTCTCAAGACAGCTATTTTAGTCGCTTGACAGAGTGGTGTAATCAAAAGATTATGCAGTAACAGCAAGACTGTTGATGCATGTGCACTGCCACCAGTTACTTTATGTTCTTGATAAACGATTGAACAGGACAGCCTACGGGGCCGGTGTGCACAATGCAGCAGGATGCCCAGATCTGGTGATGCGAATTGAGGACAGAACTTCTGAGCTTTCATACCTGCTATTACACACTTCTTTTTGCAGCTGTGGCTGTTACTTCTCTTCTCGCAGTTGTAAAATGGATTATTTTCTTCCCACCATGTTGTAAGGACTAAATAGTTGACATTTAGAGTTTCAAATAGGAGAGTTAACAGGACAGTGTTAAATCTAAGACGTGAAGAGCAGAATCTATTTGGTTTTTATCTAAGCAATCTCACTGGTGTCAGAGAGCCAAATTCCTTTTCAAATCTAGGAAGTGGAATCCTGGGAGGTGAAAACCTCTGCAGCTTGCATTTGAAAATGGCATGATGAATTAAATCAAAGTAAGTTAGCTGAATATGTGATTTGTGTTTCTGTTCTGAGTACTCAGCAGCCCTCACCACAGTCATGTGTGCAAATTTTTTTTTGTTTTGTTTTGTTGGTGTTTTAAATGAGGTCACTTAAACATCTGCTTCAAGTATGGATTTAAGAAGCTAGCTTTGGTTATCTTGGCTTGTCAGAATATTGAAGAAATTAAGAAGGACTTTCATTACATAGGGAAGTCATAGTGTGCCTTCTCTGAAGACTTCATCCATAAGTAAACTCTCATAAGCATGACTTAATATCAAATTAATAGAGTCTGCAGCTACAGCAAGTGTTTGAAAGGCAAAGAGTGGCATCAATAGACATAATTCAAATTTCATTGAAAACAGTGGGAGAAAAAAGTATATCTTTTTATTAAGTTCTGTGTTTTAGCTCGAGCTTTACAAGTACATATATGCATTGATTAATTTTAAAATCAAATATATAACAGTAACGTTAAAGTACTTCTTAATCAATACAACATACTTCTGAAAAGTCACATTTATAAATAAAGTATAGATGAAAAGAGGACTTCATTAGAACGATTAAATAGCTTTAGTACATAGGGCTTGACTGTGGTATCTATCCAGGGCTTGTGCAAATAACAAGAATCCCAGGGGTGGACTCTAATGCCACAAGAGACATCTTGTCTTCCCAGTCCATCAGCAGAAACCCCATGGATTCAGAAACTGTCTGTTCAATGCCCAGGTCTCCTGTGACTACCAAGATAATGCACAATGGGATGAGCATATCGTTGGGATTGTACCAAAAGTGCAGCCTTCTGTGCCAATTCCCCGGCCCTTGTGGAGGATGAGAGGAGAGGAGAAGCCTGCCTATCTGACTGCTGGGCCCCTGCATTAACCTCCAGATTGTTTCATTGCAGCTGTGCTGAAATGTATTCCATACACCAGCTGTCAGCCTAATGTAACTTGAAATGGGCTGCAGTAATAAACCATTATCAAAGCACTTGAGGAGAATGTGAGCCTTGACCTTATCTGGGTAATTATCTAATAGAGTGCTCAGAGTGATCCCTTTAATTGGTGTTGTCATCGTTTGCAGCCATACTAGAATATGCTGGCTTGGGCAGTAACCCATTCCTAGGGTGTCCGCATACTTTTAATATCAACGTCTCCATTTTAGTTCTGTAGCTTTTGCTGTAGATGAGAATCGCACAGGGTTGACAAATTAATTTATTGGGGGCATTATAAAAATGCTGCTCTTTAAATTGTTTCTTAAATAGACTCCAGTCAGCTCTTGCTGATTGCTGATCTTTTAGACTGTGTTATATAAGAAATCTCTGAACAATATAACAAGCCTAGGTGATGGTCATGATGCAGGCTGTCCAAATGCAGGTCTGCTTGGTCAAGACAAGTTTTCACCACTTCATGGCCCACTGACACCACGTGCAGCAAGAGGCGCAGCTAATATAGGACACAAACTTGCATATTTTGCTTATCACAATATTTTTATTATGCAATTATACTTTTTTTTTTCAAAGTAGGGTTCACCAGTACATCTGTAACGACTGTAACAGTTTGGTGAATGGGAGCAAAGGACTCAAGCAATTTCTCACTGAGCAATTTTATTTAAGAGCTTTGAACAACTTTGTTTTTTCATATGCAAAGAAGCTGCTTTCCATTGCAAGCTTATCTAGTGGAAAAGAGAGTGGCACTCCTTAAGTAGCAAAATATATTATCAGTTCCCATTACAGGAACTCACAATTTTTGGACCATGAAAAAAGTTCTGCCAGTGTTCATATGGTAGTCATGTAAATATACTTAACTGTAATATAGGCAGAATGTAACTGAAACTTAATCATAAATTGAGTTTATCATATCTGTAAGAATTATCTCATAATCTGTATGGCTGTCATGTTACTGGTCCATATTGGTTTCTGAAAGGTCAGATTTTGGAAAGCAGGATTTGTGGTTTTAATATATGCTGTTTTCTGACAATGCATCTGACAATTTTTTTACTGAATAATTATGGAACTGAATTAATACTATTTCATTTTTTACCTAACCAAGAAGCCTTGCTCTAGCCTATACTCTTGGACTTTGGTCCTTGTATGTCTCTCAAAGTCAGGTGCCCAGAAGAAAAAACATCAATGCTCTTACTACTACGTTTATGTGGGTTTTTTGTGTGCTCAAGGCAATTTTTTTAAACACTATATTAGGAAAATACTCCAATCATTCCTTTATGCTGCCAAATTTATGTCAACTTAAGTTACTTTTAGTCGGTTGCTGTATTTTCCTAATGAATAATTTAATCCACTATATTAATACACTGAAACATTAGCAGTTTTTCACTTGCACCCAATGAGAGAGAAATTTCAGATGTGAATAGCAACTCATATTTCAAACTCTGAGAAGAATGGAAACTGAATGCACTGCAGATTTTTTAAAATGTTGATTTCAGGCCTTAGATTTTATTTTTTTTTGCATGTATATCAATGACAAAATGCAGAGATTGTCATTGTTTCAACAAAATAAAAATTTAAAATACAGCAAACAAACCCATTGTGCCAATGTTGTGAAAATAAAGTAACTTTATGAATGAGTACTGATGTAGGTCATTTCAGCTGCTTTTCATATTCATTGTGACAGTTATTGAAATAGCTGGAGGCAGAGTACTTACTGATACACTATCCTGTATTTAGGGTTTTAGATTCTATGGCATCAAAAGCAAGACCACTGGGAGTACTTAAAAGGATATTCGTGATACAGAGGTTAAATTTTGTCCTCAGGAAAGAGATAATGATTCTCACGGATTTTGGTGCTGAGACACAGTTGACAAGGCAGTGGGTACTAGATGCTTACGTGATTTTTTTTTTTTTTGTTATTATTATGATGCTTAATTTGTCTGTTCTTCAGTTCCCCACACTTCCCTGCTTAATGGAAGGCATACGGAGAAATAGAGAAAAAATGGTTAGATGCTCAGATATTACTGCGATTGAGATCATTTAGCCCCACCTGTATCATAATCCTAAACTTAATTGTTCCATTGATTAGGCAATCAAGGATGAACATTGTCACATTAGGTACTTGGAAGACATGAAATTGTAGAGAGTTCCCATCCTATCCTGAACAGTGGTCACACTGTTTTACTGGTCACACAGTAAAAGCATTTGTAGCATGAGGAGAGCACCAAACAAGAAGAAATAGAAGAAATGATCCTATTTTGTTTGAGTGAGGAAATAGTTGGATGGAGACAAACACTGAGAGGAACTGAGATGATGGTACAAAGGCAAAAAACGACAGGGTGATAAAGTGTGGGGTTCAGCAAAGGAACAGGGACTCAGCACGGGTCTGGTTTGGCTATTACTGCACTTGCCATTTGGCTTGGATTTTCATGCAATTTTCCCAGGGGAAAAAGAGGGGAGAGAGTTACAAGAACATTAGTGATTGTTACTGGACTATATCTAATGGAAAATACTAATTTTTTAACACAGCACTTACACAGGGATAAATTCATTTGAGAAATGGAGTCTTTTTGGTTTGGTTTTTGTTAGCACAGGCCACAATTTCAGGAGTATTAAATAATATATGCCATTACCAGCAGAACTGGGATATTCTCAAAACTACTTCTATGGAAAATAAATAGTGTAGCTTAGAAACAGATTCGTGCAAATTTTCTCACTTCACATCAAGTCTGATGCCTAGGCAGAAAAATTTGTCATAGCTGCAGATTTGTATCTCCTTGATAAGTAATCCAGTATGGTTGAAAGGTTGCGTGGGAATATTGTAAATAAAGGACATGTAGCAAGACCTTTCAGCCAATGCTCTTAGTTAAAGGTGAGAAAAGGGTATGTTTCATGATGACTGATTAAGTTTGGAGTTGCACTATGCCTACAATTTAATAGCAGTTATCAGTAGTCAAGATGGATTGGGAATATTATATTCTATTAATATTATTTTAAAAGACCATGTTCTTGACTGCAGCTCTTTCTTTATGACTGTTTTTTCTGAGAATTGCCTTCATTCTTATGGAAGTGTGAAAAATATTTCATATCTGCTGTCATGTAACAAATATGGCTTGCAGCTTTACTAAGATCTGTATTTCATGAGCACAGCTCTGCCCTAGCATAGGCAGCTGTGCTAATGGAGCTTGAAACTTTTGATCAAGGTGTGAGACCAATTCCATGGTGTGCATAGAGTGCTGGACCCCAAAAGCAAAACCAAACATGATTTTTTCTTTTGTACCAGCTATTAGTTATGCTGCTTTAATCTTGCAGCTTTTTGGATCCTCATGAGCCTTCTGTTGCAAGATAAAAGCAAGATGTAATTTGACATTGAGTTGACTTTCAGATAACTCAATTTTTAGCAGCAAGTAGGTAAGATTCTTTAAATGCACTTGAATAAAATTGATGCTCTGTGCTAATTCTCATTAGAGGATTAAACTATAAGCATTTTATGAAGTTATTCTTTATAAAGTTATTTTTATCAAGTTAGCTTTAATTGACAGAAGAAAAAAAAAAAGAATAATTCAAAATAGAGGAAAGTGTCATTATTTAGAAGCTTCCAACCAGGAAATTATTCGTCTACTTTGAATGTAAAAAAAACAAGTACTCTATACAGAGAGCTTACTGGGCAATCTGTGTTCAAAATTCTTTTTTTCTGAGCCCTCTACTAAAAAATTCACCTGAAACATACTTCAATTTCTTGGGTCATTATTCTCTACAATATGAGTATTTTGAGTATGAAGAGGAAAGGTTATACATGCTTCTTCTCCTTTTTATTTCCTGCTTCATCTGTGAAAACTGGCAGAATTTGCACTGCTGATCCTGGTTTATTACGTAAGAGGGTGAAAAACTACCTATGTGCAACAGGGCAGTGAAGGGGCTATTGAAGAAAAAAACAGCAAAAGCCTTGTGATTTACAGAGAACTTTTTTCCTTTCCTTGAAAAAAAAGGCTGTTGTTTTCCATATATATCCTGGACAAAGGTAACCAGATATTTCATAGTGGTATCTTTTCTGTTGTATTGAGTTGTGTAAGCTGTTTTTATCTTACCTTTTACCCTGCTGGGATAAAAATCACCTCCCTTCCATATCTCATTTTATGTCTAGTCCCAGTGGTCCATGTACTATCCTGGGAGGATGAAAAGAATTATCTCCCTTTCTGAAAAAGCAGTGTGACCTGGCTGGCCTCAGATGGCTAAGGATAAGGGAATAGAGTAGCTCAGGAAGGAGAATTGCAGTGGCCGAGTGATGAGGAACAAACTAGAAAGCTCTGTGCTTCTTGTCAGGAGGAGGGAGAAAACAGCAGCACTGGAGATAGAAAAGCAAATGGTGACGCTGGGAAAAGAGTCAGAAGAACACTGATTTGCCAGGGAAGGGAAACAACTTCAAATACTTGAACGTTGAATTGGAATGATTTTGTGCTTATTTGTATTCCAACGAAGAGAACCTGAATTGTTGTATTCTAATAATAACAGATGTCAGCCCGAGTCAAATATTGTATTTGGAGAGCAGCAGTGACCTCATGGAAAACACATGGTATATGTACAGGTATTAAAAACTGGGCGCAGTGAGTGCAGTAATTTTAAGCTAGTTGAAAAGTGATATCAAATGATAATAGGTATTATAATTAATAACTTGCTAGTGGTTGCTAGAGAGTTATTTCCCATTCAAAGCATATGATATATCCCTTTTTTGCTTCAATCACAGTACTTCTTTTGTATTCAAGTTTAATATACTGTTAACAGGTCATATAAATCTATTGAATTAAAAGATATTGTGTACAACAATTTGTTTTAATTACAAAATATCACATGTTCTATTTAACTGTGGGTTTAATGAATGGCTATTTAATTAAGGGCTTTAAATCAGGTAATCGGTTTGCATCACTGGGCAACAAGTAATCAGTTTATAACATGCAGTTGAACAGTCAAAAGGAGCAATAGGCAAACCTTTCCCCTTAGTGTTTATTGGCTAATTAAATAATCTAGACTCTGGGGTATATATAAAACAGGGAATGTAAGGTAGGTAGGAAGGAGGCCGGAGGAGGGTACTTGACAGGGCTTGATGAAGCCATGAAAACTGTGTAAACTATAGTAATTCACGGGGTACACTATACCACATTTAGAAACAGAATGTCTTATACCTTTGCCTATCTTTGGAAAATGCATTAAAACTCTAATAATGAGGCATTAAAAATATTTATTGTTGGCTATGATATGAAAGAACATATCAGTTAAGATTTTTTGTGGTAATATTAAAATCCTTTTTTTTTTTTTTCCCCTTTTTTTCTCGTTTGTCGTCTCTTTCTTGTTTTAGCACATCTTAAATGATTTCTGGTTGAATGAAACTGATTACATGTTTCCATGAAAAACCTGCTGTTTACATCAGTACCTTTCAGAACACATGCAATAATTGAGTATACTCACATCCTGATACACTTGTATCTCAGGTGTAACGTGAGGTAAAAAGGTTTTCTGTCTGCTTAGTCGTCCTACCCACTTGTATTTATGATTATAAACAACTGCCTTCATATCATGTCTCTGTTGTCATCCATTCAGATTTTGATTTAGTAGATTTTAAGGATAAAGGAGGCCATTCCAGTGTTCCATGACGTATTTTGTAGGCTGTAAGATTTCAGCCAACAATCCTAGTATTTGTCTCCAAAGCTGTGGCTGATCTATTGAATCATTTTAGAGAGACAGTCAATCTAAAAATAGGAAGTGATGCATAATCCAGTACAATTCTGGGAATTCATTCCAATATTTTATTTCCTTTATTGTTAAAGGCTTATATATTATTTCTCCGTTTGTTTTGCTTTCCTTCAGCTGAGCCTCAGTGAACTGTCAACTAAACAGCTTTTCTCACTTCTCTAGACCCTATTTATATACAATAACTAAAGGACTTTATATTGTTTCTTCCAGGTAATAATATAAAATAGGTAATTCCTAAAGGTTCCAACTCAGAAGAATTGTTTGAGAAATGCTAGTGGTTTGTAAAAGGTACTCTGATTCAGCGGAGGGACCAAACCCAAACATGATCTGAATGGAATATGGGGATGTTTCATGGATTTGGTTATTAGTTTTACCTCTGAGGCTTTAGAATTAATTTTAAAAGTTGAAATCCAGTACATACCACATGCACATGAATCCATTCTTTTTTTGTGTTGCTTTATTTTGTTTGTTTAGATTATGACAAATATAGGTTTTGCCATTAGACTTCAAGGATAGATTTCTTCTCTTCGTTATCATAAAACATATAAGTTATCATGATGGTACCTGTGCAAGACATGCAAGACATACTACATTATAAATTGCATATATTAAAGTTCTTTTACTGTGCTCCTTTCTTCATGGCCAATTAATAAAGAATTTCTTGCATTTTTCCAGGGCATAGGATTATGTTTTTCTGTTAGGAGTTTGGAAGGGAGAAATAGAAGATTTTGTTTTGTTGTTCTTCTAGGTACAACTTCAAAATATGTATTTCTTCATATCAGCCTAACAATGCCTGCACAAAATACTGCAGCTTTACAGTATGCTGACTGGAGTAAGCGTTTTTCAACTTTTATAGCTCTTTTAATTTCGGTTGTGTGTCTTGACTCTCTGCTCAGATTACAATTTCAATTTTAACACATTCAATGGCTATTTGACTGAATTATAAAAATAAAAAGAAATGAAAATGAGTTGGAGTTGAGTTTAAGTAAATCACACTTTAATTCATAGACATAATTAGACATAATTTAAAAACAACTGCAATTTTAATTCTGGTTTATAAGAGCCCAAGAGCATCTGTTGTAGAAAAAAGCTATATCAGTGATCATAACACCGTTCACTATCTTACTGGACCAGCATTTTACAGTAAGGACTACCTATAGATGGCACCAAGAGTAAGTATTACAGAAGCTGCTCAGGAAAAGTCATAGCTTTAGAATCCAGAATATTTATGATTGTATAGAAGCAGTAGTCAATGACTTTCTGAACATTTTTACAGTGTTATAGTATTTTTATTAATTCTTATTGGAAATAATTTAAATCCTTCATCTGACCTCAGCTGAATACAGAAAGTAGAGACTGGATTCAGGAGATATTTGGTCTAAATGGTCTTTGGCTTAATTTTTGTCTTTCTAGTCTGCTGGTCTTTTAACAGTTCTAGAGCATATCTTCTTCTGGCAGTGAGCAACAACATCTATGTGTATGCAGCAGAAGGAGTTACAGGGGTATAGCATTGTTCCAGATGTTCTTCCTTTCCCCCAGCTGCAGGTTGGTTCTCCTGGTATGCTAGCAAAACCTTTCTGGGGGAAAACAAAGGTATGCTGAGTTATGCCAGGGATGGTCTTGGTACTGTGGTGTTTCTTAATGGCTTTCTTACTCCTACTCTGTGCAATGAAGTGCTCTGAGACTTTCTGGGAAGCAGCATCACCCAATGAGGCAGCATGGCCTTTGGTGTCTGTGATTAGTACATTCATCATATAGTTTTGCTGTCAGTCTTTTTGTCCAAATTGGCTCAGCATCCCCAGTCATAAAGCTTGCAATGCCAACTGCAAGTGTCAGATCATTAATAATGCTATGTTACTTTCCATCTTTAACTCCAAATACAATAACCAAGAAAAAAACTGCCCAAAGGAGTCTATCCCAGCATTATTCACCTTCGTAAGTCAAAGCAACATAATTCACAGAACTTCTTAGATTTTTGCAGTTTTCTTAGTTCTTTACTATGACCTCAGTCTTTACTTTCTTTCATAACTTGAACAGAAAACATGGTGCAAAACATGGAACATGATTAATGGCCATTTGCACAAGCTCGAGTGCTTGGAGCTCACCTTCTCAGGCAAACAGATTTGTGTGTATAGATATCACACTAGAAGTTCAAAAGACCCTCTAAAAAATGATTAAAAAAATAATAATAAAAAAAAAGAGGACAAAGTTGAGGTACAAATACTTAAATTTATTTTGTGGATGGCAAATTTTTGACATTGCATGTCAACTGTAGTTTTACTAAGTACTTTGTCTCCTCTGGCAGCATTGATCCTGTAAATACGAAGAAGATGTATTTTAATGTTTGTTTTTGAGAGACTGAGAGAGCGCTCCCAGTTGTGGTCAGGCCATGAGGGGCAAAGGAAGGAAGAAAGTGAAGCTTCACATTTTCAGGAAATACTGCCTTCGGAGTCCATTTCTCTTTTGATGTTGGCTTGAATACTGTTTTCATCACACCAATTAACTTTCCTTCCTTACTGTTTATTTCATGATTGGATTTCAAGCAAAAAAGTTTTCTGTGCAAGAGATAGATACACAATTCTTTATCATCCTTCTGTCAGTGACTAAGTCCCAAATAGCTACCAGTGGGGGGTTAATACTCTAGAAAAGCTTTGTACCTTCATCATAAAGCGTATTTTCTAGTTTGTTGGGTTTATGTTTTTAAAAGCATAAAATAACCTCCATAAAATAAGTTTAAAATAGCAGTGCCATTTTGGTTGATTGCTGATAGAAAACCTACAATACTTAAGGTTATTAAAGTGCTAAAGCCACATAGCTTTCTTTTAAAAATTAGAATGTTTTGTCTCTGAACAGACATGGTTTGATGTAGCATGTGTCATACTCTCATTATACTATTCTTTGTCTCAGCCATTTTGAAAATAATAAATTTATTGTGCCATAATTATTTTGATAACACTTAATGAAGTTGGAAAAATACTCTGCTACTTTAATTGTATTGTTGCCTTTATTTTTTTTAACTGATATTTACTGATTTCATTTCAAATTCCTTCTCACTGAAAGAATGAAAGTTATCAATGTTTTGATATAACTGTAAGGGGATGTGTAACCCTTTCTAGCCATGATGTCTAACTGTTGAACTGTACGGATACATGTGACCAGCAGTAGTCATATCAACTGAAGCACCGAAACTATATATTAACCTCCTAGTACCTACAGTAGGCATTAGCACCACAGACATTTTGTGTTTGGAGACTAAAGAATTATTCCGGATAACAGAACAAAAGGTGAATTGTCCTTATCTCCTACATAACTTCTCTCATATTGCAACAATCTTACATAAATTACTATATACTGTATTGCTATTTTTCACATATTTACTTATAAAATATATTTTTAATATATTTATATATAATTTAGTTGTCCATTTCCATGGAAGGGGTGTTGGAACTTGATGATCTTTAAGGTCCCTCACAACTTGAACCATTTTATGATTCTATAAATTTTATAGTAGAATTGAAAGGAAGTGTCATTGTTCAAACTTGTACTTAAAATTTCTTGTGTACATTTCATATATTCTTTTTACTGATGTTCCAAGCTGACACACAGGTCTTGTTATTGTTACTTTTACCTTCATGGAATTTTTTAGCTAAATCAAAACATCTTTGTAAAGAAAAAAAAAATTATGAAGGTATTCAAGGCTTCTGTCTCCAATGGTATAGCAGAAAACTATATGGGCTACAAACAAAAATTCTTTGACTCTTCTATGCCATAGCAATTTTTCTTTAATTAGGCACTCAGTAGTATTCTTGAGGTTTCTTTGTTTTATGCAAAAACCTGAATTGAAAAATTACATGGCATTTTTAGGTGCAATAGAATTTAATAGGTTTGTGAAGTAGTTAATTAGAATAAAGAAATATTGCACAGTAGCTCTCTAGTCTTCCATGTGAACTTTATTCTATTTTAGATTTAAGAGACAGTAAAGTTGCCCTTACTTTAACATACAGGAAAGTAATTAGAGAGGCACTCAAATAGAAACAGCAAAAGCTGTGACAGACAAAGAAAAGAAACTGGAAAAGGCAGAATAAGTAAGATAGCTTCAGAAAAAAAAAAAAAAAAAAAGTCACAGAGAGTCAGGAAAAACAAAGCAAGTAAGAGCTTTCTCTAGCTGGCCTCCTGTCCAGAAATAAATGATGCCTTCCACTTTACTCACCTCTTTGGTTCCTTAACAATCCAGCTGTAGTAAAAAGCCAAAACCCCAGAAAAAAACTTGCCCTATGTGAATGATGTTCACATTCTTCTCCATGATGTTCCACAGTCTGTGGTGTCACATTCCCAAAATGTTTCAAAGCCCATGATAGACACCAAAAAAGGATGTTGCTTGTCAATTGGTGAATGGTTTACGGGATACAGCAGACATCTAAGATGGTGTTTCCAAGTTGTCATCCTGTTCAGTGAAAGACTACCCATGAGTAAGGCAACAAGCACACCTTGGCAAGCACTTGTTCCTGATTTCCTACAGTAGTGCTAACAGCAAATATCCCACAGGCTGTGAGAGCCAGAGGAGTACCCTCGCTGGGCTCTACGCTCTCCTCACTGCTTTCAGTTACATTCCCACAGGCTAAGTAATTTGTTTTAGCCTTATGAAGTAGTTTGAATTAATCTTCAGACTGACTTTATTCCACTACTTACTGCTAAACAGCTGGCAAAACACTTTTCTTTTAACTGAACCATTTCTCATTTTCTCATTGTCTTCAGTAACATGAAGGATCAGAAACGTGGACAAGATTATCAATTATGATTATCACTTATTTACATCTGCTTGAAATTCTAGATGCTTGAGAAGTCTGCTTGTCTTACTCATGATGGGAAAAATCTTTTCATTAAAAACCCATGACTTTTTGACAATTCATTTGGTATGTCTTGCTGTATTAATGCAGTCTCTAAGAGCATGGTATTTTGAGGTGGTTATCGTATGTTCCCAGCCAGAAAGCTGTACTACCTACAGCTGTAAGTAGGATTATATTCTCTAAATTCTACGGTGGATTAATTTCTACGTATCCTTCGCATAAATATTTATTTTCAAGTATGAAAAAGGTAATTTAAATGGCTGCAAAACTTTCTGCTCGTATATTTACTCCTGGGATACATATGGCAGCTATGCATCCATATCAGTACTGCATAAACATTTACCTATTTCAGACCTTTGTAAAAGTTTAACTTCTTTCCATGATCATTTATTCTGAGTTTAAAAGTTTATTTGCATTGATTTTTATTGTTAAAATAAGTAAAGGCCAAGTTGCATGCTAAGTCATGTGGGTCTATTGGAGTCAGTTCTTTTGTTCTCCCAAAGAGCTCCAGCTGACATATATGGGATATGCTTGCATGTGAGTGGGAGCAGAATCATTCTCCCTAGGTCACAGGCAATGCAACCCAGTCCATAAGTGGAAAAAAACCAGTGTGTGTCAGTTTAGTTTTTTGTAGGTTAGAAATACACAGTAGGCATCTCGAAAAAGTCATTGCCCCAAATGCATGCAGAAAACACATCTCAAGATTCTTTTAGGTAGATAATTTTGGTTTTCTTCATGCAGCAAGCCCCTGTTCTCTGTCATATGCTCAGCTGTAGTGTCCATTATTTCCTAGTTGAGAGAAATTCAGTCTGCCAGTAGCAAAGCATAGAAGACAGCTTCATCTAGAGTAATTAGGCGGTATTCACCACTTTGTGAATGTACCCAAAGCCAACCTTTTCCCTCTGGAGGCCAAAGGAAGGAGACAGTCCTCCCTGAGATATGCCCATTGTCAGGTATTTTAAAGGTGTTTTAAGAGGCATGAGTTAGGAAAGATTTTCACCATTCTTTTCATAAATGTATACAGCCAGGAGAGGTTCTCATTAGGAGGGTTAGCTTTCTTAGTTTAGTAAGACATCCTCAGAAATGCATTGCAACCTTTCCTTGCCCATTCCCAAAAATTATTTTGAACGTAGGTCAGTTTGAGCTTGCATCTTGGGTTTGCATCTTTCAGGTTATAGAGATAACGGGGTTTCAAATATCAAAATAAGTTCTCAGACCAAACATTCTCTTAGTTATCCTCAGGTAGTTTCCACTAATGTTTTCTATAGAGTACATCAGCTTGGTTTACTGGTAACAATAAACACCTCACATGAGTACAGCAACTTGAAAAGCTCGGGAACAGATTTTGAATTTAACACTTGCAGGCAAGGTGTAAAGGCTGACAGACGGCTCAGCATGGGTCAGGGCACAAGCAGAAACTCTTGCAAAATGTGTTGCCAAAAAAAGAAAGGAGACAATAAATTTGCATCTCTGCATGGGAAAAAGCAACAACCAAAATCTCTTAAAATTTGTGAAGGGGCCGGGGGGGAGAAGGGGAAGAAAATAGCGTGGTAGAGCACTCTGCGCACAGAATAATAATTATTCATTAGGTCAGATAAGATACTCATGGATGACTGGGCAGGTAAAGGTGGGGTGAAGGATACAACAGGCAGTCTTGTTACCTTTCAAAAATAAAAGTGATGCTGTAGAACTACACTCCACCTGGGGAGTATGCTGCTCTGCCCATGCTGTGGGCACCCTCCCTCTCCTCCCAGTGCAGTCCCAGGCCTACTGGTCCCTGGTCGTTGCTGGGGTCAGCGCTTGGTGCCCCAAGCAAAGCTGAAATGGAGCCCCTGGGCCCATGGGTAGGGGTGCAGGTGAGGGTTCTCGCTGGGCAGCAGAGATCTGGCACTGGTGGTGTTGCAGGGGAAACGGTAGATCTGGCTTCCAGGCTGAATTGAGGTGGTTGGGTGTTTTGGGGGCATGAGGGCTTCTGAGGTGCTGATTGCCCTGTGCCATATTTTGAAGTGTAAAGAGGTCATTAGAAAGAAGTTGGGTTAAAAAAAAAAATAAACTGCTGTTGAAGCTTAGGATACAACTAGTATACAGAAAGGGCAGTAAGTGGTTTTGCTCTCCAACATATCCTTCGGTTTGTTTGAGGGACAGGCAGAGAGATAATACGCCAACAGAGAGAATAGTGTGCTTGCAGAGGGTTACTGGGATTACTGTGTTGGTTCTTAAGGGAACTGGATTTAGCTGAAGGAGGGTAAAGGGGGAGGTGAGAAAAGTGAAAGAGAAGGAAAAGGTAAAAGGAGAGACTGAGCAGAGCGTAGGAAAAAAGCTGCAGAGTGAAGACACAGTGGGGAAAGGATGTTATCTAAATGTAGCAGTGGTAAGTAAGTTATCAGAATGAATGCATGATTAACTGGAGAATGTTAGCAGAAGTTTAAGTTGCTTAATTGGTCTGTTAATCACTGGCCAAGTTGCTTTCTCTCAGGCATGCATAACGGCTTCTTGGTTATTTTGCAGGAAGTATTTCTTAAAAAAAGGTTCTACAGAGAGAATTTGAGACCTTGAACATTTGCTATGATAATATGTGAGCATACTTCCATATATTCCTGTTCTATGAAATCACTATATTTTTAATAAAACTTATTAAACAAGTGCACTTTGGAGGAAAAAAAAAAACCAAACCACCTCTGGCTTTATCTGATTAAGAGCCTAAACTAAAATCCCAGTAGCCAAGCAGTCATGACTATCCCACAGAATTCTCTGAAATAGTTTTATTTTATACCTGATATGATTGCTGTAGCAAGTTATTGTACCTGTCACCCCAAAAGGAATGGTGGGGTGCAGTCATTAACAAGTCCTTTCTTTTCTGTTGGTGTCAATGGCTAAAATACCTTTCTGAACATCAGATTTGCTCCCTGCTTTTATCTGTTCTTCTTTTCTCCCTCAGCCCCCAAAACTCCTTCCAATCAGGTTAACTTGTTTTCGTTGTGGCAATCATTCATCAGTTCATTCTGAGAACTTCCACAGCCTATACGTAAACCCATTAAATCTATATAGCAGGTTAATCTCAACTAATAATTACTCATTAATCTTTCTGGAAATACACATTTTCTTCATCCCATTGCTGAGTCACAAGTCTGAGAACGAAGTATTTAATCTGTTTTGTAAAGTTTGTTAATGACAAATTCTGGCTGACAGATTGAAAAATTAGGTCCACTGTGTTGGGGTGCATTCAGTTTTAAAAAGTGATTAACTGTATGCCAAGCTGTCAAAGAAATTTTACATGAAAAAAGAGAAGTTGTTAACATTATGTCTGTGCCCAATGATTTCATAATGTTCATTTTGAATATACATGGAAAAAAATGAAATCAGCAGCATGTAGCCATTTTCAAAAAGTGGAATTTTGAAACTATCGAAAGAGAAGCCTGAAACAGCTCTTTTACTCCCTTACACCCTCCTCTGTTTTTTCCCCTTGTATCTTTGACCTTAAAAACACTTTTAGTTACAATAAAACACTAAAATTTCAGTTACATCTGTATGCTAATTAAATTAAACACAGACTTTGGCTTTCCCAAAGAGCTCATTCTTATTCTTGCTCTCCCATCAAACCAGAGCTGCTTCCTGGGAGATTGTTTTACAGTGTAGCCAGATTCGCTGATACAGGTAGGTGGTAACCTAGGATGATTTAGAAGTCCCACACTTTCTAAATAATTCATCCTTTTTTATGGCTATTTGCTTAATATCCCATTTCTGCGGAGTTGGTAAAGTGTTTGACAAAAACTCAAATTGATTGCACAGCTTCTCCCTTTTGAACTTGACTTCTGCTGCTTCCTGGTGCTGCTCTCAGTATATCTTCACTTCTGATTGATTTTCTTAATTCAAAAATTGACGCAAAAAGTCTTTTCTAATGAAAAGCATGTTTGTCAATATTCTCCACTCCCTCTATGGATTTCTATTACATTTTTTTTTTTTTTGATTGCTAGCTTCTGACCTCTTTATATTCTGGTTTTCTTGAAAACCCAAATCTTTGTCCTTTATACAAAATATCGCATTGGCTCTCATCTTCTATATCACACCATACTCTTTGGTGAAAGGCATAATTTTGTTTTCAAGATCTTTTTGGGAGCAGATTGCAGCCTCACGTTACCAGACCAGTAGAGTATATTTTTATATTCAGAAAGAGATGAAAAATAACCTATTGTGAGCAGCAAGTCTTTATTCCTGGTCAGAGATGAATTCCCAGATAAAAGCATGTATTTCTTCTTTGCCTTGTGACACCAAGTCAGACTTAAAAAGCCTTCTGCTTGTTCAAAGTGACTCGGAGCCTGAAGAAGTGACACTATGTAAGACTGTGTATGACACAGCGCTGCTATGTGCTTGTTCTGTGGATTCAAAGTACCCCTTTGGTTCTTGAACTCTTTTTAGTTTGATAGAAAACCCATCATAATGTTTGACTATTACAAAGCTCCAGCATCACAAATGTTGAACTTTACCTGACATTTGTATACATCATACAAGATGTAGCAAGTGAAATTGGGTTACAGACATTGTTTTGGGTTGTGGTGATGAATTATTTCTGTCACTGATCACCACACCAGCAATGGAGTACATAAATGTAGTAACACATTTTCACGTTCCATTTGTTAGTTCCAATATTAATTTAATCTTTTTCTGATATACCATTTTTTCCATTGGATTTACTTTCCTATTAAATAAAGGAACTTCGAGGTTTTCCTTTATTTGAAGAATACTTTTTAATTAAAAAAAACCCCAACGTATATTTGAAGGGAAAATAGCACACACATTACCTAGTCCTCTAAGATTTTATACAACCGGGCATATTCTGTCATTAATTTGGTTTTCCATGGTTCTGTATTGCCATTTTGACAGGCAAGCTGTTGAGGTGAGATGTATTATGAAGGCACTTGCGACAGAAACACCTGCTTTCCTTACTGTTGTGCAAAATAGTTGTCTCTCAGAGCAGCAGATGTAACAACAGGAGCTTCTGCTAATGCAGAAGATTGTTCCTCGTGTAGTGACCACACCCCCCTTCTTTGTCAGTTCTTCAGCGTAATATTGCTAGTTAGGGAAAAAGGATCTTTCACGGCCTATGATGTGATGTTTATTTTTCTATTCCTCTCATATTTTGAGCTAACATTATGTGTCAGAAGGATGTGAAGTGAGACTTTGAACCTTGAGTTGGCACGGACTATGAAATTTTGGTTCCTCAGGAAGTCTTTACTAGCAACTTTTTGATGTGAAAGAGGAGTGAATTGGAATCTTGTTATCTTAACGCATTGTATTCAGCATTGCTGGGCGTCTAGTGGATTTTTCTGATGGAGTGATTGGGTGACTGATTTATTCTGGAAATCTTAGCCAGCAGTCACTGCACTGATTTTCTTCTTGGATAACTTTAGCAGTTCAAGATAAAATATTATTAACAAATTAGACTGCAAATTGGTCTCATTTGTGCTTATAGCAACACAGCCATAAATGCACATAGACTATAGAAATAGAATATTCCTTGGGGGAGGAGAGGGGGGGAATTTCTCCAATTTCTCCTATTTTCACTGCACAGGTCAACAACCAAGATTTCCTGGTGCCATGGCTTCTCTGCCCCCTTTTCATGCTTGCATTAAAGCTCAAGTAGTATAAAGTGCTAAAAACTATAGAATAGCATTGACCATTGAGCTTTGCCTATGTGAGACAGGTCGTATGGGTTTCTTGAGATTAAGTTTATCTATCAGGCTTTATGGTTCTGACGGTGACTAAATAAACAGCAGAAAAAAAATATGCAGATTACACTGTCTGGAATATCCTATTTCTTTTTGCCCCCTTTTTTTTTACCCACCCTGCCTCTTTTTCTATAATACAGTGCTCAGACCAAGCAGCTTTCTGTAGCAAGACTCTGCACATACCAGGTGGTGTTGCAGATGTCCACATTCTCTCCATGAGTCTGCGATCATCTTCAGTGTGCCTGTTTAGGTACAGTTTCCACTGACATTAACAGACTTTATCCAAGAAGGATTTGTTTCTAATTTTGTAGCATTTATAGAAGGATGAGAAAGTGGGTCTGTGAATGGTCCCTTTTGGACAGGGACAAGGGAAAGAGAGTTATAAAAGAGTAATTGTAACTTCAGATATGAAAGGAAAATAGGAGATGCATGGCCCCAAGGTCAGGGCGACAAAATACAATCTCATTTGCTTTCTTTTAATACTCCTAAATGTGGACAGCAGCAGAAGTAAGTACTCTGTATGATCTAAAAATCCTTTAAGGGTTTGCTGGTCATTTCCATCAGTATGGGAGGTATTTATGAGCCCTACAGAAGGGGCTCCTTGTCAGTATAGGAATGATAAAACATACTGCCCCCAGATTACCAATTCTGAAAATTAAGCTGGCTGCCTTTAGTAAGGGATGTGTTTTTATGTTGCAAATGGACATGTTAGTATATCTATCTCATAGCAAAATCATGAGGTGTTTCATGCTGCTTTTAAAACAATCAGCACAAAAAAAGAAATAGAAAGACAGGTAAACTGTGTAGCTACTAAAAATTTGGTAAGAAACTTCCAATGAACTTTTTAAATTGAAAATCTTCATTTTTTCTTTTGTAACTTGGAGAAACCACCACAAACTCAATTAGTTGGGATTTAGGTACAGTACTTCCAAAGGGTTAGCTCCCCATGGTAATTGTAGTTGACTGAAACCTGTTCCTACTGGAATCAGAGTGGGTTTTACTTCTGGTTTCCAGGAAGTCATGGAAGTACCCAACCATTCTCAGATTGGGTTGTTTTCTACTGTTTAACTTCAAAGTAGGTCATATTCTGCAAAATTCTTGCTAAGTGTTGAAAAACTTTCAGGAATACTTACAAAGTTGATACAAAATGGTAGGAAATGTCTTGGTAGCTCTTTTAACAAAGTTGGTTAGCAAATCTTCAAGTGTTTAGGCGTGTTCTCTTCTTGCTTAACATAACTGAATTGGTTATTTCCACGGACAGGGAAACAGAATTAGTCTTAAAGACTCTGTGGCCTGTAATATTTTTTTTAAAGAATTCTGCTATTCATCAGTGTTGCATAACATAAAAAGCAAAAGTTGGTGGAAGTAAATGCTATATACTACTGTCTATTCAGAGCCCAAGAAAGGCTTTCTTCATTTATTATGCAAGAACAAAATTCCCTGTTTATACTATTTGCCTGAGCAGAGTATGTTATGGGAGAGAAATTGTAGGGCTCTGCAGAGCCACTGTGCACAGTATCACACAAAACCCGTATTTGTTCTGAGTGGTCTTCCCCATGGGGTTACCAAATTAAGAGAGAAATGCAAGTTAAACACAATAAGAGATTGTGACATAGAACTGAGCTTCTGAAAAACATGTGAGGCTTTGCAGTTCTTGCAGTGCTATTTCATGGTAACTTTAATGTCACAGACCAGAAAATTTTACGAGAGAAAAGGGAAAGATTCTTGACTAATCTCTGACAGTGTATGTGTAGATTGTCAAGCAGAGGAATAGCTAAATAGACCCTAGCAAGGGTCTACTAGAAAAAAAACCCACAACACAACCCAGTGTAGAAACAACTACCCAGTAATCCAGTAAATATTTGTGTGATTTTAAATGAAATAATCTTATTTCTGCTTTGCATAGCAGTCTATCCTGTGCATACATTCTGTTGGCTCACTGGACACATTAAGGAGAGCACAAGCTAACCCTTAAGTCTGCCCTTAGTATGGCTGCCTTGAAATGCTTACAGGTTTATCTCTTCTGAAAAACATAGATTGGAGTATTGATGGTTTTCATGCAAATTATAAAGAATCCACCTACTTGCTACACTTTTGATATTGGGAGGTGTTTTAAATGATTCTTGAAAAAACGGTGAAAAGTGTGGGAACGTGCATTTGTGTAGATTAACGTGAGGTTGTGCATGTGAGCATAAAACCACTGAATTGTGGTTCAGAATTCACTATTTATGTGCTGCATAAGCAATAGAAAAATCCTGCACCTAAACTCCTTTTTCAGTGTACCAACTTAAAAGCTTTTTTCCTTGAGTAAGTATTACTGGAAAGCCTAAAATACATTATAGGATTTCCTTCTACTTCTCCCTATCCAAACTCTCAGAGTTTTCACAGCTTCAACATACAGCAAGTGAAACAATTTCACGTGTAAGGGAATTTTTGTGATTCCGAGAAAGTACATATTCTAACAACAGGAAGGGTATATGTGTTTGGAATGAAAACAATTTTCTTCCACTTTCATCAATCAGGGAGCTAGGATCCATTTATATAAAGATAGCAATCTGTACAAATGTCAAATTATTGAACAACTCTTGTATGAATATGCGGCAATCCATTTTAATACCAATCATTGATCTTGGCAATGAGAGTGAAATCCCTTTGAATTTCATTACTAGGTTAAATTTCTCTATTAAATATGCCGCAGAACTGTGTGTGTGTTGTACAGTGCTGCCACAGATGCAATGCCTATACAACATCCGTTTTCTTATTTTTTCAACAGAGCATTCCTGAGAGAATGATGCATATTAGCACAATGAAACGAAACAGGATGGCCATTCACTGTATTTTAGTGAAAGAGAACATGCTCAGACTGCTGTGCCATTAATTACCCCTTGGAGATATGCTTTCTTGTGGAGTAGTTTTTCTTCTATTAATTGCCATTTATTTGTGACCTTTAATTTGTCATAAACAGTCTTCTTTCTACATTCTCGGCAGCAATGGAGAACAACAATAAATTGTCACATTGCTCTCCTTAAACGATGCTTACAGCTTGGCAGAGTTAAAGGAAGCTAGTATGTTTGCTATTCAGGAGCTAAAATAAAGGGCTTTACTACGTAATTTTCCATCCTTTGCCCCCAGCAAAATTTTTCGTCATTGAAATTTTAGAACTACAGTTAACTGTTGGGTTTTCCTCTTCCCAATGTTTCTGGGATAAGTAAGCGATTACATCCTCTTTTTTGTTATTATTGCATTGGCCTCAGCAGGGGCCCAAAAGTAGTTTCGAATGCTCAACCTCTGAACCTGCTTAGCTACTTTCTGTTTCTTCCCCGTGTCCCATTTTTGGGGGAAGTTGAGGGCTGTCCCTGTACCTATATTGGCCCCGGGGAGTGCCAGTAAGCCCTGGGAAAGTTAATAGAAACCAAGTCAGCAGTTATATTTTTCCGCTTCAGACCCTGAAATGTCATTCTTCCTTCCTCAATGCACATACCGTGTCCTACAAATCAGGCAAAACTGACCTCGGCTTCACTGTGACATTTCAAGAGAAGGGTACTGAAATGTGCGCTGCAATTTTACGACTCCAAATCAGTAACAATAAATACTAATGATAGCAGATGTTATGTGTGTGGTCATTGTGGTTCAGAAAAGGGGAGCGGCTCTTTCTAAGTAGAAAGGAGATGTTTCTTTAAGTTCTATGTCAAATATGGAATTTTAAAAGGTGAAACCTCAAGCCTCTAGTTCCATCCTTCAGCCTTTTACCTAAATATTGTCAGCAAATAATGAAGGCTTTGTGGTAAAATATTTTTAAAAATTAAAATGGGTGTAATAATCATATTTAGACACATTATAAACACTGGGAAGAGCTTATTTTGGAATCTAGGCTGATGGGGTTTATTCACAGGAAGCATTTGAATATGAAGCTCATATTTATGTAAAAGAAATGGAAGGCCATTTTTCCTGATGGGATCTCTGTGTAAAAAATAATCAAATAGTTGTGATTGTGCAGGTGTTGACTGACTGAAACGGACAGAATGAATGAGGCACTTTAGCAGAAAATCCTCAGAAACAAGTTCAGTCTTTTTTACTTCAGTAGAATAATTGAATTACTTAACCATTTGCAACCTCACCAAAGAAAGACAGTAATCTATTATAGGCATAATTACACCTGCAGGGGTCTTGCATGGGGTGGTAGGAATTTGTCATAAATGTTGCTTGAGCCTTATTTCCACCTTTGGCATCTTGATGCTTGACCCCAGACCCCTCAGACCTCAAGGTTTGCACAAAGAGTCTTGCTGCCTTCACCAGGAGCGATCCCATCACAGGGATCACCATCAGGTTGTTCCTTGTATTGTGCATTGGAGCCGTCTGTGCATTTCGCCTTTAGCTTTTCGCCTTGCCATTTATTGCTATACACACTCCTAAAAATGTAAGTTTTATTTTCTAGATGTCTGTGTATTTAAGACAAAGTTTCCTAGTTTCAGGTCATAAGCTCTGCAGAGCAAAAGTTTAAAAGAAAAGCAACAAAAAAAAATCTCCAAAATACAATGTTTTGTATTAGAAGAGACTGATAAGCTAAAGAATGTGGGGTGTAATTAATTAGAGTGTGAAGTTACGCTCTGCTGAGAAACTGTAATACAAATCTGCCCCCCTCTTCTGGTGAGAGCCCACCTGGAGTGCTGCATCCAGCTCTCGAGTTCCCAACATCAGAAGGACATAGTCCTGGTGGAGTGGGTCCAGAGGAAAGCCGTGAAGATGATCAGAGAGGTGGAGCACTTCTCTCATGAGGACAGGCTGAGACAGGCTGAGTTCAGCTTGGAGAAGGCTACAGGTAGGCCTTCAGCCTTCCAGTATCCGAATAGGGCAGACAGGAAAGATGGGGAGGGACTTCTAACAAGGTCATGTAGTCATAGGACACTATCACTACAGGATACTACTGCTTACTATAGGATACAAGAGCTTCAAACTGGAAGGGAGTAGATTTAGACTAGATATTAGAAAGAAATTGTTCACTGTGAGGGTGGGTGAGACACTGGAACAGGTTGCCCAGAGAAGCTGTGGATGCTCCATCCCTGGAAGTGCTCAAGGCCAGGCTGGATGGGGCTTTGAGCAACCTGCTGTAGTGGGAGGTGTCTCTGCCCACAGCAGGGGGGTTGGACCTCGATGATCTTTGAGGTCCCTTCTAACCCAAGCTGTTCGATGATTCTATGACTTCTACTCTCAATCAGAAAACCTAAATAAATCTGCATACGGATGAAGATTGATCGGCACTTTGAGGGGATAGNGAAGGGTCGCGTTTGGTTTGTTTTTTTGTTGCTGTTGTTATTGCCGCCGCCGTGTTTCCCACCGTTCTGGATGGCCGGTAGCAGCTCCCGGTTGTTTTTTTCTTCAAGTTTCTTTTTATAAGTGATAAAAGGAGGAAAAAAATTAAATAACAAAAATAAAAATTAAAAAAATGACTAGACCTGCTTGAGGTGGTGCTCCGGAGAGGAGGGGTAAAACTCGGCTCAGCTTTGAGGAGGTTCCCCGGAGCGAATGCTGAAGTGATTAAGGAGATTAATTTGCAAGCGGGCGACAAAGGTAAAGAGTTAAAGAGCGCCTTTGCAATTTGTTTGTTTCTTTCTTTGCGATGAAATGGGGTATTTGGTGGAAAAGTACCTAACTTGTTTTAAGCGTCACTTCTGAATGGCTTAAAAATATTGGTGTTTNAAAACAAAACAAAAAAGAAGAAAAAACTGAAAATGTATGGCGGGCCCGGGGCGGGCAGCATCCGCTCCCTGCCATCACGCCGCATCTGAACCGGGGTTCCGGGGCCCCGTGTCGCCGACGGACCACTTTGTCGTGTCCCTCCCCCCCGCCTAGTCGCGATNTTTTTTCTTTAACCTCATTACTTTAAATCGTTATACAAGGGTACGTATAGCACTATAGCATTTCACGTGGACTTCGAAAAGCTATCTAACTTGTGTCTGGTAGGCTTTGGTTGGGTGGGTGTTTGGTTGTTTGGGGTTTTTTTTAACATAGTTCCTGACTGAAAAAAGAAGACAGAGAAATGGGTGTCTTTAAGTCCATTTCAGACAACAAAGTAAACGTTAGTCTTCAGAGGCAGGGTGTTGTTTTCCAAAAATGTTGGGAAGAGCAACACTTTTTTTGACTGTGGCTCTGTCTTGTCTCAACTTGTCTAGAGCAAAGATTTAAGAAATTCAGTAGTTCCCCTGAAATAAAATAATTTCACAGAATAATTTTCTTGTACAAAAATGTATGTTTGTAGATGCCTGCTTTGAGTTTATAGACCTGTTGCTTTGGACTTTTACCCTAGAAAATAATCTCAGTAGCTGCTATGTACTCAACCGTAGTGATTGAGACCTTTTCCCCTCCTCCCCTCAGATTGCATTCTTAAGCAGGTGAGAAAGGGGATTTGCATCTCTTATAATTATGTCTAGCCTTTACGTCTTTAGCAAGTTTTTCAGGTAGACTTTTGTGTAGATGGGTCAGCTAACTTGAAATTCATTACAGAAGATTAGTGAAAATATTGCTTGGTTATGACCTCCTGGTTTCATCTGGTACTGCTCAAGTCCCAGGGAAACGTGACTGACTGTTCAAGGGATTAAATAAATTAATTTCATGCGGAAGTCAGTTACGTGAAAAAAATCTCAACAGCCTTTTCTGACACAGACTTGTGTACTAGTTAACACTTCATTTATTAGTTTGATCTTTCAGCTGAATTAAAGTGAAATATCTCAAATGTAAAAGCAACACCCTGAGTCTAGTGCTTCCTACCACCACCAACAAAAAAGTTTATAGAACAGATCGGTTTTACATTTTTTTTGTTATTCAAGACACTGCAGGAATACATGGTTTTGGAGTAATACTGTTTATTTGTTACGTGAAATTAATACGTATGTACCCTTTAGAATAAATAAAAGGTGACTAGAGGAATTCTCTATTGCTATAATTGTAACTGTTAGCTTTTATTAATTACATTTGTAAACAAAGGATTTTTCTGTATCAAACTAGTTGAACTACTCAAACGATGGGCTGATTTTCTTTTTTTCAAGAGCATTTTGGAGTGTTCAGCATGAAAAATCTTACTTTATGTATTATAGTTTTATTGGTCTATTAAGGATCATCTTAATTGCTTCAAGATCAGGAACTAATTTTCTCAGGAAAAAAAAATGCTTAGCAAAACTAATTCCATGTTGGACTGACATTCCGTAGTTTAAATGCTTTGTTGGGATGATCCTAGATTGTTCCTAGTGGATCCAGCTAGTTGTGTTTACTAATTCATGCCAGTAGATTGAATTGAATAAGAGCTCTTAATTCATTGTGGCGCTTCAGAGTTGACGGTGGTGTCTCAACGCTTAGAACTGTGCATTCTTTCAGTAGCTTTTTAATTGCATACCATTTATTTTTGGTGGTTTTGATGTCAGGTATCCAGAAACCCGTTATCTTCCTCTTCTCCCTTCTAAGATGCACTGTGTAAAGACCCCGGTTAGTCTTGGCTGTGGGAAGATCATTAAAGTGACTTAGAAACAGTTATGAAGGGACTTGTAAAGCCCGTGGTGACAGAGCAGCACCTAAAGTTTTAGCAGTTAATTCTAGCCTCCTTTTCTAAAGCCCTCAGAGTCAGGTGTAGAAATACAAATTCAGTGAAGTCCCTAATATAGTATGCTCATGGTGGAACCTCCTGTGGTTGATAAATATTTCAAGAAGCTGAAAGTTAGTGATACATTTTAAATGCATTGCTAAACTGAGAGACTTCATGGGCCTTTGCATACATATTTGCATTATTCATTTCTGCTGTGCAGGTAGATAAAGGGCCAAATCTATCTTTAGTATTACTCCACTGGTTTCTGAGTAACCGAACTAATCCAACCATATGTGTACATCTTGATTTTTTGGAAGTTCAAGGCAAAGTTGGAATTACTTCAGTGATTTTATTATACAGGTAAAAGTTGTTTATGTGCAAACTAATGATGTTCAGTAGCTTAGGTGTTCCTTCATTAAGATAATTGTAAGCAGAAGGCATAATTTATTATTTCTTCTCCTTTTTCTGAAAAATAAAAAAAATAAAATAAAAAAATCCCTGTGTTCAGTCTTCTGGTTGCTGAATCCTGAAGTAACTGACAGAAAGATATGATACAACATCTTTTTATCATTACTAACAATTAATTCTAATGACCTCCTAAAGTAGAAGATTTTAAGACACTTTTCTAAAGCATGATACTTGCTTAAAGTAGAAAGTCTCCATATTTTAAGAAGCCTGCCATACAGTGGGGCTGTGATACTAAGCCTTGCTACGCTCGTGTGTGTGCACATACACCAATACCTGTGTATACAAACTCTACACATACCTGTACTGTAAATATGTTAGGGACTTGCTTTAACCTATACGGAGAGGCAGAGGCAGCATCTTGGTATAACAGTGTGCATTAGATTTAAGATGCTGATATTGGGTAGGCCTTTCAGATGGAAGAGTGTATAATATATTTGATGACAGTGGCTATCCCTACACTGAAATAGGATCTATGAAGACAATTACTGGTTTTGGAGGGGTTTCTTGATCCTTATTTATTTATTTTTCGTATAGATTAGCATTGTAGGAAATAATTTGGATAATTTTAATGAGAAATTTAAAATACTTCTTTTTGAGATGTAAAGAAAATTCGTAGCATAGGCGTTCATGCTGTTATAAATAGTTTCTGCCAGAGGTTAAGACCTTTGTATGGCATTCTTAGAATGATCATTCCACTTATTGGCTTTTGAAAAGGCTAATCTGACAATTGAAGCAGGAACTTTTTCTTCCCAGACGTGAACACATGCGCTCTGTAGCTGCAGAATTGTGATTCTGCCAATCTTGAGCGTTTTGTTTAAAGGAAAACTTGCATTCTTCTAAATAGCAGTATCACTGAATGTAGGTGCACTGTGTGCTATGATATTTTCATT
This sequence comes from Nycticryphes semicollaris, assembly GCA_013400055.1. NCBI lineage: Eukaryota > Metazoa > Chordata > Aves > Charadriiformes > Rostratulidae > Nycticryphes > Nycticryphes semicollaris. The sequence continues at coordinate 632,457 of VXBJ01004670.1, read as the reverse complement.
GCACAATAAAGAAATTACTACTGATTATTACAATTCCCTGAGGGTTGTACAAGTGTTGTGTAAGGATATCTACATCTGGAGCAGCAGCAAATAATTTATTTGGAAACTGAGGGCAGATGCCTTTGCTTTCTATAGGCTCTCCTTCTAATACTTTTATGTTTTAGACTGCTGAAGCTGTTAGTTCACACAAGTTGACTTTTATGACTTTTAAGTAATAGCAAATTAGCATGTTGCTAGAAACCTGTAACTTGGAAAACCTCAAAAAAATCTTCTTCTGCAAGAGATGATTAATCGTTAGTAAATAAAGATGAATTAAAACAAAAAGAACTGTTAGCAGAGATTTTAAACAAACAAAACCCTGCAAAAACCCAAACATTTTGGTGGTTTTTTTTCTCTTTTTTTTTTTTTTTTTTCTTCAAGGTTGCAGTGTGTTGTGTCTTCCCTGGCATGATTTCAGATTAGATTTCTTTTGGCTCCACAGCTGACTCTCCCACCTGGCTTTGGAAGTGCTAAAAATTAAGTAGCCAACTTTCAGATTGAGCCATTTCTATGCTTGACTCAATGTCAGCTTTCTGTGAGGAGCAAACTCTCATCTTTGTGCTTGGGCTGTGCTCCTTTTCTTCAGCTCACTCTGCACAGTGGCTCCAATATGTTTCATTCTCTGTCTTTCCCTGATATTCAAGGCCATAATCTGTGCACAGTCCTATACTCATAGGCTATGGATCTTTTTAAATAATTTCCCACATAACTGATACTAAGTCACGTGGGTAGACTTAATCCTGACTCCTTCAAAAATGTTATCAGCCCAGACCCTGCCATTAGCCAGGGAGAGAACTGGTCCTAAGTTCTTGTGGGAGATTCAGTGCCATTAGAGAGGAAAGATTATGGCTGCTGATTTGTCTCTTATTTTCTGTCTTTTTTTGTTTCTAGTCAAATCAATAATGTATGATAAAATTCAGAGCAAGTTCTTAGATGCTTTAAAGTGAGATATCAAGATCTATTGAAATTAGTGAAACTTGGCTCAATTAGAGGAGGTAAGTTCATGTTGGGTTGTGTCATGGTACCTTTGTAGCTGTGGAAGAGACTCACCTGAACTTCCAGAATACTTAGCCTTGTTCTGTTTTGACTGCAAATAAGTTAAACTACTGTTTTAACTTCAGACATAGTAAACTAAACCACATATTGACATATCCTGTGGAGGAGGTGAAATGTCACCAGCTTTATCTATGTAAATTGTGTTTGAAATAATTTGCTCAGAACTCTGTGATTAAAAGAGGAATAAAAAAAAAATGACATCTAGCTCAGATATTGATCCTTCCAACTGAAGGAAAAGGCTGCACTTATTTTAACAGAGCAGTAAAAAATACATTGGTAGTCTCAAGCAAAGATGAAATCAGGAAGGGTTACAGGTCCACCACGTGCTGAATAAGACCTAAGGCACCTTTCCACTGTTTTTGTATGCATCTCAGTAGTAGGTTCCACTGAAATGAAATGGGTCAACAGACTGGGGAAAAGTTTGTCTTTTTCCTCTGGACTATGGCAATGCGCTATTTGGAGGATTACCTGAAAACATTCCTTAGAAGTTATGGAATATCCTTTCATGAATAGACTCTTGTGGTAACACCTTCCTGCAACTTGCATCTTTAGGCCGTCATCTTTGGCTTATTATGTCAGTATTTTATTTACTTTTTTTTAACTTGTCAGTTTATTCATTTGTGAGTGATGACTTGCATACAAACGCAACAGCATTGTTTCAGAGCACAGGCATCATGTGAGTGAATTTCTCTCTTTGCAGAAAGTGTCACCTATACTAATATTCTGGAAACAGCAATAGACTACTATATCAACTTATATTTATACCCTTGCCATCTGAAAGACACAAGGCATCTCAGACTTGTGAACGTGCTTGGTGCTATGCTTGATGATGTTTGAGTAACTGGCTGTGGCTCCTTTGTCACCCGTTTTCCTGCAGGTGCATTAAGATAGAAGCAGTAGTGTTTCAGAGGATAACATGCTTACTATTCAATTGGTAGCCAAATTCTGTGTACTTTGGACTGTAAGCCATTGTTATTGTAGGTAGACAAGTAAGTTACAAAGCTGCCACCCATCACTTGCAAGTGCTCACAGCAGCAGAGGACAGGGGTGGTCAGCCAGGTGAGATTTCCTCTCGGGCTACATCTAGTCCTGGGAGCAGTGACTGGCTGCCTCCAGCATAGTATATGTAAGTTATGGGTCAGTAAAAACCCATTAAGGATACCAGGATGGCATGCTGAAGAGGATGCTGTACAGATTTTTTGCATTTGTTCTCATGCAGTTTGGGTAGATGCACCCCATGTTTTGATTCAAAAAACACACGACTGACAAGGAAACAGTCACTTGGTACCATAATTTATGATAAATGACAGCAAGTCAAGTAAAGGATATGTATCCAATATACCATGGAAGCACAAAGCTATCCTTAGGGCAGCTGTCAAAATAATTTTTGGGTTGTTTAATTTTTCTCATACTTGAAATGTTTCCACGGTAGATCAGTCCATTGAGGAAGTCTCAGGGAGTTGGGAGGGTGTTTGTTCTGGTAGGCTGCAGGGTGGCCTCACTTCCACTGGGTCTCCTGACCCTGAGAGTTGTCTTCTGTGGCTTATGCGCTTTCAGAAACGTAATATTTTCTTTGACGGTACTGTCGCTTTGGTTTTCTTTACCAGGAATAAAGCTTGTTGCTTTGGGAGTAACCAAGTGTGATGATGGTTTAGGCAGTGCCACAACACTTTCTTTCTTCTTTTAAACTTCTGCTCTGTGTGCACTCCTGCCATCCTGTCCTATTGTGGATGAGGCTTGCTAAGTCCTCAAAGGCGGCTCTGACTTCGGGGTGTCATTCTCTTATCTGATATTATGTATTGAACCATATGGTGTGTCTTTCATTAGGAATTGCATGAGCTAATCTAAAAGCAGAAGTAATTTTCTAACTGAATTCTAAGTTCTTTTTTTAGCTTTTGAAGTGCTTAGAGATCGCACATATGGCTGTAGTAAATGCGGTACTAGAGATAAATGAACTCATTTGCTCCTGAACAGAAATGCACACACAAATAGTACCTGCGTTCACCTCAGTAAGTGAGACTTTATTTTGTCTGTGTATGCATGCAGATTAAAGTGGGGTTTGTATATTTCTGATTTACAAAGTTATTTCAAACAAAATGTGATTTATTAATTTTTTAGTTATGTCAGATATTATTGAATTCCACAAATAGTCAGTGGGCTGCTTCCAATCAGTGTTTTGAATGCTTAAACTCTCTTCTGACATTTTACTGTCGGTATGCTTTTAGCCTATTTCTTTTTGCAGTGCACCCAAAAACCATGAGGCTACTGCGTTGGCAATAATCTTAACTGTTTCCTATTACTTTTTACTTCTTTGGCATCAGTGTTACACTGCCCTAAAATGGCAATGAGCTTGGTTACATGGAGAGGGAAGGTGTCCAGAAACCGGTGTCTGGATGTAACTTACTTTCTTCTGTTAATAAGTCATAAAATAGAGACGGCTGTGTTATGACCGCAAGACAGAGCAGACAAAGAAACTGTATGGTTGGCTGTAACCTCCAGATAGACTCTGTATGTCTGTTTGGACAAACTCTAAAAGGCTTCATGGTTAAATCTTCTGTCCTGTAAGGGCCTCCTGGCCCTATCTTTACATTTCTGTGATGAGAAACAGACGACTGAACCTAAGTTTCAATTAATACTGACGGTTAAAAAATAGAAATGCTGTCCATAAAATCAGTGGAATTCCTATTTGGACAGGCATATTCTCCAGGCTCTTACCAAACCTACTTATGCAAGTTTCTCTCTTTCCTTGTTTTAAACCTTTATTTTTTTATGTCCACACAACATTTTAAAAGAATATATAGCCATTTGGGTATCTGGGAGAAGAATTCAATTGCAAATTTGAGACAGTCAGCATAGGGACTTTGCATTTTCTGATTGTTTTTTCTGAATGACAGAATAGGTTCATTTAAAAAAGTGTGGTATTCCATCTAAAAATTAATATATCTCGGAAGGGAATTTGGAAAAATAAAATCTGTACATTATGAAGGTGTGTGTTTCTGGCAATGGGAGCCCAGTCATTATTGTTTGCCAGTGCTGTCCTTACTGCTTCAGGACACCCTTCTGTCATGACATAGTATTTTTTTAAAATACTTTACAGAATTAATGTTAATTACAATTTTTGTCGTTAACCTGATGCTGATCTCAGTTGAAATTTTGAAACACATGCCAGCGAGGCAGAGCTGTGAAGAATGTTAGATTTTGGGTTTGTTTGTTGTTTTTTTTTTTTTTTTTTTTTTTTTTTTTTAAATAGGCTGAAAATTGCCATTGAAGACTTTTTCTAAAAAAAATCAGTTTGGCCCAGTTTGCCAGAACATCTGTGGAATTCACAAACAGCTTGTTGACTGAGCTCGACAGCAGGAGAAACTGTAGTCGATCAGTTCTGCCCTCTTCAGCAGGTGTAATACCAGTTGATGGAAATTGCAATACATGGTTTCAGGGGACATGTGGATAATGTGTCCAGATGATAGCAACATCAACAAAGTATAGAAAAAAACATGGGCAGATGTTTGGCTTACTCTGTCTACATGGATACATGTACTTAAATTCACTCTAATGGAGTTTATCTACTGTCACGTTGTGGTTTGCTCTGTTACAGAGAAGGATTTTATGGTAGGCTGCTAATCTTACAAAACAGTCCACCTGTTGCAGCAGCCATATTTTGCAGTGTGTTAGCTGCAGATTTTTTGACCTCTTTTCTTTTAAAAAAATCTTTCTTTCTAAACATTTAAGTGTTAGGTTTGTCTCCAGTGAGATGAATTGCTTTGTGATTTTTGGCATATAGCGGGCTTTTCTTACGGTGGGACTGGATACTTCAGACCTTCACAGATATAAAGAAGATAAATTACATGCTTTTCAAACTTCAACCTTGGAAAAAGATAAACCTAGAGGCTTTTTTTAACTGAATGATTTTTACTTTTGGTTTCGGTTTTCTACTGTGTGTACCAGGAGTATAGTCAACTCTGAAATTACTGAAACATAACTTTGTCTAAACTTCATCAATAGAATATTCAAATAGATTAATAACTCTTAAAGGTATTTAGTCAGATTGTTAAATTATGAGTCACAGTTCTTCAGGTCTGGTTATATATAAGTGAAAGTGGTGGTGAATCCTGCTATCCTGTAATCAGAAGGCCCTGTTGTCAATATGCAGATACGGCAGGAGCATCCCATGTGTATTATTTGCTCCAGGCCCTTCTCTCTTCATTCTGACTACTAGAGAACTTCTTAAACATTCTAAATTTTCATAGCTTGCAAATTTAAACTCAGTGCTTTGTAAAATTAATTAAAAAATATATCAAACTATAATTTGAAGCTGATGTGAGCATTTAAAGAAAAGGGGGTTTATCTGTTGTTAATTTCATGATACATTAAATAAATATCTGAATCAGCCAAATTTAGGTAAATAGGATCCAGTATCTACTATGAGGCCTCATTATTCCATAAACATAATCATATTTTCAAGTAGTATTTTTTTCTTCTTCCTAAGCTGCTTGCAATCTTTCCTCCTGTTTTTCAACAAGGCATTGTGTGTTGATGTTTGTAATTAGATCATTTGCATACAGTGGTTGTCATTAAAACATTAGCATTTTCAGTAGTTACAATGTCCTGGTATCTGAATTATCCAAAGCTTCCTGATTTCTCAATACTTTAAATTATAATTTAGGTCATGCGGTTCTCATCATGCTAACCATTATTTGCAGTGTTATTTCTTACATGACTGCTTCTCAGGTTCACGTTTTTTTCACTGTAAATAATTTTGTAGACTCCATTTTAGTGAGATTCTAATGTAGAGTATTTTTTTTTTTTTTTAGGTAAAGCATAGTTGCAAGTTATTTCCTTGAAATTCTGTATCTAGAGCCATGTGTACTCAGTTGCTACTGAGATTCCTGTTATCCTCTCTTCCCAAGAAATACACAGATAACTGGGACACGACATGCTGAAAGTAGTGATGTGCATAAAACTGTAAAATCACTGGCAGATAGAAAGCCGGTCTCACTGGACTGAGGGATGAGCTCTGTAAATTCAGGAAATGAAATTAAAATCCTAACTATACATATATATATACCCACTTCAGCACACTTCTGGGAGGTTATGCTCCCCTCTGTCCAGTCCTGACAATAATCTAGCTGTCAAACTTTGTAGCAAAATTAGGTTTGGTTTTCCAGACTTCCTCTTGGCTTTAGAGGCTACACCTTATTCTTAAAGTAGTACTGAATCTGAAAGGGCTCACTATTCCTCTCCTGTGTTGAACGTGAAGTGCAACAACAAAAGATAGAAGCTGTTCTGCAGTATAGAGATTTGGAGCTGCTTAAAGGGAAGGGAACTGTTTTATAAGAGTTAAACTTTTCAAAATCTTTCCCTCAAAGTCACATAACTTGTTATTAAACTGTTGTGGAAGGGTTTGCTTCTCACAAAAAAAACATGTGGAAAGTGGCTAGAGACACTTTATATTCCAATGATGCTGTCGAAGTCATCCCAAGCATTGTGGCAAAGGTCTCTGCCCACTTTTCATGAATGTATTCAAGGGAGGTAATGCTGTATTTCTTTCCCTGTCTCTCTTTTTTTGACTCTGCTCTGTAATGGACATGAGCCAAAGAAATGTCTCTCTTGGTCAATGCAGTCTCTTGTTTGAGGAAATGAAGTAGAGTGACTACAGTCAGTGCACAACATTAAATTACTTCTTTCATTCTGATTCCAGTGACTTTGCTTTTGGAAATTATATACACTTTGCCAGCCATGTAATATGAAAAATCAGTCTTTACCAAATAGAAATTAAAAAGAAAGCTTCCAATGGAGGTGAAATTTGGCTTAAAATCCTGATTTTGTTACACCAAATTTGTTCTCTTTCTTCTTAAGCTGAGGAGTAAATTACTTTATAAATTTCCTGGACTTGCTAAATAATACTTTGATGTCAAATCTTGCTTGTCAGGTTGTTGGATAATCTACATACACAAGGAACACACAACAGAACAGGCCCAGAAAATGTCTCTCTTTTATTCTTACAGTTTAGCATTGCAAATGTTGCTGGTACTTGTGTATTCCAGGCTGCTGAGGCTACCCTGATGAATCAAAGGAGCCAGCCTTATTCAGCAAAGAGATTTCTTGGGGCTATATCCAGGGTAGCTTTTCAGGTAGAGTAGGGAAAGTTAGTATTTTGCATGGGACAGGTTATTATTGAAATTGGAGAGTGCCCGTGAATAAGGAGGAATGAACCTTGAAAGACAGGACAAGATGGATCATCTGTGATCAATTCCGAAAAGAAAGTAAATCGCCTATATAACTTGTCATATAATTGAGCATCCTATCCCTTCCTAGCCCTCAGGCACACAAGGAAAAAGTCAGAATGGGAAAACTTGTAGGAGTTCTCTCTTTTCCTGCAGAGGTGTTCTGGGAGGGAGAATGACTTTAATGGCACAGAAAGTTATCTAGTACTGTGTGCTGAGTAACTGTCCAGTCAATTTTTTCTGCTCCTGGGGTGACCTGGGTTTGCCTCAGTAACCTTAGTAATGCAAGTTGCAGACAGGGGAATGCCCCTTAATCCTATGTACTAGGACATGCTGGGGCCACCCAGCTGGGCAAGCAGCTTTGCAGAAAAGGACCTGGGGATCCCAGTGGACACCAAGTTGAACATGAGAAAGAAATGTGCCCTTGTTGCAAAGGTAGCCATCAGTATCCTGGGCTGGCTTAGGAGGAGCATCACCAACAGCTTGAGGGAGATGATCCTTCCCTTCTGCTCAGCACTGGTGAGGCCACACCTGCATCACTTGGTCCAATTTTGGGCTTCTCAGTTCAAGACAGATACAGACATATTGGAAGGTGCCCAGGGAAGGGTCATTTAGATGATGCAGGGACTGGAGCATTTCTTCTACGAGGAAAGACTGAGAAAGCTGGAACTGTTCAGCCTGGAGAAGAGAATTCTGAGTGGGGTGATCTCATCAATACATACAAATACCTGAAGGGAGGATGCAAAGAGGATGGAGCCAGGCTCTTTTTGGTGGTGCCCAGTGACAGAACCAGATGCAATGGGCACAAACTGAAACACTGGAGACTTTGTCTGCACATTGGGAAACACTTTTTTGCTGTGAAGGTGACTGAACACTGGCACAGGTTGCTCAGAGAGGTTGTGGAATCTCCCTTGGAGAACTTGTTCAAAATCTGCCTGGACACAGTCCTGGACAACTGGCTGTAGGTGGTGCTCCTTGAGCAGGGGGGTTGAACCAAATGACCTCCAGAGTTCCCTTCCAATCTCAACCCTTCTGTGATTCCATAAAGATCCCTGCTGTGTCTGTGTGTGTTGTGCTGATACATGACATTGGGGTTTGTAAACAGGATGGGGTTTGGAAATGGCCAGAGTAATCTTGTGTCTTTGATATGTTGTGCAAGCATGGACTACCGTTCCAGGTTCTCGTTATTTCAAGCTAGCCTAGATCATTCAGAAGTGTCATATTTCATCTCCTTTCTGTCTCTGAGGCATTCAACTGTGCAAATTATACAGCTTTAACACATATATGGTCCAGAGATGCTGAAAAATCCAGTGAAGATGTTAGTACCATGGGTTTGGTGTTGGTTATTTGGGGAGTAAAAATGAAGTCCCCTTGTGCTGTGTCAGTTCATGGCAAGTGCACATCTTTACTGCCCCTTAACCAGGGAGTGGCCAGGAATAAATCTGCTACAGAATCACAGGCAGGATGGTTTTGGAGGACCTGGGAGAAAAGCTGAGTGCTTGCCAACCGTCCCAGATTTCTTTCCACTTACATGCATGACTGGGTGCTTGAACTGCTGTGTATTTGAACCGCAGCAGCTCTCATGAGATGTGAAGGGGGGTTTCCACGCTGTGTGGTGCTGCCTGTGCCTTTGATCCCTCACAGGCTGCAGCTTTGCTCCTGCCCTTGTTTTCTCAGAAAGCTTTGTCCAAGGAGGTGTGAGAGATTTGTGCCAGCCTGTAGTTCTCCTTGCCTCCTTCCTTGACCAGTTCAGAGTGGTTTTCCTGGCGCTGCCATGGAAACGGTGCCTGCAGTCACAGAGGAGAGAATATGTATGGCATTCAGCCACTGCCAGGTTTGGGGAGGAGAGAGCCTGTGTCTTACCCAGTCCAAGTTCCCACTGTGGGGAGAGATGGCAGATTTAAGATGGGGGACAGGGAGGAGAACAGATATGACTAAACCATAGCTCATAAACTGTGGCTGGCAATCAGTTTGAACTCCCTTTCTGCCATTTAGTTAACTTAAAGCACCAAGTTTAAAATTCAGTATACTCTGCCTTCTTTTTATTTACTTTGCCTTTCCTTTTTGATACTATATCACAAAGTGGTCTGTTCCGAAAAGGGAATTGGAGCTCCTATCTGTGTGTTTAGCGTTCAGAGCATAGGGCTTTGGTAAGTCCAGTATATTAAATTTTTTTGTTCCATTCACTGTTTTACATAGAATAAATAGTGCAATTCTGTGCATCTCTTTGTTTACTTCAAGACTCAATAGCAAAACTATGTTGTGTTTTATTGGAAGAATGGCCCAGATTTCCAATCTGGATGATTTATGGATGAAAAACTGGTTTTTATATTAAAAACCTGATTCATTACTGGTTTCTGTTTTGTGGCACTAAATGTTTGTTTTGCCAATGGGAATGGCCATTGCTGGTCAAACAACTTGTTTCCACCAATGACCCTAAGTATATGCGGAAGGAAGAGTCATAACAGGGAAAAAATAAATGATACTCTCTCGTAATACTCAAAAGCTGCCTGTTTTCAGACTACCACGATCTAGTGAAGTTAGGATGTGCTTTAGAGCCATCCAAAGCATGCCTGTTACATAAAGAACCACCTTCTTTTAATTGTTTTCAAGTGTGGCTCTTACTTGCTTCATTTGATATATCCTGCTTCTTGTTTTAGAAGAGCTAGTGAATATGCCAGGTATACCATTTTGTAGACCTAGACCTCTACCACATCCTCCCTAAGCTGTATCTCTTCCAGACTGAAGTTTCCCAACTTAATTGTTCCTTGTACAGAAGCTATTTCATACCTTTGATTATCCTTTTAGTCCTTCTTGCTATCTTTTCAGTTCCACCACATCATTTTAGACATGGCAAGAGTTGTAAAATGACAGTTTTAATGAACAGAGGCCAGCTGTGGTCTGTAAATTGCTTTTGGGTCAAAATTGGAGCTACCAAGAGAGACCTCATGCTGTCTGCTACAGGCCTGGATCAGGAAGAAGAGGTGGATGAAGTCACCTTCAGTAACCTCCAAAAAGCATTAGGCCTGCTGGCCCTGTTCTCAAAAGGGAATTCAACTATCCTGATATTTACTGGGAAAACAGCACAGTAGTGCACAAGCAATCTGGGAGATTTCCAGCATGCATTGAGGCAGCTTCCTAGTGCAAGACTGCATGGGCCAACTAGGAATGGTGCTATTCTGTACTGATGGCTTACTAATAAAGACATGTTTGCAGTGCTGACTGCAGCAACTGTAAGAGTGTAGAGGCCAAGGGGTTTGAGGAGGACAAGTGATAAAATAAAGACTTGGACTTTAGAAGAGCAGATTTTGTGTCACTTGGAAACTGTTGGGAGGGATCCAATGGGGTTCTGTCTTGTAGCGCAAAGAAGCTCAGGAATTTTGTGGGCCATTTCCCAATACAGCCGCTTCTTGAAACACAATCTAACCTCCTAAGCAGGAAAAGGAGCAGGCCTAAAAGGAAATTGCCTAGAAAAACACCAAGCTACTAAGAGAGCTCAAATGAAAAAAGAAGCACTAGAACAATGCAAAAGTGGGCAGACTCCTGAAGAGGAATATAGAAATACTGCTTCAATGTGCAGAGGTGCAATTAGGAAGGCAAAAGCTCAGCTGGATCCCTAGCTAACAAGAGATAACAAGAATAACATAAAAGTTTCTGCAGGTATGTTAGTGGGAAGCAGAAGTACAAGAAAGATGTGAGCCTGCTGCTGAATAGGGCCAGCAAATTAATAAAATATGGCTTAGAAAAGGCTGAGGTACTCTGCCTGTCTTCACAGCTAATGTCAGACTCCAAAACTCGGTATGTCAAGTAGCAGCAATGGAGCAAATGGCAAACCACCGACAGTAGAAGAGGGTCAAGTGAGGGACTGTACAAATTGGACAGGTACAACTTCTGTGTGACCTCATAGGACGTTACAGAGGGTGCTAAGAGAATTGGCTGACATCACAAAACTACTCCCTTACATCTTTGAAGGACCATGGAAGTAAGGAGAAATCCCATATACCTGGGAAAGAACAAATATTACAGCTATCTACAAAAAGGGCAGAAAGGTAGATTCAGGAAACTGCAGCCTAATCAACCATATGTTTCTAGGAGAAAGTACACAACTCACAGAAGCATTTCCAGGCAGTCGAAGGATGTGTGAAGTTAGGATCAGTTTTGCTCCATAAGGATCATCTTCTATTATCTACAGGGAATTTGATCTCCCATTTTGTGTCCTGCTTTTGCAGACTGTGAAAACATTCTTCTAAAATTCTCTGTTGTTGCTTTTCAGCTTTAGTCCTGCACAGCTAGTATGTTATTGCCAAACTTGGTCACCCTGTTCACTCCTTATTTCAAGTCCATTTATTTATGTATCGAACAGCATGGAACAGAGATCCAGAACTTCACTGGTAGACACCTTCAACTGTGAGAATTTACCACTTATATCTAGTTTTGACCACCTGTTTAAGAAAGTACTTGTCCATACAGAAATCTTCTGGATAAGTAGTTCATGTTTATATTGGTGTTCACTAATTCTGTTACACATTATGGTCTCCACTAATTTGCTTTTTAAGAGTACCTGGCTTGCTGTTCTCTCATCTTACAGATCTATCTGGAAACTAGCATTGCTTTCAATGTCTTTAAGTTATTGGGTACTACATCTCTCTAAAGCTGTGTATTTTCTAGTTCCTTCAGAATTCTTGAGTGAATACCATTTGATCTTCTGATTTGCTACTGTTTGTTCTGTCAATTGGTTTCAGGATGTATTCTACAGTCACTTCAATTCAAGGTGGATCCTCTGGTAAGACTCCCTCCGTGAGTTCTTAGTGTGGGAATTCCCCATGAAATAGTAAAAACTGTTCTGAAGGACTCATTTAGTTTCTCTTCTCTGCAATGAACCCTTTATCACCCAGTGGCTCTGCATGCTCTCCAGGCAGCTTCTTGCTCCTGATGCATTTGAAGAAGGATTTATTGTTAGCTTTGATGCCTTGGGCTGTTTGTCCCTTAGAACCATATTGTGCTGTCTTGCAGTTTTTATATTTAACCTGTCAGCATTTGTGGTCCTTTATTTCCTTCATTTGAAGATGATTTCAGTATTCAGGAAGAGCATTTTTTTTTCTAAGGGCTTCCTTTGTCTTCCTGTTTAACTGTGCTAACTTCTTTTTGTTACATTTTAAGTTTTTCTTGACACACTGCATTGGTCCTGTGCTTCCAGTATGAGGGCATCATGTAGTTTCCATGATGCCTATGAGGACTTAACTCATAGCTTCNGGAGCATCCTTTTTTATTCAAAATGTGCTCAGATGTTCCAGTTTCTTTTTTTTTTTTTTTTTTTTTTTTTTTTGGCTAATAACTGGCAGATTTCCCCCTTCTGTAGGGATGTTGGATGTGAGCACAGAATGATCATTTGAAGAATGTCGTCTCAGCTGCAAGATGTCAAACCAGCTTTTGTGCATTATTTGAGACCAAGTCAAGAATTGTATCTTTTCTTGTGGGCATCCTAAGCATCTGTGTATGTGTCATGTCTTCCTGTTACTTTTTTTTTGATTATACAAACTACAGGGGTAGTTGAAGACTCCCAGAACTATCGCAATCGTACCCTTCTTTCAAAATGTGTCTGTATCTTGGACAGCCAGTACTGCCAACTCCATAGTGCCAACCCATAACAATTATTTTTATTCAATGAGTTTATTTAATTTGATTATAAACTCTTTCCATGTCCTTGTCTATACTACAAATATTATCCTGAACTGTGTGTTCCTTACCTGTTTTCAAACACGTAATTTTTAGACTGTAATTTCATTATGAAAACCTTTTTAGTTTGCTCAAAAGATGAGCTATTCATACCGGAAATTAGGAGAATAAGATCATAATGATACTTCTTAAAACTAACATTTTCATTACTAATTGCTTTTCTCTTTCATAAGGAACAATATGAATCTGTTGGGAATTTCCTTAATCTGTGGTATTTCTGCAGGGTAGTCAGGAAAGGAATGAATTGCCTAATTATTTTACTAGTTCTCTTCTTTGTAATAAAAGATGTAATAAAAGAGGAAAGATACAAAAGCATAGTTGGGGCTATCAAAGTTAACTGCTACTGCACAGAATTATCTATGTGAGAAAATGTGCAAATCTTGGAGGTTTGCAGTCCTTGAGTTATACTTTTTTTTAGCCCATGATGTTTGAAAGCCTGTTTTTCTTCCTTAGTGCTTAATAGTAGAAATAAATGAATTGTTTGACTAATCAACATACTGTCTGCCAGAATACTAGATTTTTTTTTGTTGTTTACAAACATCCCTGTTTTGTGCCAAATTTCTGTATAGTTTCATTGTAGTCCTCTATTTATTTGAAAGTCCATCCACGTTCAATAAGTGTAGCAAACTGAATCTTGCAAGCTCCTACATTGTTAGTTGTAAGAAAAAAAAAAAAAGCAACAAAATCTTATAGGTATTAATTTGCATGCAGTAGCTTGCCCTAAAAAAAAAAAAAAAGCCCATCTTGCTATCTTGCTTTGTTAGATTACTTTTGAATCCCTTACTAACATACTAATGACTAAATGACTAGCTCTTTAATAGCCACTCATGGCAATATTCAGATCTAGTATCCTAATTAATTCAGAGATTCAACGATAATTGCAAATTATGGAGTCTGTTCTTGGATATGCTGTACTAATAGTCTACGTATGGACTGAGAAATCAGTCTCTCTTACAAGGCAAAGAAAAATCAAAAGAGAAAATTGTTCATCATAATAATTTCTGCAATGGAAGAAGGAGAAGACAGGATTAGATGTCTCCAATCTCCTAGACCATTCCGTACAAGTGAAAAGCTAATGATTCATAATGCTGGCTCTCCATCTGTACATGATGCCTAGGATGATGTGTATCTTCAAAACTCTGGAAGGGAGAATTAGTTTAGAGATGTATGAATAGGGAACTGGAGAACTCTATGAATAAAATGCTGGAGAAGACTTTAGATGTCTAAACATGTAGATAACACAACATTTTTTGTGCAGCCTATTATTATCCACATATATTGGTGTATACAGACAACTGTGTAGCTATTGCTAGCATCTTGGCTTGGTGCCCCTAAGACCTCAGATCAGAGAAGAAAGGGAGAATAGAAGCCGAGTATGTTATCAGAATCAAAAAAAGGTTTCTTAATGCTTCACCGTCTCAAACATTTTTTAGAAGTTTCACTTTTTGAAACCATGTTGTTTCATTTGCTTAGGTTTTCTCATGTCTTTAAACCACAAAAATATTTTTTACAGCATAATAAAGCCTCTTGCACCTGCATCAGGACTGTGTTTTGCTATTTTGGGAACAAAATTACCCTACAGATATGTATTGGAAAACCAAGGTAAAAGTTATCAGTTCACAGTTCTGTCTGATATATTAGGTTTGCTGAACATGCAAAGTAAGGCTCCAAAAACTACTATCGTAAATGGAATTACCCTTTTCCACTTAGGCATAGTAAATCTTTGTGCCTGGACACCTAAGAAGTAAGCAAGAATTAAAACTCAGGCTAGTGTAACACTGAAGAGTCAGGATCTGTTACTGAACTCCAGCTCTATTTCTGTCATCCTCCTTGGAGAAGACCCACCACCTCTGAGGTTTTGTTTTGCTCCTGTGTTAAGCTTTACAATTAATAACAGTAAGCCCTAAAGCAAGTGAAATCTAGTGAGTTAGAAAGTCAATTTATCTCCTTAAATTGCTACTGAAGGATGAGAAGCAAAGGTATGAGATGAGAAATCTCTTTGTAGTTCTAATCCTGTCATAACACTCCAAGGCTTTTACTTACACTTTATTACTTTGGAAACTGAAGTAGTTTGCATGGGAGGAAGTAGAATAGCACATGGTGGATGATAAACCATTGGGAGTGTTGGATGCAAAAGCTAGTAAGAGGGAGAAGAAAGGAGGAAGCTAAAAGACTAAAGCCAAATACAAAACAGAAGAAGAAAAGGAGAAGAAAAAAATGGGATAGAAAAGGACCATACAATTTGTAACAGAAAGATTGAGATAATTTGAATAACTTGGATGATTGTGCTGGAGAAGAAACAATACAATTTTCCTAGGAACAGAAGTCCAGGCAATTGGGCAGTATGCCTTCAGAGAGCAAGGCTTGCCTGTAACACACAGAGGAACAGGGCAATATGCCTAGAGAGCTGAAACATGCAACTGAATGCAATTGTGACCTCATTTGTATCAGGATCCTAAAAATAGAAAATAAAATAAGGTCCGATTTTTATAAAAGTTGTTTAAGGCATGAAGGGACTTCTTTGAAGTAATCTTACATGAAAAAAAAAAAAAGAGAAATAGTTTATAATCAGCCAAACTACTTCTTTACCCCACAAATAATCCATATGCATAGTAGCCCAGATGCCATACTAACCTCTTGAAAAGAAGCATGGGATTCCTAAAACCTTCAGATCAGGTGAAGGAACGAGCTAAAGAAATACAGGTTCAGATTGATAAAATACTAGCACTTAGATCAAGTCTAATATGTCTTTATGTGAGCATGATGATGATCAGAGAGTTTGATAGCCACTAATCTCTAATCTGTAACATAGATTAGCATAAAGCCTTGAAAAAATGTCCAGAACTCATCAGTTCTGGGATCACGGAAAATCTAGGTTAAAGGAGACATCTGGAGGTCTACTCCAAGCAAGTCTGTCTTCAATATTAGGCTTTCAGAATCTCCAAGAATGGAAATTCTACAACGTAACTGGGCAACCTGTTCTAGTGTTTAACTACCCTTGCTGTGTTGTTTGCTTTTGGGGTTTTTGTTTGTCTGTGAGTTGGGTTTTTTCCCCCCCCTATATCCAGTCAGAACTTATTTTGTTTCAACTTGTGACTGTTGCCTTTGCCCATTTGCTGTATAAGTATACTTCTGATAAGAGCCTGATGATGTCTTCACTACAATCCCCCATTAAGAAGTACAAGTCTGCAATTAGATCCTTCCTGTATCTTCTTCATGCTAAACAAACCAAATTCCTTCAGCTTCTTCTTTTACAACGTACTTCAATCCTCTGACTGTCTTGGTGGCCCTCTGATAGTCTTGCTTCAAAATCCTGTTGTGTCTCTTGTTCTGGTGGACCCAAACCAGGCAGTGTACTCAAGATGGCAGCTTTGGGAGTACCACATAAAAGGGAATAATTGCTTCCTTGTTCTGCTAGCAGTTCTCTTGCTAGTGCAGTAAAGTTAGTGGTTGGCCATCATCACCACAGGAACGCACTGCTGAGTCGCAGCTTGTTGTCCATCAGACCCCTTGGTCCTCTCTGTAGAGATGCTACGCTCTTACATGGGATTCCATCCTCTGTGCAGGACTTTTAACTTCTCCTTCTTGAACTTTCTGACACTATTATTGGCCTGTTCCTCCAACTTGTCAAAATTCCACTGAGTGGTAGGTCCTGTCCTCCACTGTGTGAATTGCTTCCTTCAGGTTGGTGTTAACTAGAAATTGCCAGTTGCATATAGATGAAGTCATAACCATTAATTGTAAGTTGTTTGGGTTTTTTTAATATTAGTTTGGTTTTGACCTCCACTGAGATCTTCCAACAACATTATCCACCACTGAGTTTTTGAATTTGCCACCTCTCTGCTCATCTGATTATTGCCTTGTGAGCTTTTTCCCTCACCCTCGTTGTTCTTCAGTGAAAGCAAAGAATAAAACAATCAAGTGAGAAGGGGCAAGAACAGTACAAGTGAAAACACAGTCCAACAATGAAGAAATTAGAGAAGTTGGAAGAATCAAATGGGTCATTCTAAAGTGCAGTTATGAAGCTTCTGAAAAACATCCAGTGTCAGTTGCATAGGGGCGTTGCTAGTGATGTTTTAATTCTGTTTGAAAGCATCAAGAAATTTTGTTTTCCTTCTAGATGCAGAATATGCTGTCAGGTCTGGTTTGTGTTTGATGCTGTCCTTAGATTTCCACCAAGTTAAAACTTCCCTAGATTTTGCTGTTTTCCTCAGGAAGTATGTGCACCAATTTTAACTGCTCCAGTTATGTGTCCAGTTCAATAGGTTAAGATAGTTTGTTTTGCAGAATGTGGAATTATGCATCATGCCATAGGATATGCATAGCAATATACACATATGACTTGTGACATTGAGGTACATTTTTTTTTCTTGTTTAATAGGTTACAGCAAGATAAATCCAATGTTGTACATTTCTACAGCCTGTGTACTTTTGGGATACTCCTATGAAAGACTTCAATCCAGGAGATGATTTGTTTGTTTGTATAGCTGTAATCAGGCTTTCTCCATTCATCTCACCAGGGATTCCCAGCCTTACCTCAGTGCTATTATTTGTCTGTATTTGAAGATTCAAATGATTATCAGTGCACCAATTTGTATTTGTATAGCATATTTACAGTCAAAAGCTAAATGCTTTTCCTCTTTTAATATTATGACCTTAAGATTCTTGGGAATTCAATAAATCCACAAGACTGTTCAGCCTAAAAGCCTTTTTTGGTATCAGCTGCTTTTTACTACGTCTACTGATTTTGCTGTCTTTTGCTCAGCATCAATACATGTCTGTCTGTGAGAGGATTGAAGGGTAATTTTAAGGTTGTAAAGGATGGCGATCAGCTCTGAATATCAACCAATTTTTTTTGACCTATTTTACGCCTCCCAACATTCACACAGGTCAGTACAGACTATCCAGCAGATACAAAGCATAAAAATAACCAAATAGTCTCTTACTTGTGCCCTGGGCTCAAGAATTCATAACCCAAAGGCTGTGAAGATTTCCATCAGGTTCATTCAGTTTCTGGACCACAGTGAAATGTATGAGCTTACTCAAGTTTATTTAATGCTTGAAGTTTTGATGTCTGCAGAGGGTAGATAAAATATAAATCTCATACTGGAAAGGCAAATATGCCCAATTGCCATCTATGGAATAACGGAAATCATGGAAGTGGACAAATGCAACTTCAAAAGAGTTCTTCCCTTTCCAAGCTGCTCTCTTGAGTGATTTCTCTGGGCTACCCATGTCATTATTTCTAATCTTTCTGTTGGCTTCCCACTCCTACATCCTTTCTGCCACTAAGGACTGCCAGACTGGTCGCTTCAGCTTTGCAGTGCCTTGGCATCATTGCCCTTTGTAGCACAGTCCATGAAGCTGCTCTTGATGGGGCATTACTTACATTGAAACATCAAGATTAATTTATTTTCCTTTGTTATTCATTCTGCAATTGTCTTGACAAGATTTGCATAATCAGTGGGTCGGAATTTGTTTTTAATTCTGTTGTTCTGATTAGTTCGATTCAGATAAATAATAGAAGGTTGTGAAGAAACACAACATGGCGTGAACTGGTGAAAATTACTGTAAACAGAACAAATAAGACAAATGATGGAGTCAAGTTCAGTAGTTATTTTGATAAAATGTAAGCAAATACTATTTCTAGTTTCTGTCTTCTTGTTCTGTGACAGCCACCTGAAATCTAAACATATGGATTTATTAGTCACTCTCACTGCTTCCCGAACAAAGAGAAGGAAATTTATTCATTTGTTCTCTGCCAGGGCTTCTTCATACAGAGGGATACCTATCTCTCCTGATTCTTACTTGAATTATTCTTTCATTCCTGAGGCAAGCCTGTGGACCTGCCTGCGCCTTTGTCATCACATGAGGGAATGCCTAATGCAGTTGTTTGTTAAATTTAATGTAGAGGATAATTCTGAGGTAATAAGTGTTTGGCTCTGCCCCTTCACATATCCCACTCCCATCCTTTCATCTCCTTCCTTCCATCCCTGACTTCTGATGGCACCTGACAGAAGACAATTTAGTGGGAAATAGCAAAAATTAAGTCAAGCTAGTAATGAAGTTACCGTTCACCTATTCTAACCATTTTCATGCATTAGAAACCCATTTTTTTCCTAAGTGATCAAGCACATCTCTGCATCCTGCTCGAGGAGGAACATACGCAGAACTATCCTTTTCCAGTCATCTCTGGAGGGCAGGACTTGAAATAATGTGGGCAGTGAAACAAGAAAATGTTAACTTCTACATCTGAAGAAGGGCAGAGTTCCCCCAATAAGGGACCATTTATTGAAAGAGAGAGAGGCAGGCTGCTTGAACTGATCATTTTAGGCCATTTGCTAGAGTAGCAATTTGTATAGTAGGACTGCAAGAGATTAGTTGAGGATGAGTCATGAAGTGTGCTAGGAAATGAAAGAAAGATGCAATGCAGAAGAGAACAGAAAAGAGTAAGTAGGAAAGAAAGATAAATGAGAGAGTCAAAAATAGAAAAGTATATTTCAGAGCTGGGATTATAAGCAAAATGTTCTGCAGACAAAGTAATCATGACATAAGAAAGATGCAGAAGTGTCTGGGAAGTAGTCAACCAGAGCGATTAACTGAAGGAATACAAAGCATAGAAAATATGTAAGAAGATATACAATCCAGATAGCAGAACAATAGAAAAAAAAGCAAAGTAATCTTTAAAGTATTTCAATAAAATAGGCTGGGGGGATTTCTATATTTATTTGATTTAGGATAGCATGGAGAGAAGGAAGCTGAAGAGAGGTTGTTTGCACACCTATTAGAGTGAAATGAGCAACACATCTATCTGGGAAAAGGCAAATAACAGCATGGACAGTTAGGAATATTAGCTCTGGAGTCCTTGGTTCTTAGGTTCTATAAAGAAAAGATGACATCTACTAGGCCATGGCAAAGAAGACGTCCAACTTGCCTCACCTGGGATGGTAGGAAGTGAAGCTGGCTAGATGAAAATGTGTGCCAAGCATCAAAATGTGTATTGATACCAACTGCATGACAGAATCAAGTAACATAAACAATGCAGTGAAATACAATAGATATTCAAGCTTTTGCTTTAATTTTGAAAGTAAACTCAGTACTCTGGTTTTGTTTGGTATTTTATACTATGAAATTTTCTCAGTGCTTACATGCTTTGCTCTAAGCATGCTGTCATAGCAAATACTTTGATTTTATATTCTTCAAAACTTTAGTAACATTTCCAGTACAATCCTTTCTGTAGTAAGGGTATTTTATGCAAACAACGCCAGGATTTTAATAATAACCCTTGGAAAGTTGATCAACGAGCTCTTCAGCTTTTCAGACAATTGATTCTCCTAGGTGAGAGACAAATGCTCTCTGTGAAGTAGGCATATCTGAAATAAGTGATTATTATTAGATGATTTTTAATAGACCTATCTACAAACAACAATGAAAAAGACATTTCTGAGGACTACAGAAACGTGCAGAGAATATTATTAACTATGATTATTACCACGCTATTAACATTCAGTGAGCAGTTATGTTTTGCACTTTACATCAGTCTGACTCTTGGTGGTATTCTTGTTCTCTGGATAGTCTTGCTTGGAATAATGACTACAGAATTTAGTAGGCTTTGTTAAATAGTCAGTGTCCACTTAAGTATACACTGGCTATTATGTTCTGTACTTCACCTGCTTGGACTTAGTCCCTTACTCATAGTGCAGGACAAGGTTATTCCATGCAAGTAACAGGAGAAACAAAGGGCAATGGTCCAGCTGAATTAGGTAGAACAACCACCAGCCTTCTTTCGCTTCAGTTGTGATTTGCCTTATTTCAGAGATTTCAAGTTTAATGCCTCCATTTGTCCTTGGCTTCTTGGTCAGAGGTTTCAGGTAGAAGATAGGTTGAAGACTTTTGAATTCTTCTCTGCTTCTACCATGTCTTCGTTTCTCTCAAATGCTGAGTTCTTCAGTTGCACTTGATGAACATAAGTCATGACCCAGGTAATTTCCAGTACTGCTTTTTGCTAGGCAAAATGTTGCTGGGGAGTTATTCAAGGGAATAGCTCTGCATTATGGGGAGGTCTCCCAAAGTGGGAGAAAGAGATAATGGGTGCATTTGTGTGGACACAAGAATAATTTAACAAGTGGATTCTCAAAATACTTCTCCTTCGGCCTTCAACAAACCGAAAGAAGAAGGGCAAAAGAACTTTTCTATTTACTTGGGAAAATGACTTAATGTAACTTACCAAAATTAAAAGACAGCGTTGGGCAAATTTACAGCAAACATAATTCTCTGAAAGTGTTTCAGTTTTATAGGTGACAAAACTATTGCTACCATATGTGGGAAATGTCGGGGTCTTTAAGGAATGGTGGGGATTTTACTTTTATTGGCTTTGCTTTTTTTTTTTTTCCTTTTAATTAAATAATATATTGTGTATAAAACCAAAAACTCTTTAGAAGTACATTTATAAGCTCTGTGGATAAATCTTATCTGGTGGGGCTGGTTTGGCTTCACTGGAAGAACAAAAGGAAATACATTCAATTAAAGGTCGGATTTTAAACATGGCTTTTGTCCAAAACTACTTGAGTCTCCCTTCTGCACATCGTTAAATGCAGAAATTAAACTGTGTTCAGTCCATAACAACATGCCTTCAATTTAGCTTACATCACTAGTGTGTACTGTGATGGTTGTCTGTTTGAGTACAAAAGCTTTTGTCACCACATAATCGTCTGCAGAACTGTGTATCTTTTTTTAAGTAACGCAAATTGTTCTTGTTTGTGACCATACTTAGATCAGCTTTTTAAGAGCACATGTATGTTACTAAGAGATCTACAAGAACTATGAATGATTTTGCTGTAGGCTTAAATTGTTTAATGTATTTAGAAATTATGTTCCTGATACACCAGCTCGTTCTACGACATATATCATTAGAGCGAATGAAGGAATGAGTAGGTGTTACCACAAAAATTTGGACTGTAAATGTGTTTTGGAAAAAAAAAAAAAAACCAACAAAAACTTTGCTATAAGATATTATATTAACAGTTCTTACACGAGTTATAATTTTATGTACTGAAATTCCTTCTTAATCTCAAGAGAAGTCAAAACAAATGGTTTCATTTGTGTATTTTTTTTTTCAGGAACTGCAGTTTGAGAGACTGACTCGAGAACTTGAGGCTGAGCGTCAGATTGTAGCTAGCCAGCTGGAGAGATGTAAACTTGGATCAGAAACTGGAAGCATGAGCAGCATTAGGTAATGTATGAATTAGTAATTTCTTTGTAATGTAACACATTTTGTTGCTGTTACATATTATCACTGTGAACAAGATTGATGATCATCTTGTTAAAAAAAAAATATTCATCAGGGAGTATGAGATTTTAGTAGAGCTTGAAGTTTTCTTTTTAAAAAATAGATAACACTCTCTTTGAAAATTTGCGGTTTTAATTTCATGCAATTCGGTATCTGGTTTGTCCAGTAACAAAATAGTAGTCATATTTGGAATTCATTGGTTTGCTGTAGTCTGAATGGATTAACAGCAAAACTCCTGTTTCCACTACCTATATAGCTGTAATTTTTTGCCAGAGCTTTTTAGCTTCTTGTTTGCAGAGATGTATTGATAAGTTTTGTGAATTCATTTTAGCATAATTTCATCATTCAAGGTATCAGTCTGACTGTTGTGATGACTTTCCAGTGTTCATTCAGATTTGGGAATGTTCTTTTGACATAGCATAGTAAGACAAATACATGGAAGACAGAGATTTATATAGTGGAGTAGTATGTGTTAAGACAAAAAGTGTCTAACTTCTTACAGTATTTTAGAATCTGTGAGGGCAGAAGAGGCTTGCTTAAAAATACTTTTTTTCCCCATAGACACAGCCCTCTGTGAAGCTAAGTTTTTTAGACTTATCTTCTCTAAAGCAAGGTGAATAATTGTGTGTCAAATAGTAAATGCTTTAAAAGTCAGTTTCTTACTGATACAGGATAACTTGAAAATTTTTCCATCTTTATTTTATTCAACTGCTGAATAATTAATTGATTGTTTTAGTCATAGTTTTCTGGTGGAACACAAACTGAAATCAGAACTTACAGCTGTTATTACTAAGGTTTTATTGGTAAAGAACTTTTTAAAACAATCTTTAAATCAATTGCATTTATTTTAAATACTGCCATTATTCAAAGTGAAGTCCTGCCTTTATGTCCCCAGTGGAAGTGAATATATATTCTTCAGTGATGTCACCATTGTCTGATGACATCTAAGTTTATTATTCAGATACTTTGCCTTATTAAGGAATAATCAAAGTGGACTGATTATAATCAGCATATTTTAATATTGGGAAGTTAGATATTATTTGCCAATTAAAAATAATTCTAAAATGAATTGTTCTTGTTAATATTTGTTACCTATCTGTGTTAGTACCCAAAACTAATACATGGAGCAGCTTCCATAGTTGCAATTCTAGTCAGGTTGAAACAGCTTACAGTGGTGTTTTCTGCTATTCCTTGGTCTAACATCTTAAAACAACTGCAGATGTACATGACAAGAACTTCCAGTGCCTTTCGTTTTGGAGGTAGGAGGAAAATTGTTCTCTGCTTTACTTCCTTTTGATAGTAGATTCATGGAGTCTTTATGTCTTAGGATTGTGCCCTTGGAACCAGTTTTTTTAGGAACATGTTGAAGGGCTGTTATTTCTGGCTTCAGTCTTGCTTTCTGTACTCCTCTTGCATACTTGACTCTTGGCCCAGAAGAAGTTGTGTAACCAGCTGTACTGTGAAGCTTTGTATGCCCCAATTTTAAGTCCTTAAGGACTTCCTATAGCCTTTTCTTGTCACAGAAATTTGGATCCAGAAAGTAATGTGATGTGAATTTTCACAAAACAATGAAACTCTGCACAGAATTATGCAGCTGAGATCCATGACAGGAACTGCTGCATCTTATACTGGTATAGCTCCACAGCTGCTAGCCTGATGAGAGGCAGGTCTAAGTAGCCAGGAAAAAATTTGGCATTCGTAGTTTATGTCATCCACAGTGATATCTCTGTACTGTAGTTTGCATGTAAGATGTGCTGGTTTGTTCAGAAGATTCGCCAGAACTAGCTGTCTATCCAAAGCTCTGATTGCGACAAGTCTTGGGCAACTAAAGGGATCCAAATGCTCTGTTCTTCCACAGAATTATTTGCTAACCTTGAAGTAGTTGATTTTGGGCTTGCAAAGAAACACCACAGCTTTATTAGTGTTCATCATTTCTGTGCTGGCCTATCTACAGCTAGGCCCCATGAAAATACCCAAAGTAAACATTCCTTGTCATATCCTTGATTGGTAGTAATTTTTTAGAGGCGTAGGGAACTATATTCATTAGGAATTGTACCAAAAAGACTTGAGGGCCTTCTCTTCAGGAACAGGTTCTTGGCTGTGAATCAAAGGTGGAATGAATGGCCTCTGATAAAACTGAATGAAATGCTTAGACAATGAAGTAGGAGGAAACTTAGGGGACTCTTCCATGCCAAAGTGTTTCCACATTGGCAAGCTCCGAGTGGTTCATTACTCAGCCTGTTGAGTATTAAGATTTCATCATGCCTAGTCGTGTTCTGTACTGCTCCATCCCTCTGGCTGAGCTGCTTATTGCTTCTGGGCCAGATCCATCAGTCTGTCACTCCTGTCTGCATGGAGGGCAATTAGATGCCTTCATATCTTTGAGGTGTCCATTCTCTGGTAATTTTGAGCAAAAATTAATGTATTTATGAGTTTCCCATGACCACATCATGTAATTCCCCGAAACAGAAACTGATGAAAGTGAGTGGTGCTTTATTTTTTTCCTTCCAGAGATGAAAACAAAATCTTCAGGGTATTTTGAAGACTCAGCTACATGTTTTTTTTTGAAAGAATTCAGGCAAAATAGTGCCACGGAACAGAAAGACCGAACAAGCAAGAAAACAGATTGCATGCATAGTCATGTGACATACGTGTCTTTACAAAAACAAATATTCTTTAGGCTTCATCGAAGAACTGTACTTACTCGCTAGTAAATCCTTATAAATTTTCAATAAGTTTGTTTCACATTCTTTATCACTGTTTTATGTGAGTAACTTATGTTGATTTACTTATTTTTTTGATGGAGCCTTACTGTTTGATCTCACTCTTTGTATGTGGCTCAGGCACAGCCTACTCTTTTTCTTTGAACATACATAGTTAGCAATTGAGTCAGGAAGTAGAATTTTTCTCAACTGAATTTCAGCCCCCCACTGAAATTAGTAAAAGAGACTTGCCATTTGCAAATTTTCTTGGAAAGTTTCCTGAAAAGAATGGTATTTGTGTATGAGTGTCCTAAGCAACATGCTAAAGTTTCTGTATTTCATAGGTAGCAAAAATATAATTTAATTTGCTAGATTGCATGGAAAGAGTACCTGTTTTGTACATAGTTTCTTCAATGTAGTTTTCTCTCTTTGAGATGCATATGTTTTTCAGATTACTGGGAAACTGATTTTCTCCTTATGAAAATACGATTTTTGCAAATTCACTGAAAAAGCATCCAGCAAGTCTAACGGATAAACCTATAAGAGTCTTCATATTCAAGAGACAGATGAATTGTGTGATGAATGTGACATAGGGAGACAATTTCCTCCGTGTTGGTCAAATAAATAAATTACAGTTATAAGGCTTTCCTGTACAGCTGTGGGTGTTAGATCTAATTTAGGCTACTTAATGTAGAAGTATATGTAATAATGTGGATATTTAATATTAGGGGTTGAAAAATACAGTAGTCCAGTAGAGGTGAGGCTGGACCTGCACAAACTGGAGGAATGCGCTGAATGGACCTTTATGAAGCTGAAATTTATGAATGAAAGCAAATGCATATTCCTGCATATAGGATGGAGTAGCCCCATGTGACAATACAGCCAGAGGCTGTACAGAGCTTTACAGCTTTACAGAGAAAGACCTGTAGGGTCTCTTCAGTAAAAAGCTGCATGTGCCTCAGCAGTGCATCCTTGCAGCAAAGAAGGTCAGCTTCACCTGGTAATAAGCAGACAAGACAAATGATTCTTCCCTTCTGTTCGGAACTTATAAGGTTACATCTCAAGTACTGTAATCAGTTTTGGGCTCCCCAGCACGAGAAAGACATTAGCATGCTGGAGTAAGTTCAGTGCAGGGCTTCTAAGAAGGCTGGAGGTTAAAGTACATTGCAAATAAGAAGAGGCTGAGGCAACAAGGCGTTTTAGCCTAAAAAGGAAAAGGATCAGGAGGGTCTTTCTCCTGTCTACAGGAGAATATAGAGAAGACAGGGTGAGACTCTTCTCAGAGGTACATTGTGGTAGAATGAGAGTTGACAGGCACAAGCTGGTACATGGAAAATTCTGACCATTCTGACCAAGTTTCCATTCTTGGAGGTACTAAAAACATGACTCTACAACACCCTAAACAACCTGATCTAGTTGGACCTGCTATGAGCTGGGGTTGGACTAGATGACATCCATGGTCCCTTTCTACCTAAGTTTTTTCTATGCTTTTTATTATAATTTCTATATAAATACTAGGAAAATAGTTGTATTAGAATTCTGTGTATTTTTTGGCATCAAATTCTTCAGGTGTTTCAGACAAAACACTCTCTCATCTAAACTAATGAATGTATGGTTTGCTTTTGCCTGTGAATGCGGGTATTAAAAAAACAAAGTTGAAAAATGTTTTAGTGTGGACTCTGAGCCAGAAGAAAAAGGCACACTTCTATTATGTTAAGAGAGCAGAACAGTTATTTGTATGCAAAGAGTTTGGTCAACGTTTGCATTTAAAAAATAATGCAACTTTCAACTAAAATTTAGACACCATCATTATTGGAAAACTTTTGCCTGCATTCTGCTTCTTCGTCAACTCAGCATGTTATCTGTTAAGCATATTAAACTTTTTAACATTGCTTTGGTTACAGTGATGTTCCCAAGGGCTACTGCGAAGCTTCTAAATTTCTAACAAAATGAAAAAAGCTCTTCTAATCAAATGTAAATTAGAAAGCTAACTTCTAAAAAGAAAAAGAGTGCACAACAGTTATTTCAGAGCAGAAATAAAATGGACCAATATTTGATCATTACTTACGAAAATGCCAAGTGTAATTTTTGAACTCGCTTTTTAAATATAAACCAAGAGCATCATATTAATAGTTACTACATTCAAAAAATGGAGTCAGATTTTCAAAAGTGATATTCTTGAAGATGATTGGCATTTCACCATTGGACAGAAAAGATTTTGACTAAACTTTTGGCAGCAAATGATGTAGCTCAAAACTTTATCTCATTCTGGAATGTATTTGCTCAGTAGTTCGGAAGCTTGAATAAGCCTAGAGTTTTGTCACACACTGTTGCTCATCTTCATTGTGGATTATGAGAAGCTTAACAATCATGCTTGGATGAACTTTTGTCAACTGAATTAATCAAAAAGTTTATCTGAAGTAAAATAAGAAATGGCAATAAAAGCAGGGAGGTTTTTGAAAATGTGAGTTTCTGAAAACACTTCTCACAAATTCTACATGCTGTATTAAGACTGCGTTTTGTTGGGGCTTTTGTTTTTTTCTCATTATGTCACAATGAGAATTGAATCTCATTATGTCACCTTTAGAAAGGTGCAGAGATTGCTCCACTCCTGAGTAGCCATTAATCTTAATCAAGAAGGGAAGATATAAGAAAATCCAGGGGTCAGCTATTAAAGGAATCACAGTCACAAGCAGGAAACCTCCAGTCTGTGTACAGACCAGCAAGGTATATGAGGGAGCAGCAGGCCAAACCTTACAGTAATGGAATGAAATTTCTGAAGGTCAAGGCATCACCTCAAAACACTCTTCAGCTGGCTAAGACTGAGTGACAAAGCAAGGACCCAGATGTGAAGACACATGAGCTAAAGAAGAGTGAGCTATAAACCTTTAGTTGTCTAGAGGAGAGGGTGTATGTGTTTTTCTGAGATTTTCTTGAGTAATTGTTAAGTTTCAATTTTCTCATCTAAAAAAGTTGTGTGGGAAAATGGTACTTGAGTAGAAGCCTTTCAGTTGTCTTTATGGAAGATCTATGTACATCTATCCTAAAGTTGGGGATCTTAGAACAATCCAGAAATGTTTAACTACAGGCCATTTTTAAGGGCAGAGTCTATTCCCAGGTGATTTCCTTCCCTAGTCTATGAATATATAACAAAAAAAAAAATTATTTTCCTCAATATTTTACTTTCTCTTCTGCAGTCAAGAACATCTTAAAATGGTTTCTCTTAGTGAAAAGGAGTCCCCCCAAAATCCGTAATAAACATGCTATCTTCCAGTCGTCAGATTTTACTGTAGAGCTTAGTGTTTAACAGAAACTGCTGAGAGCAGAAGAAATTAAAGTACAGCGTATATAATTTCCCTCTTTCTCAGAAGTGTTATGCAGAATCCACGAAAAGCCATGTTGCTAAATGGAAGAATCATTTACTTCACAAAAGTAGATAAACTGATTCAAATGAGAAGTCAAAGAAATGAGATTTTTTTTTAATTATTTTTGTTTATTCAAAATTCATTAGCTCATAGCTCTGTCTGTGTTGGCAGGAGTGCAACGCAATTCTTATAGCTCAGCAGAAGGAAACACATGATTCTGAGAACACAGCATCCATGTCACATGAGATCTGAGAGGATTTATAACAGACTTTAGCTTTGCCTCATGGCCTTTTGTTGAGGTAAAGCTAGGCTCCTGGAGAGCCTTTACCAGGTTAGCTTCTGAAAACTATTCAGTTGGTTTACTACATGTTACTGCATGCTGTAAAATGAAGCTTGGGAAGTGGAAAAGAACAAGAGGTTTGCTTCAAAGTTATGGTGTTAATGTCAGTGGAACCGCTACTGAACATCAGTTATCCCTTAGAATGCCTCACTCAGGAGGAACAGAAGGAAAATGTTATGATGCACCTGTTGATGCTCATTTGTGTCACTTTATTCACATCTTTACTGCATCCTGTTAAAAAAACCCTGAGCAAGTACAAAATTGACGTTGGGTCTCAAGTAGGAAAACTAAAATGTAAAGTGGGTCATGCACACAATGATGTTTTGGGATAACAAATCTGTGTTGATAAGGAATTTTTGTGAAGACATGGTCCTATCTGATACGTTTCCAGATCTTGTATAAAGCTTCTCATGCATTACTGGGCTTGTGGTAAAACAGAATGTCCTGGTAAAAACATGTTTTAAGTTTCAAGGTAGTAGAGAGGAAAAACTCACTATTCTTTACTAGGAAGCCAGTTTTCTTGTGGTGTAATCGTGTGTAATCTTTGGTTACAATATTATGAAGCCAGCGTGAGAATGAAATGGGATGAAAGGAAACATTCAATTAGATCAAAATGGTGGGAAAATGTGCAAGTATTTGTTATACCATAACATTTTCTTTGAAGTCTTTACATTTATGTTAGTTCTTTGCTATCTGTAAAAGGCATAAATTTAAAAAAAAACCCAAACCTTAAAAAACCATCTGAAACATAACAAAAAAACCCCAACACAAAATCAGAGATATTTTTAGAAAAAGTTGAAGACGTGGTATTTTTGTTACATTCAAAATCTTTAAGGACTTCATTTGGATAATCTTACAAGAAACTGAAGCAGCCTTTGTCAGACCACAGCTGAAAGTGGACATTGCGGTTTGAATGCTTGGACTCTTTAATACAGTGAGGTTTTCCCCATTTCAGTTTTCCATTTATAGCTTGGCTAAGTCGTTTAGGGATCCTCCTCCCTCATACCATTCATCTTCAACAACCTACTTACCTACCATGAAAATCGTTGGTGGCTTCTAGGTGTTGGATGATGATCATTGTTCTAATATGTGTCTGCTAAGGAATAGGTGGAAGCCAGCACTTCTGAAAATCAGAGAACTAATTCACATGCCTAAACATAGCATTTTGGCACTTCTGAATTCTTTGCTTAGAAATAAGAATTTTGTGAAATACATAATTGTCAGGAAGTTGAATGGACAGATTCTGCTTCTTGTGACCGCTATTACAATATACTAAGCCTAATTTCCTACACCAGTTTGACATCAATAGTTGATGTTGCTGGTTTCATGTATTCTATCGAATGTAAGAGTGTTCAGACCGGAGAATGTGTTTTAGAAGTAAGAGAAAGTGATCGGGGAAATGCTGAGCTTAGTATTTTCAATACTTCTGTTTCACC
The DNA here is from genome assembly GCA_013400055.1 of Nycticryphes semicollaris. Lineage (NCBI taxonomy): Eukaryota > Metazoa > Chordata > Aves > Charadriiformes > Rostratulidae > Nycticryphes > Nycticryphes semicollaris. The sequence goes on along the minus strand of VXBJ01004670.1, from coordinate 602,270 downwards.
TTGTACTGGCTATCTCTTGATCTTTTGGCTATGAGATGTAGAGACCTGAAAGGTGATGGACTCTGTATTTTGTTAGATCCTGCTCAATAAATCAGTTTGAGACCACTACTAAAAAAGATGTGACGAAAATGTTCATTATAGGAAATAACTTGTGGTTGGAACAGTTGGTACAATTCATATTAATAATGTGATTAATTAAATTGTTGTACAGATTGACAGTTTATTGGATTAAAACTTCAGACTTGTGATCTGATCATTCAGAGCAATCTGATATAAGATGAAGTTTGGGCCTGTCTTTACACACTGTTTGAAAGTCCAGTATTTAGGGAAACAGTTCCAAAAGAAAAGTTGATGGTACAAAAGCAAGAAAATAGATGAAGTGAAATGTTGTACAACTTTTTTGTATTTCCATTAATATAGCAATTGTGGGGGCTTTGTGCTGGCTTTCTGTAATAAGGCACATCAAGAAAACAGATTAGTCCCGTTGATCCTCTACAGGGAACTAACTGGTTTCACAGTTTTGCAGCAGATAAGCTTCTGTTGCTGAAGGGCAGATTTCCAGCAAACGTCCAAGCAATCAAGTCTGGTGTGATATTCTTTTTTACAATACATCCATATCTTTTACAGTAGTCTCATAGGTCATATCATTCCCTGATAGATATATCTCTGAAGGCACCAACTCCAACGAGACTTTTAAAACACCCCCTCCACAGATGCTCTCCCTCTTGTTCTGCTTTCTAAGTATCCTCCTGAGATACCACCTCCATGATAGCAGTAACACTGTTCAGCATTGCCAAACTCGTAACACTGGCATGTTTATGAAATCAAGGTATCAGATTTTATTTTAATCTCATCAACATTACCACAGAGAAGCTATGGCAATAAGGATATAGATATTTTTCTCCCTAGTGCTCTAAGAAATGGTCTTATAGGCTGAAAGCCTTATCTGGGGCTGCCAGGTGTCACTTAGATTCTCTCTTAGTTAGCTCAAGTCTTTCATTATTTCTTCTATTTCACTAATACTGGGAAAAAGGAAAAACAAAATGCAGAAAAAGCTGAATGACAACAGAAAAACTAGAAGATACTTTAAATGCTAACATTTAGTGATATGTAATGCAATGAAGACTATACTCCACAGTGTATTCTCTTAGTGCACTTCTGGCATGATGAAGTATTTGACAACTCTTTCCAGTTACTGTATTCTTAATTTAAATGTGTTCTTACAAGCCTGACACTTGAATATTGCACTAATTTGAAATAAACATAGAAACACTGATCTTAGGAAATGTACCACTGTTATATAACACTTGCTTGTTTCTTCTGGAGTGAGGTTCTGTGTACAGACTACTTTTGAGAAGCCATTTGTTGAAAAATTACAGCAATACAGTTTACCACTTAGGACAAATAAGCACTGTAATAGATTGCCTAAGGAGACCGTAAAAACTATAATTTGAAGCTTAAGGACATGTAGAATATCTATCAAGAATGGGACACGAGTTGCAAGACTATTTCTCTATAGCCCTTCTAGCTCTCCTTTTTATGATACCTTGCTGGGCTCTGCTTTAATAATTTGACAATGTCCTTTTTGTCCCCATCCTTACTTATCAGATGTTGAAATGGATTGAGGATAATGCTGAGGGAATGTGCCTTGCTATTACAAATCTCTTGAATTTAGTGTTTATAGGAAAGTTTGACAAAACATGTCCAATAAAGTTCATTTTTAGTGCTTGCGGCTTGTAGGTCAAAGGTACTAGATACCATTTTTCTGATATCTTAGAAGTAGCTAGTTTTCAGCTGAGAGCAAATCCTGTAACATGGTGACAGTATTTAATGGCCATAGACAATTGACATCAAACACTGAAACAGAAATAAGGTATCTGAAATGCTTCGAGCATTCAGTTCTGAGGAATCATGAACAGAGACTGTAGTAGCATTTGTCATTAAATGTTGCCTGCTGGTTTGTGTTAAACCAAGTTTTCACTTGTTCCTTATTTGCCAATATTCACCTTCCAGATTGAATATTTCCTTCTCAAGATGCACATACTGAAGTTTTGATGGGAATTTCAACTAAGCATTATCATTGTTGTTGTTACAGATTTGCACCAAAAGGCCTTGTTATTATCAGAGGAACAAAATATATTTTTGCATGATGCATAGATAAATCCCTATTTTCCTACGATCCTCATTGGTGTTTACCTAGTCTTGTGTACGATGGGGCAGAATATTGGAGCTGGGAGGGCAGTCTCTTCAGTATTATCCCATCCTTCCCTCTGTGTCATGAGGTTAAGGAGGGGTTCTTCCAAGTCCATGGTAAGAGGTAAAGAAGCAGACCCCCAAGTGCATTTTAGCATCCCAGGTACATGTGTGTATGAGAGGAAATGTTGGGGAGGAAGAACTCTTTTTCAAAACGTGGATGAAGCTTCTGGAAGAACCCAAATTTTTCTATTTAGTTATCATGCACCAGAATCAGAGGGTCTGAGAATTGAGGAGTGGGATGGAGCAGACTGAAGAAAAGGAAGCAATGGCAGAGTCTAGAGCAGAGCAGGACAGGAGCATAAGGCAAAGGAGTCAGGGAACCGTATTATGCCCTGCTTACAGTTGGAGGACTATAGATGGAAGTTGAAAATACCCATTTATCTTGTCTACTCAGTCTGAGAATTCTAGGACTAACTGCTGAAAATAGATCTTACTGCCTTCATTTGCTTCTGTGAGAGTATGCATCACACCGGTATGTCAGTTCCTGATCTGGTTATTAGGATCCCTGCATATCTGGAAAGCTGCACAGAGAAACGAGAAGCAGAGAAAACCTGACAAGGATTCAAACACATGTTTACAGAATTAGGTGGCAGAAGTTGATACAATTCCACTGGATTGCCCCTAGCTATTATAAGCAGATAGCTATTTCTTTTCCTGATGCACATTTTGCAAGTTATGAAACTCCATTGGTCCTGTAGACAATAACGTCCCTCCACACAAACATGATTTATCCCTAGAGCGGTTTAGAAATTGAAACGGTCATGAAACAGAAGTTGTATAACAATGCATTTGTACAAGCAGTAAGTCAGAATGCACTCAGCTGAAGGCTTCCCAGACTCCAGACAGTCCCCCCGCCCTGCTTTTTTTTGTTGTTTTGTTCCACAGATGAAGACAAAGCCTATCTCATTGCCGTTCTTGAGGAAACAAATTTAATTTTATGTTGAGTTGCAAAGAAATATTGCAGTCAGATACAGTATTTTCTCTCCCTTCACCACCCAAACATTCTGCTTCTCACCATCTGAACTTGTATCAGCAACCTTGTCTTCTGTCTGGAGCATCTTCTACTTTGATACCTTTCCTCTTCTTCATTGTCTAAATTTGTATTCCACCTAACTCACCAAGCCCTGACATTTACCAAAATAAAGCCCTTAATTCCTGCTTTAGGAACTTCCTTGCTTTGTCAAGTCCTGATAACTTTTCAAGTATAGATATGGGACTAGTTATTACTGTTACAGACTTCTCATCAATCAAAAATACACTTATGTCAACAATAGTAATTTCTGCTGTCATGGTGAAAGTGGATCCTGTGTCTTGCTGTGATTTGTCTTGATACAAAACCATTTTGTTGAATTTAGCTCTCATGTTTCATACAGGAAATTTAAGACTTAACAATTCACTTTGAAAAGATTTGTTTGTTGGGTTTTTTTCATGTGTTTTTTTCCTTACTTTAGAAATCAACACTGCTATTACTCTTAATTATTAGGTAATCTCTCCTTGTCCATATGTGATAATTTGCACAGGAATTGATCCTGATTTTCCTTTGTGTCTGTATACTTTTTCTGAGGAACTGACATAAACATCTTAATGGTGCTGCTATGACTGAGATGGCTCTGTAGCAGAAACTGAGCCGTACTTTCCTTCATAATCGAGTATATTGAATATCAAAAGTGCACAGGAAGTATTACTGATATGTTTAGTTGAATTCCAGGAATGGCATGGATGAAGACAGTTCTCTTTCCGCAGACATCTCACAAATGGATAGCAACATACTTTCAATGCTTAGTGTTATATGATCTCTAGGCACGTTGCCATTTCAGCAGTTAAGGAAGATTTTATAGATGTTAATATGTTAAACTTAAAGGGGCTTTTATGTCTTCTGCGCTTTCAGCTCATAGTAGATGTAGTCTCAGTTACTGCTAATTGTGAATAAATACTCTGCCTCTTTCTGGCATTCCTCTACCCTTTTTATTTTCATCTTGTTCTTCCACACTACTCATTTGCACAAAGATTTTAAAAAATAGGACTCTTGCACACCGGCTCTCTACTTCTTCACAATATCCCCCAGCTCCCCAGGTACAGAGAAGGAACCTTGCTTCCTTAGGTACAACTTTCACGTTCATATCTGCTCTGTTATCTTGAAACAACTAGATCAAGTTTTGGGGTTTTTTTTAGAATAAATAGATGTCATAATGACTAGTATAAAATAAAAAAAAAAATAATTAACAGCATTATACCATCAATAGTTCTATTTTTCTTTTTCATTTAAATCTTCCTTCTGCATTTTATTTTGAAAGTCTTCACTACAAATGCTGTCATACCAATGGCTGTCAATATAACAGGATTACCATCAGACTGAGTACAATGTGAAGTTTACCTAATTTCAATATCCTTTGAAAGTTAGCTTAAAGGTTCCCAATATAGCTACTGATTTTTTGACTGTATTCATGAATGGCTAACAGGAGCCACTGACTACCATGAAAGGAATGTCTTTAGCTTAGATAAAAAATATTTTCTTTCAAAGCTTATCTGAAAAAAAAAAAGAAAAAAATTTAGGCTCCCAATATTTGCAGAAATGTTCTGGCTTCCATGGGGGTTTCAGCTGGCTTCACAACAGTGGTATTCCTCCCCCTGTGAAATCGGGCATTCGTTTCAAGAGGACTAACTTGGTAGTAGATTCTGTGGATTCTGGCCAGTGCTTCTGTGCCAGCCCCGGTGCTGAGTTACAGCAGTACTCTCCAAACTTTTTTGATTGTGCACCTCTGTCAGTAAAACATTTTGAGCATGCACCTATGATATATGGGTGTTTATTTATAGTTTATATACATGTACTACTGTACTAATTTACTATGAACCTTTTACAAAACAAACCCAGATATTTTAAAAGGATGAAATAAAAATTAAATAAACAATATTTTTTCATTTTCTTTTATGCATTAATGGTACAAAAATATTTTCTTCCTGCACTCCAGTGGCTTGTCTTGTGCAGTGCCTGGCATATACTCACTCTACTTTGTAGACCACTGGGATGGAGGAGTACTAATCTCACAGTCGTAATAACTTTTCTGCTGAAATGTCTGATTGAAACCTGATAGAAGCAACCCTGCTTTAGATAAGGTCCTGGACATCAAAGACAGCAGCATTGGCAAGGTACCTTGCTGTCTGAAAGCAAGGAAGGTTTAGGGCCATGGAAGATAACACTGGCAGATCAGAAGTTTCCCCTTATGTAGTCCATGTGAGGGCTGCGGTCTTCCTTTCACAGTATCGGGCACCACACAAAGAATGCAGGAGAAAAAGTCACATCAAATTTTAGTTTTCTTCTTTCTCCTCTTCTGTCACTGCCTTCTTTCCCCAGTCTCTCTCCATAAAAGAGAGACACTGTTAATCCTTAACTTTTGGCTCAGGTTTATGGGTTTACTGACTAACCACATGCATGGTTATCTTCATAATAATTTAGTGTTGCACCTGGGGTTTAACTCCTGGAGCTTATGTGATCTTGCCCTCTAAAGCCAAGTAGTTGCCCATGCTGGAATAGCCTCCCTTCCATAAACCATGGCATATATAGTTGGGATGCAATAATGCAGTTAATAATTAATTTTTTCATTTTATATTACTCATTATGAAATTTGTCTATTCTAAAAACCAGTTTGTAAGTAGTATTTTAATCTAAACACATTTAAACTACTTCAACCTAATACAATAACAGCATTTTGACAACATTGATCTGGAAACATTAGTCTATATTGAGACACTTTTAGTCAAAATACTAGGCTACTAGATATAGAACATTACAAGAATTTTCTTTATTAACTTACAAGACTGATCCAATTATAATCAGTGCTTTGTAGTTCAGCTTTCCAATTTTCCTCTTCTAGTTGATTACCAGAAAACTCTGGCAGGTCTTTGGAAATTCATGGCCAAATAATTTGTCAATTAAATGTAGTGTATGTAAATTGATAAATGTAGCTGTTAGCAGGAAATAATCATTGCAAGTTGCTGATGAGAACAGGGGACACCATTAATAATTTGAAGTAATCATCACCTCCACTTTCTGTTCTAGTCGGCTAAATATATTACGTCACAACCTATTGTGTTATCCTTCCTAAGGATATGTAAGGGTCAGGGTGTAAGTGAGTTCATATATGAAAAGCTTTTGCTAAAGGCTTTTGCAGAAAGTTTTCTAGTTTTCTCTGTTGAGTCCCTGTTAATCCTATTGAAGAAATGGGCAAAGGAGATACAGTTTATCACATGTAATGGTGTTAATAAATCGGCTCTTGAAAAGGGAGGTGCAGTTTATGCAGTAAATTGCAGAAGTCAATCTGAAAGAGCTTCTGTAGCAGCATTTGTTTCCCAGGTTTGGTACTTTTTTTCTGACCTAAACTAAAAAACAACAACCAAAACCTTGATACTAGATGTCAAAAGAGTAGTCCTCTTATTTTTGGGTATTCTCTCATCCATCTCACTTCTTTTCCTCTTGACTTCGCTCCCCCAGTGTTTTCAATTACTGCTGTAATTAGGAAGGCAATAACATTTACCTATGAAGTTAAAGACTTTTCAAGGCCTTCACCTTCCTTGAGTTGTTATTTTTGGCTCTAATCAGAAGTTATAGAAATAGCAAAAAGTTCTGTTGTTACCCTCCTTAGCACAATAACAATCTGATTGCACTACAACTCAATTCTGAACTGCTCTTGAAATCCATATAAGCATTGCTACAGACAACTTTACTAATAAAATCTTAATCTTATCACCTATAAAATGAAGAATTAACAAAAAATCATTTTCATGCCTTCTGCTTTAATTTTTACACAGGTTTCATTTAAATCACATAGCTTTTGTCTCTCCTGATCCATACTGCAGAGAAAGGGGGAAAAATCCATTAGTGCCTCTAAATGTATTTATTTCAGCAGGAATAGAGTTTTAAGACTAATCTCTGTTTTTGCAGTGAGGCACTGATACTATGTTGCTTTATTTCTTTGTAATAAATTTAGATTACAGTTTATATTCAGTTTTAAAAAAAGACCCCAATAGCAGAAAGGGATATTGATGCATTACAATAAATGCCCTTGTTCATGTTATTACAGAGAATCCGTGACATGAACCTCCTATCAACAACAATGTTTAAATAAACATGATTTTTATTCCTTGATGAGTGAAAGTTAAAGAAAGCTCTGGTACCATGCATAATGTAACCCTTGTCAAGATTTGATTATTGAAAGCATTTGCTGAAAATGTAGGCTATGGATGGTTTGTCTTTTGTTTAAAGTACTGCAGCATATACACTGTGAAGAGAGATAATTGTGACTATTCATTTAGAAAGATATTATGATTAATGTACAGCTTTCTGTATTAATGCTGACTTGAGTGAAAAGCAGTACTACATTTACCTAAATATTTTAAGAGTAGCACATCCTTAATTAAGAGTGCAAGCAGCCTGGGGTACAATTTTTTGGGTATAGTTTTGTTGGTTTTTTTTCTTTATCCTGTTATAATGTAAAGCTATATTAAGTGATGCTAAGCGGTAATAATGCTAAATGGACTTAATCTAATCCAATGATTAAGATAGGATTTTAAAGGTTTATTTTTCATTTTTTTTTCAAATTGTACAGTAGTAAGTTGTTTTGATATTACTGTTTTGCTCTTCAGAGTTCAAGTGGCTTGAATTTAGTTTGTGCAATATAACAGTGGGTATATTTCAGCAAAGGAGCTGAAACAAACATGTCCATTTTAGTGCATGAGGAAGGATTGATGTAGAGCAGATTCCTTACTAATTAACTCTCTCTGAATAATAAGATATGTCTAAAACAACAGAGATTTCTTTTGCTTTGTTGAGCATCTCTGTTTCTCAGCGGATCTGGGAGTAGGTATGGAACTTTCCAATCCATTGTCTTCACTTAAATCAGAATCCTTTTCTCGCTTTCTCTTTTGGCTTTTGGAGGTATCTCATTCTTTGCTTCTGCAGGAATAATCTATTGCTTTGTATCCTTAAGCTTTATCATCACTTCATGACAATGAAAAAGATGTACGTAGTCTCCTCTGTGTTCTGCTGACATATTCTGTTCAGTAATGGTTCCCAGGTCAGAATCTGTGGCTGCAAGGCTAGGTATAGTAAAGTCTGGAAAAGATGGTAATGCTTTCATAGATGCTGGTAGTCTGAGTCAATAAAGGACTTCAATGAATGTCTCTCAGAAATATTGCATGCTGTAATTCTTGATAATAGCTATAAATAGAGTACTATATGCAAACACTTGCACTTACTGCAGATGACACTTTATCTGTTTCAGTGAAATGTGTTTGCCTTCCTCCCTTAGACTCCTTTGAATTGCTCAGTCTGAAAGCATTGCACCAATGTTGCTAAAATCTGCAAGTACTCTATTCAAAAAGTGAAACCATTAAATCCGCTTCAACTGATATTTAATTTTACTGCAGCCAAATCTCAAAGAGTAACACTGTGCAATGTGACTTGTAAGCAGGCAGGAAGACTTGTAATGGAAGATACAAATACTGCAGCTGGTCTTTAATTCAGTGACCCCTCATTAATTTCAAAGGTATTGCTTGGGAAAAGAACTTAGAAAATGACCTTTGATTTCGCCCATTTAAATTGCTAGTGGAGATTTTGCATCACCCTTATGAAAAGGAACTATGGAAGTAAAAATAAAGATACTAAATGCGTGATTAAAAGTACATTATGTAGATTTGCATCTATATTGGTTTTCATAAGCTCAGCAATATCTACATTGGTTTACTATGCCATTGTTAGAGGTTAATCTCAAAAACCCGTCCACCTTAAAACATTTTTTTTATATTGGTCCTTCTTGTAAGATGGAATTGCAAGAGAATGCAGAGGCCTTGAAAAGGCCAATACAATCACAGCCAAATTTAAACGATCTGTATTAGATTACAAGTTCTCTTTTGTTGAACTTTAGCCCCATGAAAATCTGCAGGAATAAGATTTTGAAGAGTTTTGTGGCAGAAATCCAAGGTCATTTTCTACTGGACCATTTTTATATCAGAAAGGTAAAATCTTAATTGCTTTTCATAATACAATTTGTACAGAGATAAATATTGAAGTTTTACTTCTCTGTTGAATGGTCATGCTTTTTAAAAGAATGGGACCTGGATGCCATGCCCCATGGAGACAAGGTGATTTCTTTCTTTCAGTTCTTTTCTTAGATGGTCCCACATGCAGTGGAAGGCAAAGAAAAAGCTTTATTTGTATGGAGGAAGGGAAGACTCCAGGGACTGAATGAAGCATTCAGTTCTGCCAAGGCACCCATTCTCATCTGTGGCATCAGTGCTCTGCCAAGATTGTCACACTGTGATACCTCCTTTATTTTTAAGTTGGAGACTTTCTAAAACTAGGATCTTTTAGGTCTATGGGTTTGCAATATGATAACATGAAGCTTGGTGGGAAAGATTCACCATTGACTACTGCTTGGAAAAGCTGGGACGATTCTTTTTGAGCAGAAAACTTGCAGTGAAAGAACTGGGAAGGGAGAGAAAGAGCAAGGAATGTGGAATAAAGTTGCTTTACTTATTTGACAGGACACTATTCACAGTCAGTGTGACTCTTCTTATCTCTTCCACTGTCATCTGGATGGCCTTCTGGTAGCAGCAGGGGGTGAAACGATTAAGAAAAAAAGATTCAAATATATGAGGACAAAGAGACTTATGGGAAATACAGCATATAAAATGTAACTGCTTACTTTTTGAACTCAGTACAAAATGCCTTCAAATGCCAGTTTTGACTGCATTGAGTTTTTTAAGTAATGTTGATGTTTAAAAAAAAAAGAAATAGAGGGGAAATCTAGATTAAAACAAGCTCAGTACATTATTAGAAGTTATAACAACCACAGAGATTTTAGAGTATTACTATAAGAAGAGATATGTCTTACTGGTCAAACTCAATTGGTTTCAATGTTCCAGCCTGTGAGTTTTTTCATATTTCATCTAAGTTCATAAGCTATAGAATAATTATTAAAGGAAATTTATGTTACATAAGTAGCTGCATTTTTCTTTTTCCCAGAATCAAAATCGTGCTTTTGATTAATGAGAATGGTATCAGATGTTTTTTTAAAGGATTATTATGAGTCCTTCTGTGATTTCCAGATTTTCTCTGAGATGTATTAACTAAAAAAAGCTGACAGCTCAAGTGTTCCAAATAATTCATAACTATTAAAGATAGTGCACAACTACATTCAAAGTTATGATGTTTTGGATATTATGAATTTATCCACTTATGAAATACTACATTTAAGCTGTCTTCTTGATTAAAAAATACAATCTACGGGGTTTTTTATTTATGGGATTATAATAAAATATCTTCTATGTGGAACTTACTGGTTTTAATTACTAATATTTTGAGTGTGGGCTTTTAGAGTAGTCTGTTCTTGAAATTCTAGGTCTTGTTGCAGTTTAGTGAGGAAATTGAGTTTCTACCCTGCAGAGTCAGAACACACGGAGACTAATTGCAGGCTGCATGCTGATATGATGCTCGCCTTTTGGCAGTAGAGTGGTCAGCCACTTACAGGTTTCTGTTGTCACTGGCTGAATTTACCCTGAAGGGTCATTGTGTCTCATTGCACTTGTCTACCCATTATCCAGAGATGGAGTCCTGTGGGTGTCTGGCTGTAGCTCCATCACTGCCCATTTAGCCAAGTTTCTTTCAAGCAGAAACCAAGGTGGGTGGGGTCATACTGCATGCTCGTATCTCATTATACCAAGTAGTTCTGTTGCAGTCAGTCTCAACAGCTAGGAAACACCTCTAGGTCCACAGATTCTGATATAGCACTTGCTTCTGTGGTTTTATGTGCCTCTGCAACTGTTCTTAAGGATTAAACTGGTGTTTATCATCCTAATAGTATTAAAATCTCTCCTAACTTAAAACTCTGCTAAGAATACCAACCATTCTTTTTGGTTCTTATTTCACTTATGAATTTTTCATTGTTTTAACCTGTGTTTTGCACTCGAAACTTTTAAGTTATGCTTTTTCTTGTATAATGATACAGGAATATCAGTGACAATTACTGTACTGTAGCAAGGCACCAACCACTGCTCCCTTGTACGTAGTATAACTGTGTAATAAAATGTAAATGGTGTTAAGGAAAGATCACTTCTCAATGAAAACTACTAGCTGTAAATATGAGGCTTTGACAGATATTTTTAGAAGGTACGTTTAAGGGAGAAGAACTGTATCAAATGAAAAGGCCAGGAATTATTTAATGGGGACTATTTAAGTGTTCTTTGAATAATTAGACCTGAAAAGCCTTTACAAATGTCTGCCAGTGCTTTGCCTGCAGAAAACGTGTATCAGTTCCCTGATGGTAAAAGTTGACAACAGCCAAATGTTGCAGCCAAATGACAATATATTGGTTTTCTGTGAGCTTTGCACAAGATGACTGCACTGTCAGCCTGGCTGTGAGGGTGACAGTGACACAGAACTTGGTATTTAGTTTGCTTATGTTACTCTATAAATGTACAGGCAGTTTGTGCTTGAAATTGCTATCTTAATATTACATTGCTAAACACTGGTATCTTTATTGATATTTCCATTTCATTACCCTGTGCAGATCAATTTCTTACCTATGATAGTGTTCTTTGTCTGCTGTCAACATTTGACAAGGCATTCAGGGACCAATGGTAATAAATGAAGAGCATGGGCACCCTTGCCCCATTTGTAAAATAAATTGGCAGAATGGTGTGCTAGTAATGCTCAAGTTTCTACAAAACTTTTCATGTCTCTCCTGTGGACTAGCCTTCAGCCAGAAAATGTGTGTCACTGAGACCTAATGTCAATGTCCTGAGGGCACAGACACATTTTGTAGGTGTACCAGTTTCCAGTCATTTCTCCTGGATGAATGTTGAATGCCTGTTGTTGGTAGCCTTGTCTCCAGTCCTTTGTATGGCCTTGTCACCTCGATGGAGCACTTGGATGTGTACTATAGCTTGTCTTCAGCCCTATTCCCAGCCTGTCCTTTGATGCTCATGACTAAAGCCCATAGATGGATCCTGGACCTGATTGATTACTTAACTGTTTTGGGAACTGTTGATAGACTGTTAACATCACCCTGCTCTGCTGAATTCCTTGACTGAAGTGAGGAGCCTTGGCTCAGTGCCATGTGGGGCATGGAATAGACCAAAGATGTGTCCATGAATGTTTCTTCACAGTGGTCGTCTTTGGGTTCAGCATTGCTGGTAAGTTCACTTTCCTTGAGGACTCTGCCATGTTGGTGATCTTGGGTCTAAGGGTGTGAGTATCCAAATGAGTGGAAAGCTCAGTGCTTTGTTCCCATGTGAAAATTTGCTCAGGAGCTCTGTAATAGAGTAATGTCTATTCTTCTACCCCCAAAATCTGGTGGTTCTTTCCAAGCCAGGGTTTTTCAACTTCATGAAGAGAATGCCGCACCTGCGCAGTTCACACAGTGCAGTGTACTGTGAGAAGCACTACAAGAGTAGCCCAGAGGCCCTGAGCCTTTGGCATGGCATATAAATGTTTAGCAAGTATTTGGTGTACCTCCGGAACATTGTTTTCAGCTAAGTTTCCTCCTAAAAGAATCCATTTTGAATGCACCATAACTATTCTGCAAACTCAGCCAAAATTGATTATTGTCATTACTTCCTGGATTCACTTCAGTCATACTACTGCTTCAGACAGAGACAGTAACTTAGATGCAGGCTGAGGACATGAGTTGGTATCATGCTTAGTTTGGTCTAATGACTACCACTGAAAGGAGAAATGGCTCTCTCATTCCCACATCACTTTTTGTGTGCTCCTTCTTACTCTTCTGAGTTTGACTTGTCACAGTAAATCTTCCCTGCTTGGAGGGAGAGCTAACTCATGAAAGGCTGCGAGTTTTCCCTCAGATCAGCAAGTTGATGGGAGTCACTATTGAGTTGTGCAATTGCTAAATTTAACACAAGGCAAGAGGCAGAAAAGCAGGGAGAAAGCAGGTCCACCCCCTCTGGCCTCTGCCTGCTGTTAGATTGAATTAACTATAATATGAAACTACACCCTGAAGGAGAAGCATGTAAGCTTATTCAGAGAAGATTATGACTGTTGCTGCTAGTTGAGAATTCATGCAGCTGAGGATTCACTGTTTAAAAAATGTGGAATTCCCCAAATCATTCAGAGGTTTTTTTCCTAGCTGATAGTGCACATTTTCAAGTGTCTTGTGGACATCGTTCCTGACAAATGGACAAACACTGGATGTGTAGATAGCTATTCTCATTTTATTTGTTGACTTTCTCACAAGAATTTCAGAAAGTAATAGCAAACGGCTCTATATCAGTATGACATACATGGGCAGATAGAGTAGCAAATGCACCACTAAATTTATCCTCTTCTATTAGTCTTTCCAAAATCTTTAGATCAATTTTAGTTTGAGAGATCAGTTTTGGAGGTCAATTCTCGTACCAATTTTTATTTGGCTTTGTCTATCTGTACTTACAAGAGGATAAAAATAGAAATTGTACATTGTATTTTTCTACTTATACTTTAGAAAATTCCCATGCTTTGCTTTCTTTCCAATCCATTTATGTTATGCTAGGGAAAAAAAAACATCAAAACACTACTTCACATATCATATTAAAACACTGCTCAGTCTATGGTTGAATCTGAGCCTCCTGGTGGAACTACTCTCACCTCACTTTAAAATAAACATATCAAAAGGCAGGAGAATATTCTATTCCTTAACTATACATTTTGTCAGAAATAACATTATCTAATTAGAGGACATTAGCTCTTGAAATTGGGAAGTCTTGGTCCTGGTGTATAGGAAGATTAAAGTCAGAATTCTAAAATCAAGCCTGCCTTTTGTATTCATGTATTGTAAGTTGTTTTCTTTCTGCTTGTAGTCTGTCACCTTTCAGAGATTTTTCTGGGCTGAATAGATACCATACAATCCTTTTTGGCTCCTAAAGATTTGTGTTTTTTATCCCCTAGGTATTTCACTGTGTTATGGCTGAGGTCTGCTTTCTGCTCTGAGCAGAGCCTCTCCACTCTCTGCATTTCTCCCTCTGCCTCACCCTGGAAGCCCTTTCTCCTCCCTGTGTATAATTGCTCTAAATCTGAGTGGAGCAGCCAGGAAGGACAGCTAACCACACACACTTATAGTGAAAATAGCATACAATGTTTATGTGTTCAACAGTACAATGCATCCAACACACCGTTGGAGCATTCAAGAAAGAAGCAGATAACAAGGAAGATCCTTTGGTCTTAGTTATATCCTGCAGCTGTTGAGAGCTTGTAGCTAGGACAGCCCAGGTTTAGTAATAGGTTTGTGTCAAATGACTGTAACTAAATGCTTGGGCAATTTAATGTTCTTGATGTTTATTATATCCGTTATATTAAGCATGCTTTAGGAAAGTGAAATCTGATAAACAAGTCTGGCTTCTGAAACCTTGGCTGATCTGATATTTCCATGGTTACCATTCATGAAACCGAAATGGATTTTTCTCCAGGGAAAAATATCTTTGTGAGTATGTCCAGCAAGGTTGTGACAGGTTGTATCCAAGTATATTAGTTTCTGTGGTGGAGCTTTACATAGGAATTACCAAGGAAGTACCTCTGAAGAGTGCTTAAGGATTGTTCTAGAACAACCTTTAGAGTCAACATATTTTTTGATTACAAAATAAATTTCCCCTTATGTAGTCATCATTTAGAGAGAATTTGCATACATATCATTTTATCCTAAGCTAAATCTTGCTAATGTCAACGAGGATCAATGTCTATTTGTGACTGGTATCTGCTGCTCCTGACCCCTGTTGCTGTCATCATTCTACCTAGAATCCCAAAAAAGAACCTGTCTGGCCCCCATAGCGTTGGGTGACACTACTCTGAGGGCCTCTTCTAATTCCACTTCTGTGTTTCATCCCACTGAAAAAGCAGCATCAGCATTGCAGAACAAATCCAGAATAGTCCAAGAATAAACTAACCAAAGGCATCTCTCTGTGCCTTTCCTTTGTTGTGAGTGAGGAGTGGGCATTGGAACCCAGCTGCTGTCACCAACCCGGCAGTGAGCCTCCTGCAGCTGCTTTCCCATTTTCCAGAATTGGAGCAATCAGGGTTCTGAACCTGCGTGGATGATTCCTCTTTTTTTGTACCTTTGTGTGTGTATGCATACACTATTGACACAGAATGGCTTTTGTCCCAATACTGCTCCTTACTTCAATCCCAAAGCTACTATACACCTTTTTGCAGCTTGCTTCAGGGTCTCTCTCCTGCATATTAGCTTTTTTTTTTCCCCTTAAACCACTTGAAAAAAAGAGCTAAGTCTGAAAAATTAAAACTGAGCCAACTATAATTTTTCTTTTCTTACTTTAGTCAGCATGGCATTATACATGTCCCTGCAGTACAGTATAAATCATTATCTTCATTAACATTATCCTTAGGTAGGCAATTTTAGTGCTCTAAACCCGCTCCTCTCCGATTGTTTTGTTCTGAGCTTTGGCTGCCCCTCGATATGAAGCCGTGTTATGAGAGCCTAGGATTTCTTACTTCGTTGTAGAGAACATCACATCTGAATGTGATGCGTGTAAATGTTAATGTTGGGGATATAAGTACTACAGCTAGATAATTATTTTTAGTGAAGCCAATTTAGCACAACATGAATGAAAACAATTACTTTGTTGGTAAAACTGGGTATGTTCCAGAATATATGTTGATGGTACAACCAAACAAAATTTTGTATTAAATAATGCTGAGACTGTTGCTTCAGTTGAAAAATATACTTACATTCAAACCCTGACAGCTTATATTTCTCATCATCCTGTAGCTAAAATTAGCAGCAAAATAGTATGGCGTGTCAGAGGACTTGCATCATTGGAAAGTCAAGTGCTATGTAAAAGGAGCGAATATGGTGGGAAGAGATGATACTTTGATGTATGCAGTTTGGCTGACATACCTGTTACAGGGAGGAAAGCAGGGGCATGGCCATTCCCATAGGAACCAGCTCTGAGGAGAAGCTTCTAAGGCAGTTCTCGACCATACAATACTGTGGAAATTCTCTAATGAAGAACTAAATACATGTGTCTGAATGCCAGACAGTCTTGTAGGATGTGTGATGAAGGTCTGCAGTCCAGATGTCCTATTCTTGTTTTTCATTACTTCTAGATTCAGATTTTCAAAAACTTCCACACTTTGTCTTATCTCTTGGGGTTACGTATCAAAGGGTTTCCAAGTGCTGAACAACTTTACCTGAAAGTGTGCTCTCAACTCTGTTAGCTGCCCAGTGCAGTGTCTGGGTTGTTTATTTTTCCTCCTGAGGAGTGACACACTAACACCCAATGTGGATCAACAGGCACTGAATCTCAGGCCCCTTGAAGGCTCCTGAGGGAACAGGAAGAAAGGGACAGTTATGTAGAGCTGTTATGGCTCTGCAAACCTTTTCCAAACAGAAAGAAGAGGAAGTGCAAGTGTAGATCTGCAAGGTTGCCTCCTGATCTTTTACTGTAATGGCCAGTATAAATCAGTTTCAATGTAGTAGTTAAAGTAATGACAGCCTTCCTCAGTTCTTGAAGGCAGGTCAGTATTGCTTTGAGGGCTCCAAACCCTACATTCTGCATCTTTTTTTCACTAAGATGCTCCTGATATATAACCATTTTCTTTCTCTGCCATATTTTTTTTTCTTTAAAGGTAAAAAAAGCAAAACTGCCACTCTCAGACCTGGCCCTTTGGATGTCACGGGCTTGGGAGTGCAGCACAGGGTAAGTGTAGCATCTGGCTTAGGTGGGGAAAAAAGGATATGGATTAATTATAGTCCAAATAGGAAGAGCAGATACTGTGAGAAAACCTGGTTTTAAATGTAGGTAAATGTTGTCTTTTAAAAACTTAAGGGACAGAGTTGATGAATTCCTTGTTACGAAGTCCTTTCTCTTTCTCACCTGAGCAAACAAGTCAATCTCTGTTTTTTCTAAGCTGTTGAACCTCCATGCTGGTATTTAGAACCTATCGAAAGGGACAGGAGAACCCCTTCTCTTTGCGTCCCCTTGGTGAACATGTGGAGAGTGGATGCAGCCGCTGACTGTTTTTCTGGCTTTGAGAAGGCTCCGGGCTGTATGGAAACCGCAACCTTCCAGACCCTTCCTACTTGTCTTCATCTGTTTCTCTTTGTGCTTTGTTAATTATTTTTTTTTTTTTGAGAAAAGGGAAAGCTAGGAATGGAATAGAGCAAAATGAGAAGGAAGGAGGAGGCAGAAATGTAAATGGATGTTTAGTGATGAGAGGCTCAGGAATGCAGTAGCAGGGTAAGGTTAGGAGCAGGAGAAGGTATGGTAGATGCCTGCTGAGCAAACACAGGGAGCCAACGGTGTACCAAAACTTAAGAAAAATGTAACTTGAGATTATAAAAGGGACTAGGATAGGTGAATGGGAGTCAAAGGAAGCAGACGGCGTAGATTAAAGATGGAGAATAACCTGTTTCAGTGCAAAATGATGAATGTTAAATTCAAAATCTTGCTGTCACCAAAAGGGCGCATAACATATATATGGAAACAGGAACATATTGTTAGCCAAATAAATATTTTAATTGTTTAAAAGTCCAAATTATTGAATTAAGAAAAACATGATTAAAAATCTTTTTTAAATTTGTATACAAAATAAACTTTCAAGCAGCTGCCTCTTCATTGTGCTTCTACGTGCATTCTTCCAGTGCCTGTCTGAGTCCTGGGGCTGACAGTGTTGGCCTTTCTGAAGAAGAAAAGGGAGAGAGCTAGAACAATTTTTCAGCAGCCTGAGGTCTGTTCCGGGGGAGGTTTGTGGTGTGAGGGTCGCTCTCTCCTCAGCCTTGGCTCTCTTTGGGGATGTTTTTATGTGACGTCACAGCCTGCCTCCTTCTCCCTGCTTCTCAAGCATACTCTGGGAGCCGCACGCTGCCCTCCCCCAGCCCCACGACCCCAGAAGGGCTGTTTGTCCAGCAGTGACTACATAGGGGTGCCAGCCCCATGCCCCAGGTGCTCCCAGAGCAAAGCCAGCACATGGAGGCCACAGTCATGTGGCTACCAGGCAATTGCTGCCAAGACAAGGCTAGACCCATCCTGAGGCCTTGTGCTGCCAGCTCTCCACTGAGCCTCTAGCCTTGAGCTAATTCTAGCAAAAAAGGTTTTTACAGAGCTATGGGGAAAAGGCTGAAGGAAAAGACAAAGGTGACGGAGTTATAATCGTACTGGAAGAAAATGCTCAAAAGTGAACTTAAATGTTGCTTTGAAGGGAGATGGTGTCTGACACTCCCCAACCCCGAAAAATGAATATCAGAGTTGGTTAAGTGTATGGAGTACTTGAGGATTAAGAACTCTGAGCTGGGGAGGAGGTAGGACTGAGAAAAACAGCACTGAAAAGCAGAGGAAGTTACGCTTTGAAAAAAAAAAAAAGCCTTGTGAGCTAGGAGCGAATGTCCTTCCTGAGACGGGAGTGGAGTGGAGTCCAGGATTGATCCTGCACATTCCCATTTCTTGCTGTCAGCAAGTCTCTTGGGAAAGTATGTCCAGTCTTGGTACAGGCAGAGTGTACCAGCCTTTAAATCTGTCAACTACTTTATTAATTCAGAAGATTGCAGAGCTGATTTAGAGAGCCCCATCAGGCCATTGATCTGCATGGATCTCAAGGCGATGCCATATTTATGGAGTCACTTGTGCAATGTCTTTGTTGAAGGTTACACAAGGAAAAGTATTTTAAACTTTTAAAGTCACAGTCCTTAATGGCACGGTCAGGTAATATTTTTCTACTAATATTTGTGTCATTCTGTAAGCAGGATGGATCAGATTTAAGAATGGTTCAAAATTATTTTGCAGTTTAAGGTCTTAATAAATTGAATATAAAAATAATTGAGTTGTATCATGCTAGATATTCTCAAAAATTAGTTCCTAATCATCTTTTTTATATGTGTCTGTGAAAGCATACATGCTTCTCCACTCCTGTGCACTTGCAGTAATAGATTTTGTTGTGTCACATCAAGGCACCTGTGAGTTACTATATAATGAAAAGTGATATTTCACCTGTGCTTTTGTTACATTGTGGATGTACTTAAGACGGTTGAATTTGCTATTCAGTCTGTTACAGTAGCCTCCTGCTGCTTCCTTTCTAGGAGTTGAAGAATTTATCAGCAAAAACAGTAGATGAGGATAAAGCCAAAACATGCATTCATAGTGAGAGAAACAAGTTTTGTGTTGAGGTTATAGCGCAGGGATTTTGGTTCCGCTGTATTAAATGACTGGTAAAAGTAATAGTAATTCTGTTTGACATTGGTACAGCAAAGCAAGTATTTAACTTGGATGCATTCTTACTACCTTTCAGAAATGATTCATTTGTCAACTTGGTCATAATTTTAACTTATTGGGAAACTGAGCTCAAAATATGTGACTTGGTACTTCATTTTAGGTTCTGTGTGAAAATACCAAGTAACGTATGTGTCACTGATGGAGAAGCTTCATTAGTTTTTAATTTTTATTTATTTTTTTTTTTAGGAAAAGGTCACTGCTCTGCTTTTTGGGAAGAAATCCTAGTGCATATACAGCTTTCTTTTGATGATTAATCTCAAGGACGCCTGTTGTGGCAAAGTTAAATGATTCAGGGATAACTACTGAAACTCGGTACTTAACTCTCTAAAGAGAACATGTACCTTGCACATACTGGCTCTTTCCCTGTCAAAGTCTTCTTGCTCTGGGCAATAGAGAGAACAGCCAAGCTAATTCAGCTCTGAAATGGTAGAAAAAAATGTTCCTGTTGAGCTGTAACCGAAATGCTGAGATGGGGGGAAGGGACCAAGAAAAGTAAAAGGGAGGGAGAAGGCTTAAACTGTAACTCAAAATGTGTTGTGGGCAACGTTTGGGGGCATTCCTTTTTGCTGACCTGCTGCCCAAGCTCTTGAATTGTTTACATTTTGGGGGCCGAGGGGCCCTCTTTCCTAGGCGGCTGCTGTGCCTTTGTTTTGAGCTCGTTGAGCCTGCTCCTTTCTTCCCTGGCCATAGAAACACCGCTTTCAGTGAGGAGAGACGTCTCTGTGCTATGATCCACTGTGCTTGCAGTTGTGTGCTGTGGTAACAGAGAAGCCACAGACTGTCTTCTAAGGGCAATGCTAGAAGCCATCCACAAAATCAGCTCAGTGGCTGTCTCCAGGGCTCTGCACCTGTGGCTCTGACTGGTTTTATGTAGCCAGAGTAGGCTAAGAGATGTATCTAATGGGCTTAAATGGTATGTTCCAGTGGAAATGCATGAAGTACAGTTAGTTGGCCCATACTTTCTGTGTTTTCACCCTTCTTTTGTCAGGCCATGGTCCTAAGAACTTCTGCATTCCTACCATCACCATGGGAAATACGAATTTTGATGCCTATGTCAAGTACCAGGATTTGATGTGTGGTGTTATTTTCAGCTGTGAACTAACAGAAGGAAGAGAAGAACATATTCTGTTGTCTTGTATGGGGCAACTTAAAATTGGCATCTCACAAAAAATGAGAAAATCCAAATTTGTCAAATCGTTCACTTGTGAAATGCTAGTGTCAGGATATGGGTTATACTCTACAGTAAATTTTGGATACTGTGTGACACTAGGTGATCTCAGTCGATGCTCAGGATCATGCTGACTCTAGATGACTCTTCATCTGACAAAACTGTTTCTCTATTAAGAATTCAAAGTATATATCTGAATATTTTGATTGAATGGAACAGGATTTGGGAGGCTCTCTTCACCTCTGTATGGTGTGTTACAGGGTATCAATTGTTTCCTTGTCAAAATTGTTATTTCCTCAATCATGTTAAGTTTTGCTCAGGACAGAGGAAGTCTTAGGCAGTTTTCTTGTATATGTGACTTTTCTTTTGATGTCATTCAGATGGTGATACTGTAATTCACTGGTTATGTTCAATTGCTGTTTAACTGACCCATGCTAAAATCTGATACCAAGAAGACTTCGTTTGTGATCAGGTTAATCAGTGCATTGGCAGTCTGTTCCTGTTGTGCAGGATCATCCCACACCACAAACAGTTGCGGGGAGCCGAAGTTCTTTTTTGCTCAATGTCACGCTGAAGGAGTATAAATTCTGCTTTTGAAATGACTGAGAGGTTTTACTTTGCTGCTCTGCCAGCATCCCTTACAAAGGCTACACTGTTTGAGTACAAAATAGTATTTCTTACCACTTAACAGGATGCTCTGGGATTCTTTTTCCAGCTCAACAGGGCTGTAACACAGTGCCAGACCTTTATTTTGTGGGTATCCGGTTTGTACTTCCAGTTCCAGTATTCCTGTCAGCACCAGCAAGGGACGGCTGGTCCTCAGGAGTGGGTAGCTGGGGGCAGAGTGTGCCAATGAGCCCAGCAGAGCAGGGAACTTGCAAGCTGTGGACTCATCCTGCATGGCAGGTCTGTAGAGAGGAATGAGGTTCAGAGAAGAAATCATGCATAGTTCAGTGAAGAGGTCAGACAAGGTTGTAGTGATGGGGCAGGTCTGAGGTGAAGCCAGAAACACAAGTCAGCAAGTTGTGGTCGAGGTGGGCCCAGATACTGTAAGATGGGCCAGCCCAGTGATCACCAGGCACGATCACAGTGATGAGAAGGCAGTTTGCAGGTCAAACCGGGAAGCTGGGCTGAGGCTGGGTCAGTGGGTTACGTGGCCAGGCACAGTGACATGCAGGGCAGCTGCAGCATAGCTCAGACAAGGGTCAAGCATGACAGCCTCAGCTCAACAGCCATTTCCATGCTAGGACAGGGCAGCCACTGAGTCTTCTTCATCTTTCTCTTGAAAAACTTCAAGGCTGGCCAAGGTATCTCAGAGCTGACCTTTCCACACAAAGCCAGACTATTGTGTGTTGCAGTCTCAGCAGTCTCTGGGAAGTCTGATGTCTGTGTCCTATATAATGGTGATTAGAAAATACTCTCTTTTTACTAATGTTTGACACAGTAACAACATTCCTGATACATCTCCAAAGACAATCTACTGGGATATCTTCTCTAGCACATGAAATGGGCAAGAAGTATTAAAAAAACTATAACTACAAGATAGGACAAGCATATTCCTGCTTGTCCACACTGTTTACCCACAGATCTATGACATTTAATCTCTTCTCTGTATGGTCTCAGAGGCAGACCATACATGTCAATTACAACACAGACATGAAACTGTGTTTTAGAGACTGCCATTTTATTTCAAGTACCTGCAGGCTGAGCAGCTTATTCCTACCGCACAGCAAGTCAAAAGGAAATATTTTTAAGATCTTCAGGCCCCTGGGTGTGCTTTTATCAGCAAAGGGTTACTTTTTATTCTTAAAAAACCCTACTGTCCGTAGACCACCCCTCCCTCTTCTGCCTTGGGGAAGGCAGTAGTTGGGGAATGGTAGAAGGCAAGGCAGGTGGTCTCTGTGGGGTGCCTCTGTTAATCACTTTCCTCACTCGTGGAGGTTGAGTCAACCCATGAAAGCTCAGGTTAGAACAGGAACTCCTCCCTTCTCCTTATTTACACTTCACATACCTTCAACAAAAAAAATTTCTGTAAACCATTAACAGGACCTCAAATACTGAATTTACCAGATCTGGCACAGATGCTGACCTTAGGATTAAGAGAAGTGACATCATCCATTCATGTGGTCTGAAACAAAACACCAAAGGGATAAATGAAGGCTCCCTACATCTTTATTTTTAGGACTAGCCCTCCAACTCCAACACCATAGTAGTAAATTTTGTGGAGCGGCAAAAAATCTTAAGGAAGACACTTCAAGGACGTGTCTTGTGGGCATTTAGAGCAGAACAAGTTGACTTTGATTCCTTGCACTGCTATGGGCAAGCTGTATACGCTGTGCCATTCTTTCTGCACGGTGGCATTGGGAAGGGCTTCCCATTTCTATGACTGGGAAACATGGGGTTGTTTTTCCCTGCTTGAGTGGGCTCATCTGCTCTGATGGGCTAATGCTTTCGCCTCTCCTGCCTGGAGATTTTTGGGGTCCTGGGCATACTTCAGCAGGCAGACTTTCAGAGGTGGAACGATATCTCATTTGGCACTTACTGATAAGTGCGACTTGCCTCCAGGATTAGACATTCTGTACAGAATAGACATTTAGTGTCATGTTTTTGTGGACCTCATTACTGGAATCAAGGCAGTGTTTTATGTAAGGCCTGTGCAAAGCCTTCTGTACATAATGGGGACATTAGGCAAGGAGTCTGCAGGGAACTGCTGGGGTATTTTTCCACTTCAAAGTTTCTTTGGCGTTCACCCCAGCTAAAGGCACCAGCTGCTATTAAGTGTTGAGTTTTTTCTTATTTTCTCTGCTTTCGTTTCTCTGCAATTAAATAATTGCCTTAATGAGGGATTTTCAGTTGTTCTGTTAAAGTCTTGGGACAAAGTTGAACTTCTGTGATCAACAGGAACTCTGGCAGGTATTGGGATCTATTTACTGTAGCAGCAGCCTTTTGGTCATGCAGAAGGGTAACAAGAAACAGCCAAAAGCAGCATAGAGCTATGACAAAGCTGTTCAGTAAAAACATGAAGTCCTTTAAATCAAAATTGTCTGTATGTTCAGTGAAGACCTACAATGGGTGTCTCAGTAATTTTTGTGTAACCATTTTTATTTATTTATTTTTCTGGCTAGATTAATGATGCACTAGAAAGGAGTGAGTAGGAAAAACTGGAGGTTCTTTCATAGTAAAGAAAATAATTTCAAGGTACGTGTATAGTACTGTTTACTTTGATACTCAGATTAATACGTACTTGTCAGGAATAAAAATTGGACCTTTTTTTTTCCAGAAGCAAAACAGGGCATGAAGGAAACCTATTTGTAGCTGTAAAATTATTGTCTGGGTACTTGTTCTGAGTGATACGTGGTTTGCATGTCAAGTTAAAACTTTTTTGCTGTATGTGTGGTTTTTTTTAACTGTTCCACTTAAGTGCACTTGGAAAGTTTTATTTTGAAATGGTGAGTGCATTCAAGCAATGCTGCCAAATTCCAGGATTATTACAGTTAATACATAACATTATGTTGACTTTAATTTGTGAAAATGGTGTTTTAGCAGTTTAAGAGTTATTGAGGGATATGCAGCCTCAATTAGTTTAGAAAAAAAATCTACAAAATCTGAAAGTGTTAGGACACCCAAATGGTTCATAGAAGTAGTAAATTATTGTCAAGGAAATGTGTATACAGGTTGAAGTCTTTCTGAAAATTAGATGATACCACCCCAGTATGCCAACTTTTGGTCTATAAGAACCCAGCACCCCATCTTTGCATTCGCAGCTTCCTAGAAGAAAAGGCATCAGGCCAAAAGTGATGTCGTACCTGCTTTGAAAACCGTGCATCAGAGCAGAACCTTCATTTTACTGAAGTTATCTTGCCATTAGAAGTACATTGTAGGAGCTTGTGACAAGATTTCCAGTGAGATGAATAAGCCTACTTGTCTTCCTTAAAATAAGCTCGCCTAAAGAGACCAAAAAGGCTTTTAAATGCAGGAAGAAAGAAAAGGGAAAAAAACAACACCAAAACTAGATACTTTAAATATGGAAAATTCCAAATGGGTAGGAAAAACAGCACAGAAATGAAAGTGATTCTCACTTTGTCATGGTACAGTGAATTAGTCTTTGTGGGCTTGCTTTATGCCAGCTCACTGACCTTGAGTTGTAGGACTTACTTAATTTCCCTTCCCTTCAACCCTGATGCCTGGCTGCCCTGGGATTGCTCTAGGTCTCACCCTTCCCCCTGCACCCCTGAGTGGCTACTTGCTCCACCAGGCAATCCATCTTCCAGCGACTTCCCTGGGTGTCCCGATGGGGAGACGCAGCCTCCAACCCTTGGCCACAGCCCAGCCCCCACCTGGCCAGCCTGAGCCCTGCAAGGACCTCAGTGTACCCCTGAGAGTTCAAGCTACACAGAGGTATATGATGGTAGTTTTTCCCAACAGCCGCTGAATTACTTGGTGTGCAGCTGCTTGTTGCTTTCCAGCAATTGCTAAATCACAGTTCAGTCTGAGAGAAAACAAAGCTGCCCTTGACTTCAGGAATAACAGGCTGCAGCCTTAATTATTCTTGAATTTAAAGGCCTACTGTTAGCGCCAGACAATCAAAGAGAAGAACATTTTAATACTACTCATGATACGGGCTGGCTGGTAACTGGCACTTTATAAAGCTGCTATTTCTTCATTTGAGCAAGCTACCCTAGTTTTTGTGTAATTTCACACTGCTTCTCTGGAGACAGTAAGTGGGGGAGGAAAATTTCTAATTCCGAGCACAGGGTTAGGGGAGGTTTTCCTGCACGGCTCAAAGCAACTTTGACAGCTTTTCTCAGAGGCTGCCCTTTCCGTGCTGTTGCACCACATCTTCTAATAAGGGTCTGTGTGATGCAGAAACTCGCTAGTGCAGGGAAACGAGAAAAGGTGCCCTGTGCTAAATGGTTACTTGAGAGACTTTTCAGAGCATCTCACCAGACCAGGCAGGGGTGGATTGAATGGCTGTCAGGACTGCCGTTTGGTGGTATTTTCACTAAAGAGCTGGCGCTTACAATTACAAACTGTAAATGACATTACATTTCGAATCTTTTGTACTTCTTGACAAGATGAGCAAGATGAATTTGTCAAATATCTATCCAGTAAATAATTGGTAGAAATACTTCAAGTTGCACAACTTTTTAGCTTGGCTTTTTTGGGTTTTTTTTCTCCCTGTTACTTTACAGTTTACCTGTGCGCAAAGTGACTGCATCCCCATTTTGCATGCAGATTTTCAAATTCTTAGTTTGACAGTGTTGTTTTAATTTTAGAAATCCTTAAATCAGTAGAGAATATTATTACCTATTGCTAGCAAATTCCATATTCAATAGACTTTTTAAAAAAATAAAATACAGGCCCTTTAAATTCCACTGTTCTGCTTCTTGCTAATACCCTCCGCTCCCTAAATGTTTAGAAAACAGAACTAAAAGAAAGTGCTTAAAAGATTATTTTGAATTCAGACACAAGATGTCATTTACATGTTATTACATATCAAAAGAAATTAAGCATTGGTGAAGTGTTGAAGCAAGAATTGAATATTTAACACAGAAATTCCCTTTAAGCATCTGTTTTTAAAACTGCATAGTACACCTGGACTCCCTGCATGTTTCCTTTGCTTCTACTTGTGCTTACAGACAGTGTGTCTAGATCCTGATAGTAATTGAACTGTTTGATCAGTTGCTTACATATTCTGAACAAGAAAATATTTAGCTTTTCAAACTCATAAATGATTCAATGCCTATTTTGGGTTAACATTTAAAGAAAACACTTCTCATTTATTTTTTCTAACTTTTAGCAAAATATTTTGTGATTCCTATCAGTGACATTTAAACTACAAAATTTCAAGGGCTACATATGTTGCCATTATGCTTGATAATACTAGGAGACACAGAAAAAATAGAGTTCCTGGAACTTTGTTTTTCATTAAAAGAACAGAAAGTGGGCAAAGAATGGCAACAAAACCAAGTAGAAAACAGCAAGAAAAGTGTCTAAAAATGTTTTTCTTTGCTTTGCCCAAGTAGGGTGTTATGTGTGTAAAATCTTGAGCAAATGACTTTAAAAACAGAGTATATCAATGGACTTTACTTACATGTAACTTAAAATGTCTTGCTGGAGATCAGGCTCAAAGAGAAAGGGCTCTTGAGTTAAAGAGCATTCTCATATAGCTACATAGTTGAAACAAGTCTAAAAATGGTATTGAAAGATTGGGGGTTTTTTTGTTTGTTTTGGCTTTTTTGTTTGGTTTTTTTTTTTAACAGTTATTTGATATTGTTAATTAACTATACATTTTATGGTATATCTAGATTTTTTGAAGTGGCGAATTAGGAATTAAGACGCCAGTCTACTCCGGACGAAATAATTGTATTTTAAAAATTTGAGCCCAGATTTTGTGAAGTGACTTCTGAAACTAGACCAGGAAAAACTGGGATACAAAATACTAGAAGAAATTAACCTTTCCCCCACAGTAGACATCAGGTTTGAAGCCCCTGGGCTTTGAACTTAATAGCTTGGATTTCTAGGCCACTTTTACCCAGTTTTCTCTCCTTGTCCTGCTTTATTAACAAAGAAGGTCTTTTCCTTTTCAAAAATGGCCACTGTGTCTTCTAAGGTGACAACATCCTGTGGAAGAGATCGAAGTCCATTGACAAATAGTTTTTGATTTGAATGTTTGCACTTTAGTAACCAACTTTGGAAAGGTGCAACAAACTTATTTGATGCTGCTCTTATTTGAGCAAATTGTTATCCATTATAATGTCTCTGAAGTACTCACTGTTAACCCTGTATTAAGTTGCAGAGTCTCTTACGATTCAAGAAGTATGGGAATTAAAGCAAAAGTGAAGGTATAGTGTGATTCAAAGGAGTAAAAAAAAGTTTCCCCAAATATTTGAACAACAGGCTTTTGAAGCATTTGAATTTGCTAGTCTTTTTTGGACCACTTTTTACCTTCACTTTCTTTGCACACCCTCTTTAAGTTGATGGTTAGAAATAATTTTGCATTTATGTGGGGAAGTGTGGACATGCCATCATGCTGTTCCTTAAAAAAATGCACATTTTAGTGCTTCAGTGACTTGAGCCTATATTTAGCATTATTAGTCTTTTCATCAAGAGGAGGTCACACATGATATCCACAGTACATGAAGTCTAGTCTATACTGTGCACACATAGTAGGGCCAAAGCTTTTCAAAAGCACTCTGAGCATGCAGTAGGTCCAAAGCTCTTGGGAAACATTTGATTTATTTGTATTTTTTTTAGCTACTGTAAACATCCAAGAAATCAATTAGAATCATCATCTTACACCAGGACTTGGAGTTGTCGTTCAGAGGAAGCAGCATCAGTACTTACAGACATGTAGAATAAAAAGGAGGTGCCCATTAAAAGTAAATTATATATGAGTATTTTCGCACCCCATGACAGTAGTTCAGAAAGTATGACGTGTTATTTTAATTTTAATTCCAGTGCCGATGTTTTCTTTTGTGCTGGTAGAGGCTGAAGGAGACTTTCTGAAGACTGAAGACTTTATTAATCAGATTGGCTTGTGTTTGACCACTTCATCTTGTCATGTATTTTGATATATCTCATTTTTGCAGCAAGATCAGAACTTTCATACACAGAAAAAGAAAAAGCATGAAGATAAAAACTGAAAAAGATAAGAGAAAAAAATATTTTTTTTTAGATAAAGAGATGAGCAGGCAAAATGACAAGGAAATTATTATAGAAGTTGTTGAGATTTTATAGAATTCTCATTTAAAAATATTGCTCATTTGATTATTTTTGAAAATTCATTGTCCCTTTAAGTCTGTGTAAATATCCTCTATTTAATCTTGTCAGCAGTAGTTGTCATCAGTTTGGACATCTAGTCTGTCTCGTCATCTAGTTGAAACTAGATGATCTTTAAGGTCCCTTCCAACCCAAACCATTCTATGACATTAGGGATATAACATTGACTGAATGATAGCTTGGCAGATGACAAGAGATGCAATTATGCATATTGTAGTTTATGCTTATTGCTTGTAGTAATTTTTCTGACTTAAGGGGGGAAAAAAGGAGTTTATTAAAAATGTCTAGTTCAAAAGAAGGTAAGTTGGGATAGTAGTGTATGTCTATTTCATGTTTGAAGAAATAGCTATAATATTTATCGATGACTACTCCAATTATACATTGGGGATCAGCAGGAGAAAAGCTGAGAATGGCTACAATGTAACAACAGAAAAAAAAATGAAATTGTGCTTTATATAACTGTCTGTTTCTTTCTGTGTGATGGTGATACGATAAAATGAGATTAAGTAACTTCTAAAGGTCTGCAATTTGAGGTGCCTCCTCAAAGCAGAAATAGAAATGAGCATGGAGAATGCCTTTAGTTTTGACAGACTTTTATTTCTGTAAAGATTACCTACTGTTCATTTTACTTCTACAACCAGTGATTGACAAGAAACATTTCAGAAATGTGGATGCAAAAAAAGGACTTGAATTTAATCATTTCTGTAATTCAGGAGAGGAGCAGTGAGGCCTTGATTCAAGATAAGAGCTATTAGTACTTGTTTCAAGTTAAGCGTACCTTCAAGTGCCATTTTTGCAATGAAATTTTCCTGGTTTAACCCTGTAGTTACAATCAAACAAAAGTTGAAATTCTTTCAATCAGGGCTCTTGAGGCTAAAGCTGCCAAGTTAAAATTGTGGTCTTGAGCCTGCATGCCTCAAGGGGATAGCCAATTTATTTGCCAGTGGTGACTTCCAGAACTGTCCTGGATTTAAAAATAAGGCTATTTAAATCCATTTTTTGAGATCATAAACTAATTCAAGAATACTTTTTGACTGTGGGTTCTCAAGAGAGAGAAGTATAAAGCATGCGTGTGGATGATAACGGGAGTGATGGGTTTATATTGAGGAGAAAAAGGAAAACCGTACAATTTTCAGAAATTATCTATGGTAAATTCCATGCATGACTGTTTGATTTCAGTTTTCATTATTCTCTGTACATAGAGGTTCCACTACCATGAGCAATATTTAGTTTTTGTGATATTATTTACTGTGTGATCCCATTTTGTGGTTTTGCTGGCTCGTAAATGTCATTAATGGTGGACATTATAAAACTCAGTCATGTTTCAACAAGCACTCTGTCTGTCAAGGTGACAAATTA
This sequence comes from Nycticryphes semicollaris, assembly GCA_013400055.1. Taxonomy (NCBI): domain Eukaryota; kingdom Metazoa; phylum Chordata; class Aves; order Charadriiformes; family Rostratulidae; genus Nycticryphes; species Nycticryphes semicollaris. The sequence goes on along the minus strand of VXBJ01004670.1, from coordinate 572,440 downwards.
GCCACTGAAAATTGCATGGAAGTCCATGGATTTCACTGAAGTTATAGCTGTGTGTGACAGCAGTGAATTTGGGATGCTGTTCCGAAACACTGAAATACTGACATTAAATGTGTTGATGGCCATTGAGTCTATAGCCTTCAAGTAAATCCATCAGAAAAGGAGTTATCTTGACCTCCTTAGGAGCCCTATCCTGGATCAGTTAATCAAAATTTCATCACTGATATGTGTGTGCTCAGCATGAAGCCCCGGACTGGCAGGTTGTTTATCTGAAAAAGACACATTGCAGCATAACAAACATGTTCCTTTTGAGCATCTGAAGGACACCCCACCAGTAACATAAAACTGATTATCCAGTGCGGACTCTTAAGCTATCTCACATTTTTAAGTGCTGTCAAAAGTACATGAGGAAAGTGGTTGAAGTTATTATCATGTTACTTCATTAACATGAGAGAGAGAGAGAGAATTGTCTTCCATACAACTGCTATTGGCTGTGCCAAGCAGAAACTGTCTCAATCAAGACAACTGTTAAGAACTACTTGGGAAATTTCATTTCTACCAGCTTTTTAATGGTTCCAGAATGTGTATAATTCCTTTATTCATAAGTGATTTGAAGTAGTTCAGATGTTGCACTGAAATATTTTCACCAAAATAAGAAGGTATTATTGCCACAGTGACTCAGATTGTGCTTACACAGTCTCTAGTGTATTGTGAATACAGATAAAGATTTCTGATACATGCAGTAATGTGTACTATACTGTGGACATTGCCTGACATCTGTATTCAACATCAGTCTGGAGGGATGCAAAAGCTATCAATTCTTCAACTTCAATAAATTAAAAACATATAAGTGCATTGGTGATTTAAAGCAATGGAGAATAGATCAATTAGCAAGACAAATGCATAAAGGTGAGAAGCTCAGTACAGGATTGGAGAAGATGCTTAAAGCATCTGGTTTTGCTTCACTGGTCTCACAAGTTGGAGTAACTGTGCAATTTAACTTCAGATTTGTGACTCCGAATCTGTAGTTCAGTGTGGGCCTGGGTGAGTCCCTGGGTTTCTTTCTTTGGTTTTTATCTTTGCAGGGCAAGGGGGATGTCTGTAGATGAAACGTTTTTCATTACAGCAATAAGATATCTGTCTCATCATTGCTGGCAAGATGTAGAAGGGTAGAGACTTGGTTTGTGATTTCATTTTGTGTGTATCTGGGATCACTGAGCAAGATAAATGCTTTTCTCAGTTATCCTAAAAGGCATGAGCATCTTCTCTGCCTCACTCAGGCACACACAGGTTGCATCTCCACGCTTGCCATTGTGTCTTGTGCCTAAATGAAATTAAAATGTAGAGCAAATATAAAAAATATGGGGAAACACGAAAAGATGATATAAAATAGAAAAATGAGTTATGGCTAAAATGTGAACAAGAACTAATATTGGATATGCAAAGTACATTAGGTGAATGAAGAAAAAATTAAAAAATTAATAACTTCATATTCTGATTAAGATTTTCAAAGAAGTCTTGGTAAGGTTATCAATTCCTATTGTTTTTAAAGAAGAGATACAGGCCTAATTACCTTAAGCCTCTTTTGAAGCTAGAGAATGTGATGTATCATTTTAGATGCAAATTATTTTCTTATGAGAAAACATTTAAAATTAGCTGTACGAGTATGAAGTTCTTAGTGTAAAATATGAATGTCTGAGATTGCAACTACAATTATAATAAATGATAAATATAATTACATGGTAGGAGGAAGGTATATAAAACAGATGACAAAGATTTCACTTCTGAGGAAAAATCTAGAAATTAAGAGATAGGAGTCTAAGGAAGTGAATATGTTGCTTCCTACCAAATATGTTGTTAGCAAATACTAAATATACAGCCCAGCAAATACTTGTTTTTATCCACTTTTGATGGACACACATTGATTAGCCTAACTGGATATTACCAAGTTCTCTATTTAGCTACTGGTTTGTGAAATATCAGTGTCTTACTGCTTTAAGTGTTGTGTTTAATAATAGAGTAGGTAATAATGAGGCAAATTTTATATTGCAATAAATTCCTGCATCCTGATTAATGCCTGTATTTTGAGACACATCTTGTGAAAGTTTCTTGAGTTTTACAAGTCACATTCAGCTGTTAGTTTTCATGATAGCAAGCATAACTCCGGGCTCCTACAGTATATTCTATCAACACTGGATTACTTGCACTTTTTATATTTTTGGAATAAAACCAGACCATTAATGTGAGTGAGAATTATATATAATTGTCAGGATAGCGGAACACACTATAGTGTACAACGAACTTGTAAATAAGTTAGCAAAGGAAAAAGGGCTACACAATCTCTTCTGCTGATGATGTTTTCCACGGAAGGTCCTCCTGCAATTTGCTGTTGCACTTTTGAAATAGGTGCTGTACAGCGTACATGGTATAAGATGCTTGAGCTGATTTAAATACTTCATTGAAGTTGCATATTTTGTGTCAGCATAGAATTTAGATAAATGGCTTTATCCACTATGGCTTAACAAATCCTTCCAAAGATGTGCTGCCTTGTTAATCAATGGAGATTTGAACAGAGGTGGTTAATGTTCTGTAGTCACACAATATAAGCAGTTGAAATCTTTAAAGTGAATGACTAGTGTTTAATTCAGGATATATGCAACTATAAGTACAGACTTAAGAAATCACATAAACTCAGTGTACATTCCTGGAAATGTCTAATTCTTCTTCATCTCAGCTTCTCAGGAGATTTATGTAACTTTTTTAAGACACCTTTGTAGTAAGAAAGTAGTATTCTGATATTTATGTAAGAGAAAGTAAAGGCAAATATGTAGTGCACAGGTCATTCACAGTATTTTAGATTGTCTTTTTGTGAATATTTTTTTATCAGGGTGTCATATATTCATTTTATTATACTTCTTTTAACAAGGACATTTGGGTCAAATGGTGGGTATCTCTTAAAACTAAACAAAGTCCATAGCCCTGTAAACGTCTGTCCAATGGCTATCATTAATTACTAGGTAATTTAGCAAATGAATGTGGACTATTGCATTCTTCCATACATATTTTCCTGGTGAGAGCAGAAAGAGGAGGAAAAGAAGGGATGGAGAAAATTCATTTCTGTGTTGGGGGTATCTACTGCCAACCCTATGTAGTGTTCTGTGTTACTGAAAGGGTGAACATGGAATGCAAATAAAGCTTGTAATCTTCTGACCCAGGAAGTTGGAGGACGTATTTAGATGCTCCATCAAAGAATTAATATAACTTTAAATACTGTATAATTACTCACCTGTGTCAACTGGTGCCATACAAATGCTTGATCTTCAGTGAAGAAATATATCACCGAAATGTATGTCGTATGCCTAGAGGAAGTGAATGTTTGCAGCTATAATTTGTATTTGTCAATGTAGCATCTACAAAGACGACAAGACATTGAACCATCATTAAAAATGCAAATGTATTCTTATCTTTTCCAAACACTTGATAGTGGATGAGCTCTGATAAGACTGGCTCTTTGCTACACAGTGTATAAATCTGCAGACTGTGTCAATGAGAGATGGTTGTTGTAGGATCATTTAGGCTGATGAAGCGGTAATGCAATTCCCCAAAAATTCTGTTAAGCTGTAAACTCTCATCAGAACTGTCTAGGTCTTTCACTGAAATTGCTTCTGAGGGGGGTGTTATCCCAAGGTCAACCAATGTATAAACAGTAGAAACATCTCACACAATCCAGGATAATGTGTAAGTAGTGAAGGGTGAAGTTGCTACATGTGAATTTCATATGAAAAATGGTTTATTAGGAATTGAGATGGCAGTGTTTTTAAAATAAGGCTATTTCATTATAGGTCCACTAAAGATAATTATATATGTACCCTTTAGGCTTTTAGGAAAAAAATGAAGATTTATGTACTTAAAACACCCTGTAAGTCCATGCAAGATGTAATAGCTCCTGGCACAGTGGAGGATGATATAAATGAGGATTTATTATAAGACCTTTCCCCTTCATAGGTTAGCACCTACTAATGTTATACATACAGCTTTAGTTGCATCTAGGAAAACATGCCTGGAGAGTTTTTTAACCCCTTCTGGTTAATGATTATTTAAGGGTTTTATTTCTCCATTTATTTTGTGGCCAGTTTGGTGATCAACCTGACTTGTCAAACGGCCTTAGTTCATCTACTCCTCCTGGACTAAATGTATAAATCTCTTATTTACTGTGCTTTGAGTTACATATTGTTGTAGGTCTCACCTTTCACCTAGTATTGCCTTGATGGAACAATATTATTTAAAGACATAATAGCTTCAGATTCTTTAAATAGATCCTTAGCTTCTGCTTGGGCAGCCTCGTGCTATGGATTTCTTGTACCTGAAGCGACGAATTCACTTTCCAGTTCCTTAGTGAAAAACAACTTGACTCACAATTTACATTTAAAGGTGTGAGTTTGCATTGTACTGGAAGTCTTAGATAAATACCAGTTTTAAGCAGTAGGCTGTGATTTTGTCAAAATCGTCCTGTTTGTGTGATTATAATGTGGTTTTGGTATTTTTATGCCTGCAAAATAGTTTTTTTCTGCACAGGGTGTAGCAGTAAGTTGAGACAAACCATATTGTTTTAAAATACATCTATGTTAATATTAAGTGCTTTTTTGCTCTCCAGGATGGTGGGATAGGGAATTGAAAACAGCCCTTTAGGAATATCCACCAATTGAGAAAAGTTCTTTCCTGGTTCAGAGTATTGTATCATCTGAATATACTCGTGGCACAGACACTCATGGACAGCACATTTATTAAAAACCAACCAGCTTGGAGATCAGTCCGTCCACTGGCTCAAATCAGTCCAGGGTCTCATTTGTGTTTGCCCAAACCTGACTGTTTCTGATCCACAGAAGGAACTGACAACAAAAGTCCTGGACGTGCACACAGGCAGAGCCCTGATACCCAGCCACACTGCAATTATAATTTCCTCTTTGTTTCACACTTATAGTTTAAGCTCCATAGATCTGGACATATATATTTTCCTGAAAATACACATCCTACATTAGCAGTGTAGGGGGAAGTAGGGTAAGACAGCTGTAGAGCCAACCCATTGAAAATTAATTGACATGTTAAAGTCATTGCTGCATCCATGACCATCACTTCTCTCTGTCCTAGAGGATGGTAGGAAAGTTGAAGTAAAATGGGCCGCCTCATTCATGTTCCCAAAAATGTTTGCACTTTCCTCCTTTAAGGTTTTCTTCTTTGGATTCCGGTTAACAACTTGCCTGAGACAGGCTCAGATCTTTTTTCAAGTGAGACCGTAGGAGGAAATATTGCATGGGGCCACTATCAAAAAGGACAGGTACCTAGCTGTTAGGAAGGTTGCTTTTATCACTATCGCAGCTGTGGATAACATAAGCTCTTAAACTTAAAGCTCATCTTTAAAGGCTTTGAGCCTCTGGAAACTTGTCTGTAAAAGGTTCCTAACTGTGGAACATGCCTCCCAGATGTTCTAGGAAAGCAAAGTAACTTCAAATAGTATATTATAATGGTTTAACGTTGGAATTTAAAGAAAAAAAATCATCTTTTTATAACAGACTCTTTCATCTTGTAATTTCTAGGAGCACATCTTATTTTTCATCTTTATTATAGCCAGGGAACGCACTTGTAAGAAGTGCAGAAAAGAGTATAGGAATAAATAGTACATATTGTACTACTATCTATTAGGCTTATAATGGTGATGAGAAAGAAGATGACATAGAAGATGATGGATTTTCTGTTTCTGTAGATGGTCTCCACAGCATCTAATTTCATTTTAAGGAAACTCTTGTGTTTAACAGATAGTTAGGAAGAACTGATAATGCCTGGCTTCATTTGAGTCATGACACTGGAGGAGCAGAGACTCCATAGCTTGCATGTGGACGTAGGGTTTACAGAATAGCCAGGAGCTGTGCTGAATCCTGAGAGCCATTATGTATTTCTAAAATAGGAAATCTTGTGAATTTATAGTGAGAAATGGGCTCCACTAAAGAAGTTTTCATGAGGATAATGTTCTGTGCCTTATCTCATACGTGTTATTCATTTCAGTAGCTAAGCCATTACTGTTGGGCACTTCATGAATGATAAAAGTACTGCTGTTTTTAAACCTTTAAACTCCAAACTGTTGACATCTTTATTTAGGAAAAGCAGTAGTCCCTCTGAAGTTACATAGGACAAAACCATCATTAACTGGACTTTATATATTGTGCAAGGAAGTCTTAGTTTAAGTACAAGATGAGAAAACCGTGAATGTATATTAGCAAAGAGCAGTGAGGTAGTTACCTCTTGTGAGTAAAATTACAGTAAATGAGACATTCCATTTTATTTTCCCAGTTCAGCAGTTCTACCCGCATCTGTATTTTGATGTTTCTGTTATAGAAATAAATGTAATTATGTGGTTTTGGAAAATGGCCCTTGAATTAGAGGCTTTCCCCATTTTTCTAAAAAGAAAAAAAAAAAAAGGAAATATCAGTATGATTCCAAAAATATCCCAAACATTATAGAAAAATGAGATACAGTGAAAGTATTAAGTAATACTAACTGTCAAGTATTCCAATATTGCAGGCTGGGAAGCCTTTAGGGATGGTACTGAAAAAAAAAATGACAGCATTAGATAACAGGTGACCTTTGCATTACCCTTTGGCTCACTGTCCTACCCAGAAAATGGACCTCCATGAGTGAAGCTTTAAGAAACCTTTCTAAAGAGCTCTAGTGCACGTATCAGTATTACCCCCGTTGGTTTTTCAGAGAAGGAGAACCCGTTACCAGAAACATGTGGTTGGACCATACATATTTCTACCAGTCTGTGTGTCTGGACTGGTGATGTCAGAATGTTTTCCTTTCTAGTGTCTTAGTGACAAGAAAGACGTCTTTAGAGGATTATTATTTAGCCTGTATATATCAAACATTATAAGGGTGATGAGCAACTGGGCAAATTCTTCTCTGGCATATTTTGTAAAGAAAGTGACAGAGCAATAGGACACTGATCATTCCATATTATGACCAGCAGTCACAATACTGACAGTACGTTGCTGCACCCATGAAAGTAGAGGAATCTCATCAAAAAGTAGGTAGAAAACTTGGTTCCGCGTTACTGTTGGTTCCATCAGATAAATTACCAGGGCTAGATACTGTAAATAAAGCAATGCTAGAAAAAAGCATTGTCAGAGACTAGTACTATTATAAAAAATTGTAGTTAAATTATATACTTGTGGAATGCCAATAGTACATAAAAAACTGTAGCAATTACCATTGTTATTAATACATTATCTGTCTACAGAAAAGAGATTAATTTAGGACCCAAATGTTGCTGAAACTAATGAACATAATGCCTTGGAAAGATACAGTATTATTTCTCCTAGATAAATGATGCTTTATAACTTAGACAATGTCTTCAAATATTTTGATGGTTACATATTGTCATCAACTCCCTACAGTAAGTACATGATGCTTGCTTTTGGTACAGTGATACTGATGCCATATTGTGTTCAAGTTGTGCTTCTGCCTACTTGATATCACAGAATAGTTGAGGTTGGAAGGGACCTCTCAAGGAGGGCCATCTTAGAGCGGCTTTCCCAGGACCATGTCCAGACAGCTCTTGAATAACTCCAAGGATTAAGATGCTACAACCTCTCTGGGCAGGCTGCACCAGTGCTTGGTCACCCTCGCAGTGAGTGTTTCTCGATGTTCAGAGGAACCCCCTTGTGTTGTGCCCATTGCCTCTGGTCCTCTCACTGGGCACCACTGAAAAGAGCCTGGCTCCCTCTTTACTCTCCCTTCAGATATTTATGTACTTGGATAGCATTCCCCTGAGCCTTCTCCAGGCTGAACAGTCTCAGCTCTTACATCTGGTGACTTTTTTACTACAAGGCTATGCCCTTTGGGTGCTACTTGTTAACTTGAAACACTGATTTGCGAGGCAAATGGTGCTTGAATTATATGCTAAAATATTGTACCTAAATATCTTAAAAAGCATTACTCATTGTTTCTTTTTAAATTATTTTAAACAATTCTCCTAACCAATATTATTTATTTGAGTGGAAAAGCTGCTTATGTATTCTTCTTAATCGTCACCTAGCAGTAAAATTTTCATGTAACATAACATAATATGACATCTTCCACAGCTTATCTGTTTGTTTTGTCATGTTTGTGACTAGTCAATATACTCTGATCAAGAATTACTTATCCTTTTTGTTATTGAACATTTGGTTCAATAATATTTGGAAAGTAGGTTCAGAATGGTATATCTCACTGGTTCTTGACTCCATTGCAGGAATCACTGTTTTTAAATAGTTAAGCAAGGAGGAGTCACTCAGGTTTTAAACAGTTAAGCAAAATTTGACTTAAGAATCCTTTTTTATTGTGAACATGTCGCATCAAAACCTCAGCTGGGTTAGATGGGTGTATCCATTCAGCCTTTCGGTATGAGTTTCTTCATGTAAAGGCAATCTTTCCTAACATCCACATAGATAAAAAAGTTGAGATCTTGAAAGAAAAAAGAGACTTGACTGACTTTGTGCACCAATTGAGTTGCTTGAATGTATCAATATTGATATATAATACAGGATTTCCTGATACCGAGATAAAGAGTTTTAATCAGTTAAGTTTGGACAGTGTCCTGGCGGATTTGGTTTCGTTTCCATGCAGCTCAGTACTAGAGCATTTTTCTTCTACTCCTGTCGTGCCTGATGTGTTAATTGCTAGCCAAGTTTTGCAGCTATAGGCAGAACATCTTAGTTTGATTAATAACAGATTTTAAATTCTGTTAATTATGGGTTTTTTCCCCTTCTGTGTTTTGGCTTTTTCATTTTCTCCATTACCACAGAGTGCTTACCTGCATCGCATCTATCCAAATCTCAAGGCAGCTGAGGAGTCATGAGTTATCTGCACAGAAACAAGCAGTAGTAAGCTGTGACAGAGTTGTGTTATAAATTGCAATTCGTTACTCGGATGTCATGCTACATCAGATAATTGATACATCTGATGCCTCTCCCATCCTGCACCTGCACTCTAGGTTACAAAGGACTGAGCTGCCCAACAGCTGCAGTAAAAAACGGTAGATGTGACTATTAAATTGGAAGAATATATTTCATTATTAACTTTCCACCCTGTACTTCATTTAATCACTTGTGCAATTGTCCTTTATGTCATGTGTTTTTTTCCATTTTGCATGCAGATTAAGTCCTGTATCTGAAATAGAATAATCCCATCCAGCAGTATGGGCCGGGGCTGTCCGGGCAGATAGCTGCTCAGGGGATCTGAGCCAGCAGTGACAGAATGAAAAGCAATGGACCCAAAAAGTAACACAGGCAATTCTGATTAGATATTAGAAGTTTGTTTTTTGTTTGGTTTGGTTTTATTTTTATTTTTATTTTTATTTTTATTTTTATTTTTATTTTTATTTTCACCACAAGAGTGGTCAGGTTTAGGAACCCTGCACCACTGTTTAGGTGCACAGTTTGGTTGTGGAATCTCCATTCTCAGAGATACTGAATCCTCACCTGAACGCTAACCCTGAGCAACCTGACCTAATTCGACTTGCTTTGAGCAGCGAGTTGGGCTAAATGATATCCAGAGGTCCTTTCCAACCTTAATTTCTCTGTATTTTCATGATTTGCAAGGGTGAGCCCTGCAAAGGTAACAGAAAGTAGCAAATGAAGCACCTTCATTTCATTGTTGAAGCTGGAATGATTTTTTTTTCTTTCTCATATATAATTTTCAATCAAACTTAAGAAAACAAACCTAAATGAGATACGCTTTTCAGAAAGTCCTTTTGAATTCTGTGACTTACATTATTTGTATGCCTAATGGATTTGTTCTTGAAAACATTTTAACCAGTTTTTTAGGATAGAGCAGTGAATGACTCCAGTTTTAGGTTTACAACTAGGGACATATGAGAAGCCTGAGTTGTAGGGAGAAAATATGCAACAAGTGTATGCACACAAGTTCTGTTTCTATGGAAAAAATAATTTAAAAAAACGTTAAATGATTAAAAAATAATTTAGACTGGATGATTTGAGGGATCTCAAAACTTCCAAGTAAAAGCTTAGGTGAATAGAGCCACGGAGTGTTAGTTTGTGAGAGACATTATGCAGGTTTCTGTTGCATCATGATTTGTATTTTTTCTATGGAAGAAAATATCAGGGGATTGAAACTTAGAAGAGAAGAGAGACAGGGCTCTGATTCTGGCAGTTCATTGGCAACTTTTGCCTTAGGACCCAGCACCTGTGCAGTGGTGATCAAATTGTTTTTTATTCCTCCAGTGTAACAGGTCAATTATANTCTCCTGAGTAAAAAAAAAACATCCTGAATCCCAGAAGAAATCTTCTCTGCAGGTCCGATATGCTTTTAGGCTTAGAATTTAACGGATAACATCCTAAATGTTCTCTGAGACATTTCCATTTCTTCCACTCCAAATGTGATCTTCTTTCAGGAAGTAAAGTGAGCCTAAAGGCAGGAAGAGAGAGAGGAAAAAAGCCCACCACTATATAAATATCTCCTATGTGGCCGATGGGGAGGCACAAGCTTAATCTGTAGGGGTAGTCCCATTTACTGAAATACTCGACTGTTACTCTTTCATGTCCTGTAGTGTGGACATTGCTGAACAGTGTCATGTTGCAGCATTCATTTCTGCAGCATTTGCGGGTTTTTTTTAAATATGTGGCAAATACATGTCTACTACAGCCAAAAAGAACCAAGAGATGGCAGCACTGCTTTTGATATTCTGTGTGCTCCATCTGCACTAAGTGGTACATCTGTCAATAATACTATTGAACTTTTCCCTTCATACATGGTGCATAGTTTCACCGTTCAGTGAGTAGGTCTTTCTTAACAAAAGACCTATTAAAATTAGCAGCCTTGCTGCTAATGGAAATTGTCTTTTACCATGGCAAATTTACATAATGCTGTATCATCTCTGCAGCAGGAAAAGCCTAGCAGACATAGGAACTCTAGTGAATATTTAAATGCCACAGGGATGCTTTAATCAGTGTGAATGAGCAATCTTGCTTAATCATTTGCTTTACTGCCCTGCAATTACTTCTATTCCATTTTTACTTCAGAAAACATTTTTTCCCTCTCCAGGCAAGGTGTTTTAGAATGTAGGACACTGAACTGTCCACGTCTAGTGGCTTCTTTACCAGTGATTTTAAATGCCTTCTGCCTCTCAGAAATGAACATTAATCGCTTCAATTTAATTCCAAGAAAACCACAAGTGGACATAGCCATCAAAGAATTGCTAACATTGTCAAGAGATTGTTATCATTTTTAATAATCATCCATATGCTGTATAAAATTACTTCATTTCTTACAGTGTCACATTGCATCACTATGCATATACAAAGACTCAAAACCTTTTAATCAACCAATTTCCATATTGTATTTTAAACAGTTTCTTTAGCAAGTAGTAGACATCTGCAAAGGATGACAGTAAAACTGAGGTAATTCAAACTACAAATGAAATATTTGAATATTAAGTGAAAGAGGTTGTGATACAGTGTGAGTTTTGATATTTGGCATATAAATGTGAGCATTTGTGCTTTATACTTAAAGAAGGCAATATCATGTGTATGGCTGCAGTGTCAACATTACTCTTTACAGATTTGGTCATGTTGAAAAGCAAGAAAATTTAGCTTAAATCTTGTAGAATCAACACCCGCTTCTAGGAAATTGACTTTCAGATCACCTCTTACTGTCATTTTGCAAAATAAATTAATAACCAGTATGCTGCTTGATCTTTGAGTTTTGGGGGATGCGATTACTATTGTAGTGCCCTCATTCTTGCCACAACAGATTACATAAAACTCCTAATTCTCAGTGACATTATGAGAATTTCCTATCTGTGGACTCCTAAGCATTCAGAAAAAAAGGTGAAAGTTCATGGGCCTGAACTTTGGTTTTTGGCATTATTTGACAAAGTACCCTACCATTTCTCTTCTAGAAGTCAATATTGTCATTAGAAAATATGCCTGTTTCTAGCATTGCTGATCTTTCACTACTCAGCTAACTTGATCATGCAGCAGTGCTGCTGAGTGAAATAGACCATCATTATTTTAAAATAAGCACAAAATATATAATCCAAATGATTAGCTATATTCAGAATTAGAGTCATGTTATTTCAACGTTTTTCTTTGCAACTCTTCTGGAAGTGGCTGTCACCAGGCAGCTCCTATGGTCACATTTGCTAAACCACCCATTTGTCATTTCAAATAGTGAAAACTGTTTCTTCAGACTCAGAAATGGTCATGCCTGGAAGTCTGGAAGTCTTCTGTACAAAGCTACTGTAGTTAGGAGGTAGCGTGCTGGAGTGATCACACAAACGTGGTGGATTAGAGCTGGTATCAACTTTACAAATTGCTGTATCAAGCAGGGCAGCTGGTGAGGCACCAGGGCGGTCCCCACCTCAGGCATTGGGCAGCATTCTGGGGACAAGACCAGGTTGAGGTGGGCTGGGACATGGCCCAGTTGGTGGGTCCTATGGCTGGGCAGGGGCAGGCAGTGGGGAGCTGGAGACCAGCCCTGTTGCAGCTTCACTGGAGTAGGGGCTGATAGCCCTGGGGGGCTGACATGATGTCCTGAGACATGGGCAAGGTGAGGGGAATGCTGGGGGATGCTGGAAAGGGACAACAAGGACTCTTGTGATCCTGACATGTCTTGGTAGCTCATTAATTGACCAACCACAATCACAGACGTCTTTATTAGCAGCTAGTTGAAAAAAGGCCTCAGCTGCAAGTAGATATTGCAGGCATTACACCTGAGATACATTTTCAAAAACTGAAGCCTAAATTAAGGAAAAGGTTTTGTTATACAATCAATATTGATAAGTGACAACACTAAAGAAGAGTCACCGTGGCTTAACGCTGCTGTGGATATGTGTGGAAAGCCCAGTAGAGTAAAATCACAGGGATGACAGCAGGGAGACCAAATTAATTGAGCAACTCTTGTTTCCTTATTGACCACTACCTGAGTTTTCTGCAAAACAAAATAATTGTTTGCAATTGGGCTGAAGAAATGCTGTCTTTTCATTCAGTTTCCTCTTGATGTTGCCCTTCCCTCTTTTGTGAGTGGGAGGATGTTGTCATTAATGAAGTAGGAGCCTCAGGAGAATGTGAACCTTTTGAAGGACTTCGCAGTCCAACAGACTTTTCACAGATGAAGACAAGTGAGAGAACACTGGAAGGTGTTTACCTGAATGATGGTTAACAGGATTGTCTACAGGCCAGGACAGGGACAGAGAAATTAATTTTGTTAGTGGGTGTGTTTGAAATGTATTCAGACCATAAGTAACAAGAGCTTTGTGACAGTAATACTGGATTTTAAATTCACCATGAAGCCTAAAAGCTTTTCAGAGCTTCACTAACTTGAAAGTGGCATCTCAGTTTCTCCATAACCTTCAGAGTTCAAAGGATTCCCCTATGAATAATATGTGTCTTGATATAAACCAAATCAGAGAAAGTGATAATAATAGTTAAGGCCTCAGTCATTATTTTAATTCATTATGTATTCATAATAGGTTCATCCACTGTTGCTAACTAAGCAGAAAATCCAGCCACTTTTAATAAATAAGGATGTATTTGAGCAACTTAATTGGCAAATGACTTGAAACAAAGACCTGAAAGCATAAAATTGATCAAATGAAGATCAGTGAAAGGTACAACAAAATAGTTTGTGTTCACTGGTGGAAAAATAACTAGTGAAACAAAATCCTGAATAATCTTTAATGGGACTTGAAGTATGTCCAACAAACCAATAAAGGCCTTCACAACAAAGATGTGCAGTCATGCAATAAAGGAATTTAAATAGCATTGCAAAAAGTGTTTCAAGTGTAACAGTAAAAGTTAACCTAAGAATTTAATTCAGATTTGGATTAAAAAGCATTCTTTTAACAGAAAGTCTGCAAACTTAATCACAGGTGAAAAGAAAGGAATTTCCAGTAAGTAAATTCACATAAATAACTACAGCATAAGGTTTTTAGGCTTGTAGGCTAAACTGTTTAGCCTCTTTACAGGTAGTAGGCTTCAATTCTACTATTCATACTCCTCCTTTCCAAAAAAATAATAAACCCCTACAAAATTATATTTGCATAAAATACCTCTTTAATTTTCCTCCATCTGATATGAAGTGATGCAGGAATGTCAAAAGCATGAAAGCAGTCAAAAGGAGAGATTTAAAGTGAAAACTTTTCAGTCTTCAAGAAAAGTCTTTCTATTTTCCTAAGTATTCAGAGAAGTAGTTTGCTAATAAATTACAAAATAGTATAATTACCGGAAAACCCCTACTGTTTTTCAGGTGTAAACAACAAGTTGATTATAGAAGAAAATACTGTATGCAGTGACAGTCTAATAGCCTTGAAGAAAACAGTTGGAAAATACACACTGTAGAGAACCTCTATATGGGTTATGCTTCCAAAGAAAGACGATTCAATAGATTTTGTTTAAAAAAGTGTTTCAGATGGCAGTATCTTTCATTTACATGCTTGCAGAAATCTTGAATAAGAAAGAATGGCTCTTACTTTAGTTGCTACAGAATTAAAACAGGTCGGGTCACCAGCAATTGCTGCTATACTGATTGGGAAAGTCCTGCTTCTGTAACGCTATTAGTGCCTGGAGTGTTTTATCTGACACCAGAGAATTTCTTGCAAAAGACACCTATGCATGGGAGACAGAATGAAGGGGAATTGTGAAACCTCATCAGCATCCCACTGTGTGAGCTTTCCAAGTGGGATACAATTGAATTTTTGATGCCGAGTGCTCACAACTCACAGGCTGCACGATTACATCAAGCAGTAGACTTCAGGCAAGGTAAAATAACTTAAAGGATTACGTATTAACAGCTGTGTGCTTGATATATATTTATTTATACATAGTTGAATTTATTTTTTGAATATATGTATGCATATTGTAGATGAGAAAGCGATCTTAGAAGGGACTAATATCAAATAATACTGAAGCAGAGCTAAACAGTTCACTGTTCAGTTGCCTTGGCATTAAGAAAAAAGTCAAAGACTTTAGCTTGCAGACAGCCCTTCAAATTCATAGTCTTGGTGACACAGAATCACAAAATGTTCATGTTTGGAAAGGACCTCTGATATCACTGAGTCCAACGATACACACACAAAAACCCCCTACAACCTCGGCCACTCGAGCATGCTCTGAAGTGCCACATCTACACGTTTCTTGAATACCTCCAGGGATGGTGACTTAACCACCTTCCTGGGCAGGCTGTTCCAGTGCCTGCCCACTCTATCAGTAAAGTAATTCTTCCTAATATCTTATCTAAACCTCTTCTGCTGCAATTTCAGACTACTTCCTCTGGTCCTGTCATTATTCACTTTGGGGAAGAGGCCAGCACCCACCTCTCTACAACCTCCTTGTAGAAGGCAATGAGGTCTCCCCTCAGCCTCCTCTTCTCCAAACTAAATATGCCCAGTTTCCTCAGCCTCTCCTCATATGACTTGTTCTCTAGATTTAGAAATCATGTTAAGGTGTGTTTTACAATCAAAAGGCAGGCCTAAGTCCAAACTTCAACAAGTCCTGTGTTTTTAAAATGGAAAATGAAAGCCTATCATTCTAAGAAGTATGCCTTCATCAAAGCAAAGATAATAAAACTGCAGCAAAATTGGTAATGCAAACCTTTCATGTAAAAGTAAAATTAATTGAATTCTAAATGAATGACCCTTTCTCAGTGGTCTGAATCATAGCATGACGTTTATGCACAAGAAAAGCTACTATATTCAAATATTAGTCCACACAACAAATCTATGTTGTTTGGTTTCCATCTTAGAGAGCATGTTTACCCAGATTGTGTGGGCTGCATAGAAAAAGCAGCTTCACTGTGGGGAGCAAAAATCCTTCTTCAGGCTTTTCTATGTCAGTAACAATAACCTCAGGGTTGCAGTTGTCTAAATGGCTACGCTGATAATTTCTTGTTTGGATTCTGTGGTTTTCTGTAGCTGGCATAGCAGGTGACCTCCGATTTAAATTCTCTGGAGCAAGGACCATACATTTATATGAGCATGAACAGTGGGGATTTGATCTTGGCTGGAGCTGTGGGCTATGACTGCGATGTAAATGTCAAATCATAATAGAGTAAGCTCAGGCAATTTCTCTCAGAAATAAAACTTGCTGCTTTCAAATGTCAGTAGGCTAAAGAAACTTCAGCATAAACTAATGCTGAAGTCAGTGGAAAATACATTTATTTACAATGTAGTTTCAATATAAGTTACTTAATTGTAAGGCATATTAAAATTTTATTGATCCAGTTACTCTGTATTCTTCACTGTAGCAGGACTATTTGCGAGGAAAAAGATTAATGGATACCTGTGGAATTGCCACACTTTCCTTCTGTCTCTCTGGCACTTTTTGCAATTTTTGGCCAGGCAGAGTCTAAAAATAAAATAAACAAACAAGTAAAAAAAATAAATATAAAAACAATGGTAACATCTCTGAACATGATCTTATGTGTTAAATCAACCATAGTGCACGTTCTCTTTTTAGACAGGTCAAGTTCTCAAATGTCTTCTACATCATTAGTGTAATTTCTGGTTCATCTTCCCTCACTGCAAGTTCAGAAAAAAGTTCCTCATCTTTGTGAGGAATGATAATAAATTGTAAAGATTTCGTCAGTTGTGTAAACTCTTTAGAGCTACTTACCCAGAATCTCTGATAGGTATGGTGCAATTTAATTAAAAAAACATAAATTTTGTAGTCCAATCTCAATCAGATGGGAAGAACTGCAAGATGGGAAGAATCTTGTTTGCTTTTCTTGCAGGGAGCCTTTTACGCCTGGAGTATTTTGTTTTTAGGCAATTTAGTTTGTTTCTGTAGTTGGAAGATGTCACCCTCCTTTCTCTTGCAGCTCTAGGGCTTGCTTGCAGAAAAAAAGTTAGGAATTTAGCTGTGAGTTATTCTAGGACTATGAAGAGAAATTTATATATGATATGAAGTGCGGAAGTATACATTTGTGTCATGACATGTGAATCATTTTGTCTTCCGGTTTATGTATTCAGTCCCTCTTCTCAGTGGTAATAAATGGTTAATATTTGAATTTCATAGCAAAAAACTACATTGAAATTTGATACTGCTAATTAGGAATCACAGATATAAAGTCCATTTATGTAAGTTAAATAGCTGCCATGATTAAAGGGAAAGAATTGAGAGAAAAATATGTGAAGTCACAAAATCTTAGAGAATACAAAAGAAAAAGATGTGTGATGATTTTCTTGTATTTAGGTAGACTATTGCATATTTTGAAATGTTTTGTCATGCACTTCAATGAAAGAAAGTTAAGGCCTCTAATAATGAGCTGATGCACGCTGCATTCAGGGGCTGATGTCTCACATCATGAAAGATGCATTTAGAGCCCTGGTCTTGCACTTCATTACATCAAGCAGTAGACTTCAGGCAAGGTAAAGTAACTTAAAGGACTTAATTTTTATTTGATCTTGAAGTGGGTAAAGTGAGTTGGGTGCACGCTTCCTTGGATTCATCAGTGGCAATATGTCAATCAGCATTTCTGTCACTGCAGCTCTAAGTTCTGACCTTTGAAGTGGACAAGCTGGATGCTAAGGCAAGATTCAATAGCTGTGTCCTCTGTTACAGTTTGTTCCCTGCACCTTTGCGTGGAAAGGGAAAAGTTGACAGTAGGAACCACATCTCCACCAAGTTCTCTCTAATTCCTCCTAGCATACAAAAGGCTTTGTCTCAATAGCTTTGGATTAAATGTGTGGTGTGTGATGTCTGACATCTAGTCTGATTCAGCTATGAAACCATGGCAAAGAGAAAAATTAATTGAATGTGTTGTATCTAGCAGCATTTTCCTGGCATGTTTCTCTCTGAATGTGACTTGTAGAATCATGTTAGGCCTTGAAAAAACACAGTTATACACTCACATTACTAAGTTATTACTAAGATGCAACAGTCAGCATCAAGTTATGTTAATCTCATTTGTATAATATAAGAGAGATGTGCATATATATATATAGCCATCACATATAATTCATCTTCTTACTCTAAGAAAAAATGTAGACCACTGCTGTATAAGAAATTAATCCACAACCAACTAATTCTGCAAAAATACTCTATTATTTTTTAATCTGAAACTCCTGAGCTATTTTTTCTCCTTACTTGGCTTTCAAATTGACAAAGCAGCTGCCAGGGGTTCTTCTGTATTGCATTTATCTTCGATTTCACTGAGAGATGCAGGAAATGCTGACCTGCATAAGGTTGTGTTGGTTCAATAAGTTATGTTTGTGTATTGGCATAACGGGAAGGGCCTGAGGAGAGAGCCTGGAATGGAGATGCAATCCAAGGCAGAAATGAAAAGTCTTACAGGAGTAACAGAGAGGCTGCAGACTTATTTGTAACACAGTATGTCCATATCAAGATGTAAGCCGTTTCAGGGGCAGACTGAAGATAAATACTGAAATGCTACCATCCATCTAGGGAATGAGCTGGTCAAGATTTGAGGTCTTAGCTGGATGTGAATGCCTCAGCACATCTTCCCAAGGCTTTGAAGGTTACAGCCTGTAAGCCAACTTTCCTCTGAGAGCGTCTTTAGGCCATCTGGCCAAAAGAGCTCCCTTGGTGGTACATGTACTAGTGTGCAGTTGCCTACAGTTTCTATTCTCTTCCTGCTCTGAAAAAAGGTCGGAAAGGCAAAACAATACCAAACCTACCCCACGTAGCTGTGTTTAGTTTCTCAAAAGGAAATTTCCTCTTGATTCCATATTGCTTTAAGTGACAAATTGTCTGATGGTGTGATTTTCACTTTTAAATTTGATGTAACTGAACTGGAGGAATAAGGCTCAAACAGGCATTGTTGATCTGTTCACTATGGAAATAAAATGGGCCACTCCCAAATGAGACTGGATAATCCATAATCCAATTTACCTTTATTAAGGAAGGTTCATTGGTGGCTGTCTAAAGGACGGTGTCCTTAACTGAGGACACTGGTTTCAAGTACTGTATCTGGCCAGCAGTGTGCATGCTACCCAGAAACCTAATTGGTCTCAGGGTTATAAGGTCAGTAAAATAAAAAATAGATAAATAAATAAAATAATTATTCATTTCAGAGCGATAAACTTATGTAAAATGGAGGTATAGGAAACAGTAGCTTTATAGAAAGGGGAGACATGCATGTAAATATTTTAAAATCATTGAGAGAACTGCAAGAACTGAAATAATTAACTGGAATTTGAGAAAATAATTATCATTGCCTCTGCAATAAAACTATCAGGATATGTTGCAAGTTTCAATATCCAAAAATGGTTATAATGTGAAAAGAGATGTTGTCTCCTTCCTTTGACTTATGTGCAAACAGAGAAAGAAACATATTAAAGCAATTTTTTTAAAGGGGTAGTATATGTAACCTATCAGTACCTAAAGCAGTACCTTTAGCAGCCTTCCAGTACCTAGAGAGGGGCCTACAGGAGAGATGGGGAGGGACTCTTTATCAGGGAGTGTAGTGATAGGATGAGGGGGAATTGTTCTATATTTAAAGAGGAGAAGTTTGGATTAGGTATTAGGAAGAAATTCTTTACTGTGAGGGAGGTGAGACACTGGAACAGGTTGCCCAGAGAAGTTGTGGATGTCCCTGCAAGTGTTCAAGGCCAGGCTGGATGGGGCTTTGAGAACGTGGTCTAGTGGGAGGTGTCCCTGCCCATAGCAGGGAGGATTGGAACTTGATAATCTTTAAGGTCTCTTCCAACCTAGAATATTCTATGATTCTATGTAGGAAATTCTGCTGGTTGTGATAGTTGCTGGCACAAATAATACAATGTGTTGAGTGAAGTAATTAGTAATCTCAGTGAGTTTAGTACTAGTGAAGTACCTTACCAAATGACCTTAATCTGTAACGATTACTACTCACTTCCTCAGTGTATTGTATTCCAGTGTCTCAAATGTATTTGTAAACTACAAAACAAATTATCTTCTATTTTTATTCAGTAAGTTATGTGCTGTAGCTAAGAAAATAATACGTGAACTTGCTATTCAAATATTTTTTACCTTTTAGCAATATACCATAGTTTATAATAGTTGTAATCATGATCAGTGATGTATCAATCACTGATGATCAGTAATTGTAATCATGGTTAGTGATGCACTTGCCAAAATAAAATGCTACCATGTCAGAAAATTACAGACAAGTATTTCAGTAAACAAGTAGAGTGCATTTATTCCCCCTAGCTTCCCTCAAGATTAATGCATTTCATCCTCCTCCTACTTTAGAGTTAGTTCTGGGACTTGATCAATTTGTAGTAAGTTCTTGCATTTTTCATGGCTTTTCCATATCCAAGTGTGATACAGTCTTAAATCTTGATTTGCTGACTCGTATTGGTACCTCTTCCAAATGAATTACCACATAAATGCCACATGCCTAATTTGCCTTTACTTTAAAAAGTTTTTTGCTCAGTCCAAAAATGCTAATGAAAGATTTGAGACTTTTCCCTGAATTATTTTACTTAGAATTTTACTATTTAAATCCAGTTCTAAGGGCTGAAATGCCAAACAACGTGAAGACCATCTAAGATCACTGGTATACTTCTGTTCTGATCTGAAAGCTCTGTTAGTGAAGTCAGCCAGTCAGCAGCTAAAGTTCTCTTGGCAATTTAAACATTCAATTACTGGGAGTGCTACCAGGAACGTGAAAGGTTCTGTGAGGAAAAAGCAGTGGCGGTGGTGTAGGACTCAAAGAAAGGCTTGTGTGCCATCTTTAAAGAGTGTTATAATAAATTACCTCTCTTCTCAGAGAGTGCCTTGCTTGAATGCAGAAAAATAGACATTGTACTAGGATCTGAATGGTTTAGAAGAACAAGTTTAGATTGAAGATTGTCATAAAAGCTGATCACTTGCTGGTCTTCAATGTGAATCTTCATGTCTCTTGCATTCCCTAATAAATAACTGGAAGGCATATTTACTCACCTTGGATATGATTTCTTAAGCTTCCTGAAGTACTTCTGCTTTTCATTCATACTTATGTTGTACATGTTACTTGGCCAGGTACATCATTTGGTACATAATAACAGTAAGATGTCTTCATAAATAATTTTCTTCTTACACGCAATACTCTTCCAGCTTAGCCATACAGTTAGCAGGACTCTTAAGTAGCAGAATACAGTTTTCATCTGAGTAATGCCTTAAAAAAGCTGTAGAACTCCAATGCTCTGTATTTTTCCCTCCCTCTGCAATTATGAAGACGCATCTTAAATTGATGTCACCTTGTCTGGAGCTTAAACATGATCTGAATTTCACTGATTGTAAGCTGGCCCCTGTGGCTTCATGTTTCATACATGCGCTTCCAGCAGTTATTCTCCAAGCCACACTTGTTGAGGCTTTTTTTGCATTCTCAGCTTGTGTTCTTTTCCTTACTATTATTTCCCAGGCTGCAACTCATGTTAATACTGTGATGGAAATGTCAGGCTAATTATCTGTGAGAATAGTAATAGTTTGGAAAAGAAGAGGGTAAAACAGTGACACCACAATAAAAGAGCTTACTGCTGCAACGTTTGCCAACTCCACTTTGCTGAAGTGAATGGCATTCTTTCACTTTTTGAGGCAAGAACTGATGTGTGTCAGTAAAATGTATAAAGGAGGATGTTTATGGTTCTTAATATTCCTTTCTACAAGCTGTAGTATGTTTACAACTGGGACAGGAATATCCATTCTAGAAAGGATAAAAGTGGTTAAGAGTGAACACTGCGTATTCATGTTCATGCCTGTAGATGTCCCTTGTGTTAGCAGAAAAGACCATAGCATAGCAAATGTTACTAAATCTGTGCAGTCAAATGTTTATCTGATTGGAAATTACTTTGCTTTGCTAACAAAAATGTTGCACTGAGCTTAAGGTACATTTATCACCTATTCAAGGGAATGTCTTCAAATATGCCAGGAAACTAGAGACTCGATTCTGCTGTGTCTGGATGCTATCCCTTTAGAGCCAATAGAGATGCCCTACTAGGTCTAGTTTTCTACTTGTTAAGTCCAGGAACAGCAACTGATAACTGAATAAAAGCATAAAGTATTTTGGAGGAAACAGTGACTTCCCAGGGGAAGGTACAAAACCACTGTCCTTTTAGGATGCACAAGAACAAAAGCCTTGCTGATAAATATCAAACTTTCTATTTGAGGTCTTTGTTTTTCAGAGAAATAATAGAAACTTTGTGTGTGTGTCTGCATGTAAACCCTTCTCTTTTGTAATGTGCTAAGTTGGGAGCTTATCTAGTAAGATATATCAACTCAGCATTATTTTAATATTAATGCAAGCTAGTTTCAACCATTTTTCTCCATGATCCTATAAATATAGCTATATCTGAAACATAGAAATTATTGGGGAAAAAAATGTTTGTTTCTCAGTTAAATATAGTACTTAATTTCAACTTCAAAATCACCTAAAATGCTTTCTTACTCATTTATTGTATAGGAAGGTGCGCTTTTCAGATGTTGCTATATACTGGAACGTATTGAACCACTGTCTTCCATCCATCTACTGGTAAATCAGTGAGAAGCAGGATGGTAAGATTATATCCCATGACAATTAAAAAGTTCAAATATAAAGAACACTAGTAAAACGACTACATTGGCCTTCTGGATTTAACTCCCAAAAGATTTGGTACAACAGTTTGAAATTAATTATAAATGTAGGGCTAAGATTGAGGTCTAAGACTTTCAAGACAGAGAAGGATGTAAGAAAGTTTGTTGGAAAGGAAATCTCAAGTTCAGCTAGGGGATAGAGGGTATCCCCTTATGGGTATTAAGGGGATTATGGGTATTTTTTGCTCTTTGTATTTCCTCCAGAACTTATATAAAAAACCACATACAATGGACCCTTTGAAGTGAAGTTGATGTTGTGTGCAGTTAGTTAAAAATAGGCTTAAAATACAGCTGGGTGATCTTTTTTTTCATTACCAAAACAAAATACCATTTCCTCTGCCAAGTTACTTGGAAGTTGTTGATGTATTCTAATGTATTTTTTCTTCTCCCTTTTAAAAAAAAGTACCATTTTTAGCCAGAGCAACTGAATCTTAGTATAAGCTCATTTTAATACTTATTAGGTGGTTCTGGTTACTGGTAGTGCTGGTAGTACTGGTTCATAATCTTAACTTTCCTACCTGTTTATCTAAGAGAACACATACATAGCAATTTTTAATTTTTATAACAAACATAAAAGAATCAGCATTAGTAATTGCTTTAATTACCTTTAAGGCTTGTATTACTTCATATTGGGGTAATATCATGAAGCACTCTTTTGGCAGAAATAAGGTAACTAAGCATCAAGTGAATGCGTAGTATAAAGCATTAAAGAGGACTCAAATATTCTTTACATATGCTTAGCCAACTGTAATTACAAATGCATTCAACAGGATATTTGAAATCACTTTTTAATCCTATGTTTCAAGTGCAGGACCTTTGGATATTTTTGTACTGAAGGGTGAATTACAGTGTATCTTATGTATGCTTTAGGGAGAAAAAATATTTTTAGTCTTCTTACAATAGTCAAAGTTCCAAAGGTTTTACATCTACTGCAATAGAAAATCAGCTAAAACTGATACAGGGTCCACCTGGAAAGGAATTTTAGGTAGAAAAGAAGTGTGTTATCAAAAGTGTACATAATAATAACAAAATACCGGTGACTCTCCCCAAAGTTTCCTTTAACATAAATCGGATGACAAGTCTTCTTCTGGTGTCTAAACACTGCATTCATACAGAATCTTAAAAACAATAAACAGCTGATGGAAGAGCCTGTGTCACAATGGTAGGACACATTTGAGACAAAGTCTATGGTTCGTGATTGTATAGTAATATAGTTAGTTATAAAAGTTAAGCACAATCTTCAATAACTTCTAGCATAAAGTAAAATAAAAGTTCTGGTTCTTTTTCCATTTTGCTTCTTGAAATACCCCTGAGGTATGATCAGCTTATTTTATTCTGCCTAGCCATGGTGGACTTACCTGTTTTCATAGGTTGCAAATTTGTGCTCATATCTCTTCTGACATCTGTTAGCTGAGGGTCAAATCCTACAGCTTTGATAAAATCTTTGAAGATGAGTAGAATTTTAGCTCAGAGCAAATGGAGTTTTGGCTTCAAGATTTGTCATTAAATGATTGAAGGATATTGAATCATTCTTTGCAATTTTCAATGTTCAGAAAATGTCCAGAAAATGTCCGGAAAAAGTCCTGCTCTTGGTAAGTTGTTATAATGAAGCCATGTAGCCACCTATCTTGTAGACAACCATGGAAATAGTCACAGCTTTTAGTGTGTTTGTATTTGATTGCCCCTCACGTTTATGTTGATAGCTTTAATTTCATATATGAAGGTTCTGTAAGCTCCTCTCTGGTATTTGTGCTTTGGACAGACAGATGCACAGAGTAGAGTTACCGATGTCTGTCTCGGACATCTCTGAGTGTCCTTGGTTATGTCTGGAGCTTTTCTTGAGCTGAGCCCCAAAGAGCATAAGTGCTGGTTGATATGGACTTACCTTGTCTTAAATTTACTGTGGCTGTGAGCTAAACCACACGAGGTTAAGAGCTGTTCAGTGCGGTCTGAAACAGTCAGCATACTGAATGGGGCATTACCTGAATTCACAATGTATTAGGATGCAGCCGTATGCATCTAGTCACATTTGAGGTCCATCACTGCAAGCTTCAGGAGGTCAGTTCTGTCTTCCTGAGACACGCTGGCCTAAATCTCTTTCTGTATATTAAAAATGTACCAGATATCTTTCACCCATCTCCAAAAGGCCACCAGAAAAGGTTTTTGATGTTTTAGTAAAACTGTATGAAAGCCAAGTTCTCTTAATATCCCCAGTCTGCAAGGAAAATTTTCTAATGACCAGACATATAAGTTATTTTTGCTGAGATTTGTTTTTATACTTCCTGTGATGGCTGTTCTACTATACACAGAACCAAAGATTCACTAGAGTAGAAAGAGGTCAAGGAACATTATTCTGACAGCTGGGGAGATACCTGTATTCCCATCTGTGCTTCCAGGACTGTTTCCGTGCTGCTGTGATTTCAAGGACTGAGACATCAACATTTAAAATTTAAAGCTTTTCTTTTTTTTTTATCCCCCACTTCTGGCCAACCTCATGTTTGCTAAAAGAGAAATTTTATTTGGGTAAACAAATATGTTAATATAAATGGAAAGATGTCTTAATTGTCACTGCTTTGATCCTTAGGTAAAAGAAAACAATGTTGTGAGAAGATGAGAATATGGTTTGTGTGTAACTGAATTTATTGTTAGAGGCTACTGGCTCTCTGAAGGTTGTTCAATAAGAATGGCACAGTGAGGTGAAAGTTTTTAGCCTCTGTCCAGGATGCCCTCAAGTAGAGGTGAAGTTCTCAACTAAGCATGATGCCTCTTACAGAATTTGAAGTAGTTTTAATGTGCAAAATATTCATATCCTAAAATAGTTTTTAGGATTTTTACCACTTTTTATCTATTCCATGTGACAATTTTTTTTAAGTAACAGGCTTTCTCTTTGAGAGGTGTTTGATTTTTTTTTTTCTTTTAATCATCAGCCAAGGATCTGTGGGTTTGGTCTTTCTCACACATGACTGCTAATATGCTGGTGGCAACACACAAATGTCAGACTTGGGTAGTTCTGTTTTGAGAATATTCTTCAAATAGGATTTGTGGCTTTTGGAAAAGAAAAGGTAATTGTAATCTAGACAAATACATCTTTTAATGAAGTCAAGGACAGCATAGAGCTGTGCCCATTACCCACAAGTATACCTCGCTTTGCATGGGTTATAAGAACAAATTAACCAAGAAATTATTTTAGTTGCTCAAGAGAGCAGATCCAGAATGAGCATAAGGCTTATGAGGAGGAATGGTAATTTCTTTCTCCTCCCAGCATTTTCTAAAATGAGAAGACGACAAACAAAGTTAGTAGTTACTCTCACAGAAAGAACACGACAGAGGAGAATGCTCATGTGACAGCACACAAATCTCTAGCATGAAAAAGAAAATAAAAGCCTGTAAAATATTAAGCATTAACGTTTGAGACAGATGTCAGAAGATTAATTATCCTTATGAATCCCCTTTTAAAGGTTTTTAAGCTAAGTCTACAGTTTTTGCACAGTTAACAGTTCTAGTTGAGTGCATTCAGTCTAGTGGTTACATAGGGTTAGCCTGATCCTACAGAAGACAATGACACATTCCAAATAAAAGACCAAATGCCTTGAAGTAGATCACTTGGAGATAAACAGTATTAAAATGGAAGCACATCTGCCAAGTATCAGCTGTCAAAGCCCTGCAGCTATCTGAAACCAATCAAGTGTTAGAATAATCCCTTGTAGTGCACTTCATCTCTAAGTCTTTGTAATCATCCAGCCAATTTTATAAGCTACATGGAAGAGCATACGTATGTGTTTATGATAACAATAATGCTTTAAGTGAAATCAGAAATAACTGGAACTAAAGCTGCAGCTATGAATTTTGGCACCTTATTTGATCATTATTTCCTGATTTTCTATTAATTCATAATTTCCTATGGCAGTTAAAAACATTTGTTCATTCTGTATCTCTCTGAGAATTAAGAAAACTTGATCTAAATAGTCTAAACCTCTTACGCAAGTACATACAAGACTTAAATGATTCCAACATACGCATTGTTGCACTTTTGTCCTTTAAAAATGTTTGTATAAGACTCTTTGCAGAGGAATAGGAGAAGCTGTTTGATAAGATCCAAAGTCTAATTTTCAGCTTATCTAGTTGTCAGCTCAGATGTCTGCTGTGTTTTGTGTGGGGGCTGGAAAAGTTTGATGACTGCCTTGTGCTCTGGCATGGTCACTGCATAAAGCTGAAAGCATTCTCTGATGGTTAGAGAAAAGGTTGATAATAAGAACTGGGAGACTGTCACGTAGAACTGGGAGATGGTCTGTGGGACATAAAAAAAGCCACTTCACGATCCCCCTTTTTCTTCTTTTCTCACCTCTTCTCTCCTTCATCTGTATTCTTTTTTTTTTTTTTTTTGATACTTCATAAAGCAGAAACCGACCTTTTTTCATAAACTAGGTCTACTTTCTTTGAGTGTTCATGGAGCAGCTAGGCACTATGCTGTACAAACTATTTGCCTTTCTTATGCTACCCAAAGACTGAGTTACACGCTGTTCGATTTTCAAGCAGGGCAGAATTCTGGACGTGCAGGAGTTGAATGAAATCTAGACCATGTCCATTGTAAAATGAGAGATGCTAATGAAGTTCAAGAATCTACTTAATAACTATCAACGGCTAAAATTGTATCTAACCCTTGCCTTTGGTTTTTTGTTTTTCAGCATAAATTTGGTGCATGGATAGACTGTTTTCCTTGATACACAGGTGTGCATCAGATGCACTCTTTAAAAGTTTCTTGGACAGAAATGACTCTTTATGTGCTCGGGTCTGACCTCTCACTTATCTTAAGTAGTTTAATTTCAGTCAGCCTATATGTATTTGAGTAACGCATGTTTACCTGAACATAATTTTCAGAGAAGTACAAGCTCTTTTTTATAGGCATTAAGGGAAGTAGAGTCTATTGGTGCCATTGGTAGTTCATAGCTCTAGTGGTTAGCTATTTTCAAGAATGTTGATGTCAGATTTTCAAAAGAGCAGTTTGCTACTGCAATACTCTCCTGTGCTAGAAGAAAACCCGTGTGCCTTTTCTGGGACAAATAGTTTCATATATACTGTAATCAGACAACCTCTCAATCTTCTTGATTAACTGATCAAACTAAGCCTTTTAATCATACAGGTCATACAGAGGCATTTTCATCAGTTTAATTTGTATTATTCTTCACTTTTTTTCTCCAATCCTTTCAATGGCCCCTTTTGAATTTGATCTCTGTAAGCAATATTTAAAAATCAAGAAGATATCTGAAAGCCTTCTACCAAAACAGAATTTTCTCCAGTATTCTCTTTTTACGTCCAACACTTTTATATTACCTCTTCCTGCCACTCATATCACTCTCAACTAGCTAGATATTCAGCCATGACCCCTAAAATCCTCCATCACTGTTTTTCCAAGATGCATTCTCCATTCTACAGGAAAGACCAGCATTCCCTTTTTTTAAAAATGAATTATTATTCTTCTCGCTGTAATGAAACACATTTATACCTAGGAAAGTAATCACAATCAGTCTTTCTACTTGTTCCCCTTTTATCTAGCAATTTTACCAATTACAGTCATCAGCAAGCTTTATAAAGTCATTATAATGCTTAGTTCCAGCTCATCAATGAAAATGTTAGCTATACAGAATCCCACAAACTCTCCATTTACCACTGAATAGGACAGCCATTTCTCTACGTGTGCTTTGATTCTGCCCTGTCCTATTTTTCAGTTAAAAATACTAAATCAAAATGGTCTTATAGAAACTGTATCTACTGTTAATTTTTCAAAATAAAAATTTAGATCTAAGAAGGCAATCAAATTAGTTTTATAATCCCTATTCTCAGTAAAGTCTTGTTGACTGACATTCGGCATCAGCTCTAGCTTGGTCAGTGCAACTAGAAGATAGTTTAGAAGATATCAATAGTTCCAGCAAATGGGAAAATAAGTAGACTGAAGCAGAAATCATAAAATGTCTTTCATCTAGAGTTGATCTGTCTTCTCAGTGCAAGGAGAGCATAGACCTCTTAGACTGCTGTTGTTTCTCCTGGCCCTGTTGTGTAACCCTGCAACAGAATTTCAACTTCAGCAGCTGCTAATCAGGCACAATTTATTTCAGAATTTATGCTTAGAATAATATACTACTTTTTTTTGCCAGAATTTGCTAAACCAATTTGCAGTTTAAATCAAGAAATGGTCTGATAACTAGACTACAAGTGATGTGAACAAAGTAGCTTACAAAGTCTAAAGCCTGATGAGGCAGGGAGAAACTTAAAAGTACTTCGTTGAGTTGTACCAATAAC
This sequence comes from Nycticryphes semicollaris, assembly GCA_013400055.1. Classification (NCBI taxonomy): domain Eukaryota; kingdom Metazoa; phylum Chordata; class Aves; order Charadriiformes; family Rostratulidae; genus Nycticryphes; species Nycticryphes semicollaris. The sequence goes on along the minus strand of VXBJ01004670.1, from coordinate 543,548 downwards.
TTGTTCTTCATTTCAGATTCTGAATATATGTGGATGAAATGTAAGTTGGGATGTAATTCTTGTTGAGATTGTATTTTGCACAATATTATGTGCTAAGTAGGCATGTGGTCATTACGTTTACAATTGCTAAGTGTCTTACCAGGATACAGGTTTAAATATGCTGCTAATGAGACTATGCTTTAAGTTTCATTGCGAATCGTAAAGTCTAAATCATATAAGAGACTAACCTTGAGCTTTTCTGAAATTCATTTATTCAGCCGGGTTTTGTAATCAGCATTTGAGATCACAAGCAAATAAACCAGTACTGAAATTGCTTTAACTGTCCTTCACATGCTATAGCTTTGTGAGATGTTGCATTGTCTATCCATTGTAAATAATTCACCATTCTTTTGAAAAGATCCTGGAATACATTACTCTGTTAATTGAATAAAGGGTTTCCTGTACTAAATTTTCCTGTTTCCATTTAAAAATCCAATCTTATCTTTTTCATTATTCAAGCTTTTAAATAGTTTGGACTGTATAATATATTAGATACCAACATTTAAATCAGAGCAGTGTCAAGATTGCTTTCTGTTTGAGACAAACCTGTTTCTGTAGCTTGTAATATGCCTGCAGGAGTGCACAGTGTTCAGAATGTTGGTGACAGTATCCAATTCTGAGGGTCTGAGGGGCAAAAAGGTCAACTTCCTTTTTTTTTTTTTTTTTTTTTTTTTTTTTTTTTTTTTTTTTTTTTTTTTTTTTTTTTTGAACCACCAGACGTGGTATCAGGAGACTACACTTTCTATACCATGCTTGACAAAGGGACACAGACGTAAGTTCAGCAATTCCTACAACCTCTACTATTCACTGGTTGACTGAGTTTCACTTGAGGATCAGTTGTGAAGGGGTCACAGATCTAAGCAGGCTCTCCTTACTTGACAGCCCTGTTCAGGAGTTCAGCTAAGGAGATGTAGGTATGAGACATATGGCTTGGATTACTGCACAGTATAAACGCTAGAGATGAAAAGGTACAGGGACATCTCTGGAAGGCTGCTGATAGGGTGTACAATCCCACCAAACAGTAAATACAAAGATTTGCATATTTTTTGTGAGGTCTGGTAAGTGATGCTGTATTTGACATTGAGAGGAACAGTTGTTACTGCCATTTATAATAAAGCCAAGACCTTTTTGTTTTCTTTTTTCAAGGAGATTCTTCCCTCTATCATTGAAAAATTAGTATCGCAATTTTGCCAGTATAACAGTATGAGGTACTGTTCTTTTTGCTTATGGGAAATTGTCCAAAATACTTAAACTGGGAGCATGTAATGCTTGCATAATGCTAGTGTCAATGTTACAGGTTTAGCAAAAATACAATATGAAAATTAAAGTATTTGTACGTGCATATGGTTCACATCGGGGGGAACTCTACATAAAAGCACTTCTCTTTTTCCAGGTGAACATGCTCATAAGGAAAGAACAATACACCATCTCAGCACTTTGCAATGCTCAGTGGTGATTAACCTGATTAAGTTATATGGTATTCACAATAAGTAACTTAAAATGTTCAGAGATATAAGCAGAAGAAAACAGGTGTTTCATCTGAGCAACATAGCTTCTGCCCTTCAGTATGTTAAGTCTTACTGTTTACTCTTCAACAAATGATCTTTTGCCTTTGTAAAACAATGTTGTTTCTTTTAAATGCCAACTTTCTGACTTTTGTGAATGACATACAGTGATAATATATCTAACCGTTCCTTAGCTTTAAGGAAACACTTGCAAATGCTAGCAGAGCTTGGCTTCTTCGCATCAAAACTTTGATCCACTACACAAATATAGCTCATTACCTCTTCTAAGAGTTTATTCTCTCTAGCCCATAGGGGAGTTTAAGATTTCCACCCTGTTTAATGTTACCTCTTGAAACATGTGATTCCAATATGAATTTCTTATCTTAATCTTTTAATCCAGGAAAAGACACCCAAGGAGAGACGTGAGTTCTGTGGAGCAAATGAAATGTGGTAGTTTCATCCAATTAGTATGTTACAGATTTTTGCAATTTGAGGTTAAGAAACACGAAGTAGTCAGTAAAATTATCAGAAATATTCCCCTATTTTTATTTATTTATTTATTTATTTATTCTCAGCCTAATTACGCAGTTTGAATTTTTTAGCCAAAATCATCTTTGGCCTCCTCATAATGATTATGCTGCAAAATGCTTTCAAATATTACAAAACAACAAACAAATTCAGTAAGCAATTCTAATATTTGTATCTCTAAATCTCTGCAGAATAAGCCTTTTTTTCTGTCAAGTTAACTCCAGAGGTACTTACTCCATCTGCATTGTTTTTTTTCCTGCAATATTGCTGGCATCATTACTAAACATTTATGTACAGCTGTGCATGCACTAATGAATGGACAATATTTTGCAAGTGTGAGAAACTCAGTATTTGCATCTTCTGCAGCTTTATTCTGATTTCTGATAGATGCCTTTATAGCAGCAATACTTATCTACCACTCAGTTTTCAGCCTTTGTTGATTCAAGTACAAAACTGGTAATTTCTGTATATAGCATTTGCTTAATTGCCTCTGATTTGTGTTAATAAATTAGAAATATCCACAAACAACAGAAATATATTGACTTCATAAAGAGGATATTAATTATAGGTAAGACAAAAATGCTCTAAATATTCAGGTACTGTTTGGAAGGCTTGCTTGTTTTCAAGGATATGCTCTGGGATGTCTTGTAATACAGAGAGAGAACATCTCCAGGCCTGCCTTGTTCTCAACTAAGACTGATAAACAAGGTATCTTTCTTTAATTGTTGTTACTTTTGTTTGTGGAGAAATCGAACTAAAACTGCCCACTTGGTTCTAAGCCGCAGACCAGCCAGCTGAGGAGGCAGCCTTTCCAGTTTGGATTCCAATTTAGACAATAAAATGAGATCCTTATCATATCATCTGCCTGTGCCCTGCTGAGTGCACTAGAAGGACATAGCTGTAAAAAATCAGGTACCTTTAGGGAAGAAGTAATCATGGGAGGCACTTACTCAGTTCTGTGATTTAGGACCTAATAATGGAATATTTTTATTGTTTTAATTGATAAGCCAGTTTGTCACAGAGTTGTAAATATTTTATTTTCTATACTGACATGACTCAGATACAAAAGATGCTATTTATTAGCAACTGCTGTTCTGATGAGGAGGGTGCTGGTGCCACACTTTTCATGAAAGAAAAGATTTCTTTCTTACGTACAGCTGTAAGAAAATGATTATTTTAACATAAATTAACATCTGCAGAAAAATTCAACAAGGTGTTTGTTTTCTGTGAATAACTGATTTGAACAGATTGTTTTTTAATACATCACAAAAATCTGGAATTTAAAAATAATTTGCTGTGTAGGGATTAGAAACACCATCATCACTCTTTTTTCTTTACTTTTTGGAGTAGAAAGTGGAGACCATCTGTCCATTAATTTTTTCCACAAGTTTCAACTGTAGTTATTTTATAGTATCACATAGCTTCATGTTTAAGCGTTCCAATGGTATGAAATATTTTATTTTTGACACAGCTCAAGGGTATACAAAAATATCTTTTCCCAACTCAGTTTGGACCAAATTTTAACCTGTAGCTAATGGCTTTAATGTTTTTCTTGCTTGGCCAAGTTGCATCCTCAGTTTAAGAAAAGCCTTCCTTATCTGTTTTTTGAACATGTCTCAATTTAAATATTTGCAGAATGCAGTTAGCACTAAATTGACATTTATCATAAGACTGTTCTTGAAATATGAGATTTACTGAGCAATTTAGATGTGGGAGGAACCCAGCTTTCATCCTGGATGCATGATGTTCTGAAAATAGAAATGGTATTTCCGATGCTTGCTTATTATCCAGCTAAGTTGATATATGCTGGCATGTTTTTTTGGGAGCTGCACACATTTCTTATTTTCAGGCTGTCGTCTTATTTTGAAATCAAATCTCCCTTTCTTCCAGCTGACCATTAGACAATGGGGCAATCACCTTTTTGAGTTCTGAAATTCAAAAGAACCTGGGAACTTCCAGGACTGTTTGGGGCTTTTTTTAAGATTTACTGGGGGTTTAATTTTATTTTGCAAATGTGAACATCACTTTGTGTCTTCTGAAAAATGTGTTGATGTTGTCTTCCAAGTATTTTTGATTTGAAAACTAATGATACAAAGTCTCTTTAATTAGGTCTCTGATTGTCATAGCAAACAGCAAGGCAACAGACAAGTAATGGGACTCTTTTGTGGAAAAAAATAGTACTAAAATGGAAAATAAGAAAATTTGGGGGTTTGTGAACATGTAGCTTTGGATAAACAAGAAGACAAATTTAGGTATGAGCCGCTTATTAACAGATGAATAAAATACATATTTATTTAACTACATAGTTATTAATTAAAATAGTGTATTAATATTAATATTATTTTAAAATAAGATACACCGTTGTATTTAGAGCAACATTAGAGTCTCATTTCAGAAGGGCTCATAAGGATACCCGAGACAACATTTTTCCTTTGTATGCAACCTCAGTACTAGATCAAAACAAAGCCATATGTTGTTAAGCAGTCAGAGAGTGCCATACCTGCAGATAAGTTCCCTGTGCGTTAACTCTGTGTGATGTATAGCTGCCTACATAAGTTGGAAGGCACAAATAGCACTTCAGCTTCAGGGAAAAATGGGACAGTAGATTTTGCAGACCACTCAAGTAATGCTTCTCCACTACATGCTGAGGGTCACCTGCTGGGGAACCAAGAACTGAACCAGGCCCAGGCCTGGATAGTGAAAGACCACCCCTGTCAGGGACATCCTGTTAGGGTAAGTTTAGCTTTCAGTTGGTACTAGCTGTGACACAAGCTTTCAGCTCCACTGCAGCTTTTACTTTCAGTGCCTCCAGAGGACACCTGAAATAGTGACATTTACAAAAAGGACAAGACATTCTTGATGTCTAATTTTTAGTTTTCAAGTATGCATTATGCCTAATAATAGAAGCCAGCTAGGGTAGCTTAGCTTCTCTAATATAGCTGCAGTGATTAAGTGCAGAGTGTAAAGTTTCATACTTTCTATGTGTTGCACATGGCCATAAAGTTGCCTGTAAAAGTTGAAGCTGATGATCTTTTAGAGGTTTTGTTAATTTGCTTTTGGTTAGCACTTGTATCATAGCTGGGTTTAAATTCTGCTTCAGAATTTCTCTGGTAACTATTAGGGCAATCAAGCAATCTAGAAACTGTTTTACTTTGTCTGTTCCTTTACAAAACAGCAGTATCTGCAAAATCACATACAGATCCCAATATATTCCATATTTTTGGAATTGTGTTGTAAAACCACTGAGTGGTTGAGGTTGCACATCTGGAGGTGTCTGCTCCAACCTCACAGCTCAAAGAGAAGTCAAACAGAGCAGGTTGCTCAAGGTTGTGTCCAGTGCGGCTGGAAGACGGAGCTTCCACAACCTCTTTGACCAACCTGTTCTAGCATACTAACTGTAAGAAAGTTTTTCAAGTTTAAGTGGATTTTCCTTTATTTTGTGCTCATTGCTTCTTGTTCTCTCACTTACTACCACTGAGGAGAGCCTGGTTTCATCTTCTCCCATGAGGTATTTACACAAAATGATAAGAAGATCCCCCTAGGCCTTCCCTTCTTGCAGCCCTTCTTGAAACCTTCCCAGTTCTCAGCCTTTCTTCATATGAGAGAGTCTTCAGTGCAGTTGTCATCTTTGTGGCCCTTCACTGGATTCAGGACAGTATATCTATGTCTCTTATGTCCTGGGGATCCCAGAACTGGACACAGTACTCCAGGTGTGGCCTCACCTGGAGTCCTGAGCAGAGAAGAGGGATCACCTCTCTCAGATCACTGGCAATGTTTTTCCTAATGCATCCCAGGGTGCTGTTGACCACCTTTTACTTCAAGGGCACACTGCTGTCTTATGCTCCACTTCTTATGCAACAGGACTTCCACGTCCTTCTCCACAAAGCTGCTTTCTGTTTAGACCCCAGCCGGTGCTGGTGCATGGAGTTGTTCCTCCTCAACTTTCAGATATCACACACCTCTTGTTGGACTTCATGAGATTTCTACAATCTATTGAGGTCTCTCTGAATGGCAGCACAAGCCTCTGGGCTCTCAAACACTTCTCGCAATTTTGCCTTGTCTATGAGTTTGCTGAGGCTGCACTCCATTCTATCATCTATAGGATTAAATTGTGATGGTCAAAATGCTCATCTCCACACCAATAGTAATCCATGTGGATTTTTCATCCAGACACCTTTCACTCGACTTGATGAAGAGAGGGGATAGATGTTAGTGGATAGATGTGCTGCACATAAACAACTGAAGAGTGCTTCTTAGTTTCCTGCAATCTGACAAGGGGGTCCAGAACAGTGAGCTGGATTTAAAGGGTTCAATTGAATACAATTTGGATCTAAAGGACTTGGAAACTTAGGTGTGACTAGTTATGGTTACATATATAAATGGAGGATTTTCAGATGCAAGGCCTCATTCTGACTTCATTTTGAGCACCAAATTTATTCATTCTGTGTCTAGCTCACTGAAAGGAAATAACTTGTAGCTTGTGTTTCTGACTTCTGCTATATGGCCCTTCTACCTCACACCTAACCGCTCTTAAATTTACTAGTGCCTGTAGTTGATTCTGAAGCATGTAGATCATTCTGTTTAAGTGGTTTTATATGCATTAATTAAGAGAAAATTTAGGTAATGCATCTTGAAATTACTGCTGCTGTGCCTAAAATGTATCCTACATACGTCTGTACTTAATAGTTCACAATTTCAGAGTTCATACTTAATGGACAATAAAAGCTTATTAAATAACTATCTTCTTGGAGGTATGTTATTTTTGTCAAGAATGTTCATTTATTGGTTATTCATTTAAGTAGGCTCTATTTAAATGTTTGTGTAGTTTTATTCAGGCTACAAAGTCCTTGGCCATAATTGTACTGACAGCTGCAGATCCAGTGATCCATTTGTATAAAAATCAAAGTATTACCTACAACCTTAAAGCTGGAAATTGTTAAAATGGTAAACTATAATTTAAACCTGGAAGTCAGAGACAGGAAAAAAATGTTTTATGACTGGAATATTTATAAAATTAAATTAATTTTGAATGTGATTCACTCTGTGATGTGTGGAGTGATGGTAGCTTCAGAAATAAATAAAAAACCCCACCACCTGTATTAGCTACTCATAGAATTATTCAGATACTTTTCCTACTGTGAATATATGTAGAATTTCTACATAGATTTGGGCAATTTGTAGGGAAAATAGTTTTACGTTAGGTTTAGTAGCCCACAACTTCCACAGCCAAAGCCCATGGCTATCAAATAGACTAGCTGCTAGTACATATGGTGTGAGTATGACCAACGAGGTGCACTGACCCTTGCTAGTGTATTTGCCTGAGAAGTTGAGAGGAGCCAGTGTGGAAAAGCCACTGTCAAAGAAGTTTGGTATGTGTTGCTTCCTTCTCTCCTGTTTCTAGCCACGAAGTGTCTCTGGTTGCCCTGCTGATGCATGTCAGGCACTGATAGCCTGTGTTGTAGACATGTTTGCCATCCTGAATCTGGCCTTGTCTTCTGTATGGACCTTGAACTTATGTTGTAGGTAGTTTGTCTTTAATTCTGCCTCTGGCCCTATCTCTTGGGTGGACTTTGGACCATACCACCGCCTGCCTCTCTCCCCATTTCCTGCTACTCATGGCGTGGCTCCCTGGAAGGACCCTGGACCTGGCCTGGCACCCTGCCTTGCCTGGTTTTGTTAGTGGAGCCTTTTGCCAGCACCCTGCCCTGCTCACTCAGCTCAGGTGCTGGTCTGTGAGGGTATGTCCTGTGCTGTTGTTACCCTCAGCTCATGGCTCCTCTTGGCTGAAATAGGAGCCCAGCCTTACTGTTCCCTGGCACAGTTCTCTTCTGTGAGCTGTGACAAAATGCTGCTATAGAGAAGCTGTGATGCTTTTTCTGCTGGACTGCTGGTGAAGAACAGGGGCCTCTCCATTTCCATGACAGTGACTTGTTCGATCCTCATACTCCCCAGAAGCTCATCATTAAAAGAGCATCAAAATAATTCATTTGGATCTTGTCCATAGTTCTCCCTTTGTTTGATTCAGACCTACTTCTCTGTGTAGTAGACATATGTATAAACCCAAATTAGTCACAGACTTCATGTATATCTAGAAAACTCTGTCAGCAGGGCCACGAAATAAAGCCATATCATCATGAATTCCCTCTGATATATAGTGACTCTTTTCCCACATAAGACAGAGGTGGTTAGATGACAAGCAACAGCGTATGCTGCACAAAGATCTTTCTTTTGAAAGATGTTTGCATAATGCATGCTTTTGCTTTTGTTCTGATACACTAAGTTAAGATGCAGACCCATGTAACTACACTGCAGTGGAGTAATATGGAATCTGACAGCGGGAACTGGGGGTTCCTGCCAGGGAACAAGCTGCAAGTAAGATTGGGTCGGTCAGGGATATAGAGAGAAAGAAGGGTGAATTCAGGGCAGGTATAATCCACATCATGGTAGGGCATGGCTTTCTATGGACTCGTTTTCAAGTGGTCAATGCTTTCATAAAATAATAGGGCAGGTGTTGCAAATTCGTTTGTGCAAACAGACAAGCTTGATCCTTGTGGAAGAAAGGGGAAACTGCAGATGTGTGTGGTCAGCAGCCCTCCTGCAGTTGAATTTGCTTTGTGTAGTAATTCTGTCAAGTACCCTGTAGCAACTAATAGATTGACTAAGAATTATTTTATTTTTATTTTTTTTTCCACAGAGGGATTAGGTTATTTGCTTTAATATAAACTTACAAAGGGCTTGATAAAAAGGGGGAAGAAGGCCGTCTGCTGTCAGATACCCTTACACTTCAGATAATTCCCCATTTGTTCTAGGCAGGTTGTTCCTCTGCAGTCTTGAGAAAGGTTGCCTTATCTGTCACACGCATACCTTGTGTCAGAGCTCTAAAGAGTGAATTGTAAGGAAGGTAGGCTTGTTGTCAAGTTTCAGTTGCTTTTCAGGTGTTACCATGTATGTCTTGTTGCCCTCTGGAAACAAGAGGAAATTGAAACAATCCTTTCCTTTCAAATACTTCAAAAACACTGTTGTTCCGCCTTGGGAAGATGGTACCATGGACTGCTGCCTCTGCTGTCCCAGTGTTTCCATGTTATATTTTCACAGTTGAGAAGTAAAAATAGGGGTTACGTTTTCCTTCTCTTTTTCCTGTCTGTAATGCATCTTCAGACTGGATTTTAAATACAGCCAGGTTTCTTACGTGTAATGGTCCTGGTAAGGAGGACTCCAGCAGTAATTCTGAGCACACTGTACAAGCCAGAACAAGACACCTGTTTATTTTCCAAGCTGTGTTGGTTCTAAGTTTACAGAAGTTAAATTTATGTATCTAATGTAAGCACTGACACGCTCAAAACATATTTGCTTCATATACTTGGAATCAAGTTACTTAATAAATCACCATGTTTAAAATCTTCTTTTCTGGGCAACCTCATTTGCATAGTAATCTTACCACCTTCAGCTCACACTGATTTGGGTAAAATCTGAATTCCTTGGGAAGAAATTAAGGACCCATGAATAGTTTGAGATAGATATGTTTGCTAACTAGATAAATATGTTTGGGAGAAGGAGACAATAGTTCTAAAAACCAAACCAAAATATATTTTTAAAAAAACCCTCATGCATGAATAACTCATGCTAAAGGTTTTCAGAAAGGGTAGGACTTCTAGTACAGGTGCAGTTAGCAATAAAATTGCAGCTCTGTCAGAAGACCTTATTGTTTGGGGTTGGGTGGACAGGCATGAACTGGGCAGTCAAGCCGCCATGTTTACGAACACCATATGCTGTAGGAGGATTTTCCTCATGCAGATTTACTGAGAAATCTTTCTCGATCCTTCTCCCCTACTAATGATGACGGGCTTAGCCATGTGCTTGGGTGTTTCTGGATTCCCCCTGGCACCAGGGTCAACTTGCCTGGGTATGAGGCAGGCGAAGGTGCTGGTAGTCACGCTGAGGTCGTCTCTTCTCACAGTGTCCCCAGCTCCATGCTTTGCAGCTGCCCAGCACTGACCTGGCACACAGAGGAGTCCGTCTGTGATGAAGTGGTACCTGCATTCTTGTGCAGCCTACATTTTTTTAATAATACATTGTTTCTTCGAAGTGCATCTGCTGTTGTAAAACTGACTTTGTAGTGCACATGACTCTTGGGGAGATGGTTTTGCCTTGTAATATGAAACATTAAAGGAGTTTTGGGCTTACAGTGCTGCAGAAGAACATGTTTTCAAATTTAATGTCAGTAGTGAAAACAATGACTTAAAGAAAAATAGGATAGAAAACTTCTATCCACTGTTATTGTATCACCTAACATTCATGTGCAATTTCTCTAATGTATTTATTTCTAGATGCAATTCTTATAAATAGCTACAAGATATTGACAGAAGGATAATTAAAATATTAACTTTGTAAGTAAGTATGTTGGAGAATCGCTTGAATATGTCTATAATTGCCAAATTTTGTTTCAGGCCCTTAAAAACTGCGTACATATATTAGATTTAATGACTCATACAGAGATAGGATTCTGAAGTACTCAAATGGTTCAATGCTATGTCTATGTACCTATACGTATGTATGCATATATATATGTATGCGTATGAATGTGTAGGTGAAGATCCCTTTTCTCTGAGACTAGAGGCATTTATTTTCCTTGAAGCCTGAAATCTGGAATTTAAACTAACTTGTATTTGTCATCTTGGAATATGAAAATATGCTGCAACGTGCAGATGGAACACGTGCACATACTATGGTGCTTATGGAAACAAAGAACTATGTTTCTAATATAGCTTTGTGTCTATTCTTCCTCTGCTGTCCTATGCTTTTTTTTCTCTTTCAAATACAGATAATGTTTCCCTGTTGCATGAAAAATTAATGAATACACTGGACCAAATATTTTAACTTAGTATTTTATGCATGTAGTGGTAATTATAGTAAACCTTGTTTTCCTCAGTGTCTCTCAATATTATTGACAGTATATTTTGGAGTAGTGTATTAAAGACTTATTTATGAGTAGTAGAAGTTGCATCGCTATTACAATTTCTATTTTATAGATGACCATAACATACTTTCATACTTTTCAACCTGTTCAAATTTAATTTCCTCTATTTTTTGTATTATGGGGAAAAAAAAAAAAAAAAAGGAACTTGTCCAAGGAGAAGGAAGACAACTTTCAGTCTTGGTTTGCTAAAAAAATTAAATCTAAGTAATGGTAAAAGGAGGCTTGAATTAACCTAAGGAACAAAGAATCCAGTTGTATGTGATATTAAAAGACTGCTTTAATATATTTGAGGTACTGATCTCACCTCATCTTCAAAGTGTCTGAATTTGTCTTACACACTCCTGAGCAAAATTTGTATTCCAGGATCAACCCCAAGACTGAATTTTGAGTAATCCCTCTTGCCCCACCTTCACTTTAGCACCACTGGCTGTCTCTTGTATGGCCACTTTTATGGCTACTGTTCAAATCTTTTACTATTTCCCAGTTTGGTTTTTTTAAGCTATTAACTTGGCAGTGTCATCTGATCATGGGTTAAATGCCTGACGGAATTCCAGATATATTAGATCAGCATTTTCTTACTTATACACTTTGAGATAAGTTTACCATTCTATGCGCTATGTGAAACCTTAATAAATTCACGTCCATTTATTTATTTTCTTTTTGACCATTGCAATTCTAATTATTAGTGAATTTTTAATTTTCGAAGTCAACCTATGCTTGAGTTGTGTTTGTTTTAATTTCTTTCCCCCTTTCTTAAATGGGTCAATACTTTGTAAAGTCTCTTTAAAAAGTGCCATCTCCATCTTGACAAATTAATAAAAACTGTGATTATCATAGTTATTTCAGTTTTGGAGTGGAGACTGTATGGTTCATCATCGGATGTAGAATATACTATATTCTTTTGAATTCTCCTTACCATGATCTCTCTGTAGAACATTATTCTTATTGAAAACAGGCCAGACATAATTTTTGGCTCTATATAGGTCACTTTTATTCCAGTCCCATCCTAATTGCAAAGTTGTCCTGTATTGCAGTCATTTTGTGTTGAACTATATTTTGTTATAGTTCTACAATGTTGAATTTACCGGACTACTAGGGATTCTTAAAATGTTCTTTATCAGTGGGTCTTTTCATGTTTTCTTTGTAGACTTTTTCCTTACTTATTGTAGTCTTTAAAATAGAAAATAATTGCAATCTGGACACAATTTGAAAGAACTGAATACTGTTAATACCTCCCAGTGGTGCTAGTTGACCCTGCTTTGAGCTGGGGCTCAAACTAAATGATTGGGAGTAAAAGTCTGTCTCTGCTTTGAACACTGACTGTCCTTAAGCTAGCTTCCAGATAGTGTTCTTCCTTGAAATAACCACAGATACATTGCTTTCTTATTTTCTGCTATAATCCTTAGCATTTCTATGGTGTGAGAAATGAATTTTGTCGAGTCCAGAACAGATTTTATATGATTCATATTCAGGGAGAGAAAAAAAAATCATCAGTCTCCTCTCTTTTCATATTAGCTCTGTTTTGCCAGTGAAAACAGATTCAACTTTTTGATCAGACTATTTCCGAGAGGCACTGAACAAATAATACAATATTCTCAATTTTACAAGCAGCTTTTAAACTCAGTTTAAGGTACTTAAAAGAGAAAGAATTTGCAGAGTTACCAAATCATGGAGTAATTCAGTTGAGAACCCCCCAAAATTTCATTTAGTATAATTAGAGAAAATGAAAGCTAAAATAAAACCAAAGCTGTTGACTTCTATTTTATATACATGTAATATTTCTGATGATAGAATGTGTGGTTAAGATGGACAAGAAGGGAAAAGTTTCATGAACTGTGGTTAAAACTAGAAAGAATCTGGATCTACCAGCCATAAGAAAGGATTTTATTGAATTGTTTTGAAGAAGTGATGCTGAGACATCCTAGAGGAGGGTTTGCATAGGTGGCCAAAAATATAATTTTGTTATGTTTCAGGAAACTTTTCACCAAAATAAAGGACTGTATCTGCCCTTGTATCTGCCAATGTAAAGCTCAGCTAGTTACTTGAGATCTGTGTTTCATTTCCCTTGTCTGCTTTTTCAGTAGAGTCAGCAGAGAAAATTAGTGCTTTTATTTAACGTAATTCAGTTTAACATCTTTCTGCATAATTACACAGACTTTCTAGAAAGTACTAGATGGCCACTTGAGTAAAATGAAGTTCTCTGCCTTATATTAACACTTTAAAGTGTTACAACTTCTCTAATTTGAAATGCTTTGAGGACTGCAATAGGTAGAATTTGATTTTATAAAGTAAGCCATCACAGATTGAATTGTTATATTGAGAGGTTCTGAGATATGACCTCAGTGTACCAAACTGGTACAGTAACTGGTCGCTTAATTTTTATGACTGATAAAAGCATATAGGTAAGCGTCCTGTATTATTTTTGGATGCAACATGAGAACTTGTAATATTTGTAAAGTCACTTTTCCAGTATATTAGAACCACATTTCCATAGGAAAATTTTGTGATAGTTAAGTAACAAGTAGCTTTCACTATGGGTCCAATTTACCCTCCACTTTGATCTATCCAATTTGAGGAGATAGAGATGGTCTTTTTGGCAGCCTAAAGGATTAATAATATGGAAATTCAGGGGCCTGCTTTTGTTTTTCATAAATATTAGTGGGATTGCCTAAAACAGGAGTGAGAGAGCCAAAGCACAACAAGGTTTAGGAAACATATCTATTCAGCTGTAGCCAAATCAGCTGCATGACAATAGGTGCAGGCAAGGAATATGGTACTTGTTTCAATAAGCAGTGAGCAATAGGTTATGAAAAAGCCAAATGAAAGAAAGAAATTGTGATTAGAACTTCCAAAATTGACTGAGCGCTTGTCTTTTGATTTAATCTGATTTTCAGTCTAACTCTTATTACTAGTGTAACCCTTCATGGTTTACCTGCCTGGCAGACCTTAAAGTACAAATCAGTGTGCACAGGATCAGAAAATCACATTGCCAAACTTCTCTCGCAAAGTTTTAACATGGTATTGAAATGTGTAGATTATGTACATATACCAAGATGAAAAGATTCAGTATTTAACTTGTGAAACTTCATGTTCTGGATGTAGAGTGTATTTAAGTAGAAAGGTGATTTCATCCTTCTGTTAACAAAGCAAAATTTTAAAGGATTGCTTTTGTTGTTAAGTAACTTTCACAACATATAATACTGTAATATTCTTCTAGGGATAAAGATGATTCAAAATATTGCTCTTGGTATTACTAATATGATATCTGGAAGATAGGTTTCTGTAAGCTTCTACAAAGATACTCTTTGGGAATATTCTCCTAAATGCTACATACTATTTTTAAAAACAGAATTATAATTTGTATTTCTTACATCTGTCTTTACCAAATGTCTAACTTACGAGCCTGGTTTTATATGCATAGTGTTGTATTTCTTTAGTCACTGGTGGGTCATGATAATGGAACAAGCATTATTTTCTTAGGGAACTGATCCTTGTTTTCTTCTCTGAGTCTTAGTGGTGGAAAAAGCCAGAACAAAACCATTGTGTGCCTAGAGCAAAGCTCCAAATCTGTCTGAAGGTTACATTCACTTTTTGTCAGCTTGCATTAATATAATTTTAGTCATTTTCAGTAATGAATGTGTGATTAAAGGTTATCCATATAGCTAAATAGCTGTTATTACCATGTGCCATTTTAGTTACTTGGATAATTTGTCAACTGTATGCAAACAGACAGTTTACAAATAAGAATTTTCATTCCCATACTTAAAATCATAAATTGGTAGCAATTGTTCACGGGATGATCCAGCTGCTTATCACCCATCTAATAGACCAAATTACCTTTATATTAATCCAACATCTTAGGTTAGAAAGTAGTTCTCTGCTGCCTTTACACTCATCCTTTGAAACGTGTTGTGGTTTAACCCCAGACAGCAATTAGAACCATGCAACCACTTGCTCACTCTCCCTAGTTTGGACAAGTGAGAGAATTGGAAGGGTAAAGTTAGAAAACTCATGGGTTGAGATAAAGACAGTTTAATAGGTAAAGCAAAAGCCATGCACACAAGCAAAGCAAAACAAGGAATTCATTCACTGCTTCCCATCAGCAGGCAGGTGTTCAGCCATCTCCAGTACAGCAGGACTCCATCACGTGTAACGGTTACCTGGGAAGCCAAACACCATCACTCCAGATGTCCCTCATTTCTTTCTTCTTCCTCCATCATTTTATGCTGAGCATGACACCATATGGTATGGAATATCCCTTTGGTCAGTTGGGATCAGCTGTCCCAGTTGTGTCCCCTCCCGACTTCTCGTGCCCTCCATCTACTCACTGATGTGACAGTGTAAGGAGCAGAACAGAGCTTGAGAGCTTAGCAACAGCCAAAAACACCAGTGCTCTATCAAACGTATTTCTCATCCCAAATTAAAACACAGCACTATACCAGCTGCTAAAAAAAAAATAATTAAATCTGTCCCAACTGAAATTATGACAAAATGTAAATTTGAGACTCACCATTTCTTGCTTACATGGTTATTGCTATTGCCTGCCTCTGGAACAACTGAGTTTCTCCACTGCTGTATTAATTTATGTATTTGTGTATATATAGTACTTCATATAACAATCACAAAGTTGCCATCATCACAGATTAAGATTATTTCAAATACAGAATTGGAGAGACCACCCTGAGACAAAGTCCATTTCCTTGAAGCTGAAACTAACATTAGCTTTTTCTAGTAAACTTATTAAACAGCCTTTTGAGAGTGGGTATGGTTTTGCCACCTCAAATTGGATGGGGATGGCTGCTTCCATGATATTTTAGTACCTTCTTTAAATTTCCAGCAAAAATGTCAAGGAACAGTTTGAACCTTTTTGATCTTGTCCCACCTGTATGCTTCCTCTGATTATTTCTTTTTCTCCTGCCGTTTAGCTTTACTACATTATAAAATCCAGTTTTGCTTTCAGACTTTGTCTCATTAATGTTACTAAACTCTTCTAACGCTATCAAGCATTTACCACTTTTTATTTTCTCTGTTAAAAAATGAGAAATAACCAAACAAATTCTGAACAGCAGAATCCTGAAGGAGTGTCCCACATGCCTTGCTACAATATTATGTCCAGGGCAGTACTTGAAATTTTGATGGGGGGACTGGATCAAAATGTTTTCCAGAGGTTATTCCAACCTAAATTATTCTATGATTATTTCTCCTTCATCTCAACAGAAAATATTTTGTTCAACACATGTATTAACCTTGGCTTTTTTAATGTACACCTCAAATTGTTCACTTAATTTTCCCTTATAAAGGATCAACAAAATCTTTCCTGTTTCCTACAGAATATTCTCCTGTTTCATGGCAGTGTTTCATGTTCACACATCTGGCGAACAATACAGAAATAAAAGATAACATGTAAAGTAGCGTTGACAGTCATGCAGGCTGTGCAATGTCAAAATTCAGACCATATATTAACATTAAGAGTATTCTTTGTTAGTTAATGGGGGCTCCCCACCACTATATTTGCACAGTACTGTGCAAACCCCTGGCCCAATCAGTTAATAGTAGGCATAAGCTGCGGGAAAGAGAATAGCAAGAGAAGAAACATCTTGGCTCTGTATTTTCTTCTATAAGAGGGGAGAAGGAAAGAAAAGGAGGGAGTTTTTTGGCCTTTTTCGCCATGGAGAGAAGTGGAGGTGTGGAGTCCTGAAGGGACTCTTGGAAGGAGATGAGTGAAGTTAATGGGAAGAGGCTGCAGGAGAGAGGAACTGGGAAGGGCTGCGATGCGTGATTTCACACAGTGACAGCCTACGTGTGTGTGTTGGGAGTTTTCTGGGTGGAATGCACTTTCTTCAAGGTGGAGGCCGTCTGGCTCCTGTCTGCATCATTTCCCTAAGGAAGTACTGAACTCGAAATGAATCATCCCTCAAAAGCTAGAAAAAATTACTTTCTTCTTAGTTACCAAGGACAACATGGACCAAATATAGGAGCTGAAGTAGTCATACAAAAGTATGGTCATACTTACAATAATTTACTGAAACCAATGCTAAGCATCCTTACCCTGCACGCTAAGGATTAAGTCTTGTGCCGAAGTAGTATCTTTGTCGAATTTGTCTGTAATGAGAAGGTGAGGAGCTTAGTGTTAGTAGTGTGGTTTTATGTTCTAGCAGTGAGCTATCCCAGGAGGAAATATTGTATCCTCCCATACAGAATTGTGTTTCCTTAAAGGAGCTGTATATACATTGCACTGTATTTCTTTAGATAATACATTTCTGGTACCAAAGTCCAGATCCAAAAAGGTACTGGAAAGTGTGTGTTGTAATGCTTATTTTTAGGTGACTGTGCATCCACGATTTGGATTGAGTTCTTATAATGCTCATACAATGCAAAGGGAACAATATGCCTCAGATAAGAATCTGTCTCAGTTCACTGAATGTTGCTTACCTAATGTCAAAACGTTGGGCAGGATGTTAAAGATACCTTACATGAAATCCAGTCTCACCTCTGGTTCTTCAGTATCTTTTTCCGCTCCACGGGGAAACTGTCTTTCCTCTTGTGGGTATTACTGTCTTGCACCCTTTCTCTGAAGTTGTCTTTCAAAACTCGGTGCAGAGAGAGGGTAGATGTGTTAGTGTCTTTTACAATGGAATTCCTAAACTAAAACACTGTGGTTTGGTTTTTTTAAACAGTACTGAGGATTCATAGGAAAGATAGTCTGAAAGTTACACCCAACCTAAGTATTGGTTTGATTTTGCATAGGTGAATGAAACAGAATTGTATCTCATTGTGCACAAGTGCTTTAATACCTGAACTATTGGGGTAAGAGAGAGGAGGGAAAGAAGCAACTAGACCTCATTTTATCTTTCAGAGTATTGTTTTGTTAGGGTGGTTTTTTAAGCATGACAACCATTACCATATTTTGTGTGCAATGCTGTCTGTTAGGCATGCTTGAAGAATATAGTTTTGTGGGTACTGATAGGCTGCATTGTGATTTAGGCACACCACACTGCTCAGTTGCCTCAAGGCAGAGGTGTTTCTACCTCTCCACTGTTGCATTTCTCTGATTTGTAATTTTTGATTTATTTCTTGAGCACTTAAGTCTTTTTAAATATTATTTTAGATACGTGTTTGGTTTGGATACGATCCAAATATCACCAATGGGGCTGACGAAATACAACTGTACACTACTATAAACTGATCTGCAGTAGAGATGTGGTAAAATTTTAAATGTGTTCCTGTTGAAATTGTTCAGTTTTGGAAGTGAGCTCCTTTCTCAAAAATAGGTTTGAATCAAACAGGAAGAATTAACATTATTACAGAAATCCAGCCCTCAGCCAATTCCTTCTCTTTGAAAACCGTCATAATTTCTCTTAATTTATTAATAAAGGGAAATTACACAATGAAGTAACTTGATTTGATTTTAGCTTCTTTAAATAAGAACATAAGAATGGTTGTAATGATTAAGAGTTAGGGTCTATCTAGCCCAGTAAAGTGGGTGAGCACAGAGCACTCGTATAATACTTTTTTCCCTAATGCTGTCATTGCTTCCAAGTTAAAGTTAAATCAAATATAACAAGTATTTGCATGTGTTGCCCTGCAAATTATTTTCCTTGGAATAGTAGAGCTTCACAGGCTTCCTCTGTGAAAGGATTCTTTGTCTTCACTGTCACCCCAGTGATCTGCGCACACACACATTTACACACACATCTGCAGAACTGAAACTAAAGGAAACTGGTATTGCAAGCCAAGGAGCATGTGTTTTGTTTGTAGGTGTCTACTTTCAATCAAAACTTGATTAAATGTTTTCTGGGAGGTTGGTATGTGTGAAATTAATTCAGAAACTTAAAAGTAAAACAATAAAGTTACAAGAATTGATACTTTCTTTGACCATTTCAAGAGGGATGGTGAAAAGCTACAGTGAAATAGACTATTACGCTCTCCTCCTAAATAGCAGCCTTTGCAAGCACCTAAGGAGTGCACTGTGTGGAATGCAAGAGCGCTGCTGCTGGCCTTCTGTGCATAGTTAAAGCTCATCTGGTGCTCTTAGCAGTGTGGCACATTGAACTTTTAAGTCACATCTAAATAAGAAGAAATAGAACAGTCATTATTAAGCATGATCAGTACAGAAAAAAGTGGATATAAGTAGGACTGGAGGAGTTAAAAGCTTGCTTTTAAAGGAACCCATGTCTGCAAATTTCTGCAAGTATTAAATGCAGAGATAAGCACTGAACTTGGGACCTTTTTGAAAATTTGGCTGCAAATATTTCCATGCATCATTGGAAAGAAGGACAAAACATTCGTAGCACAGCCACAAAATTCTATTGATTTTTTAAAACCTAGGGAGTAGTAATAATTTGTCTGGGAAAAAAATAGACAGCTGTCTTTCCCTGTAGGAACTTGTAGTAAGGCCTTTCTAATAAATATGGGAATTAACCACCTGAATGGTTTTCTGGCATCTACAGCTAAGAAGAAGTTTTTGATAATTTAAAAAGCCAGTTTGAAATACACAGGGTGCAAAAGAGCACCCTTCAGTAAAATTTGTGTAGATTTGGATGTGGGTGTGTTCTTTCTTTATTGGGGGATTTTTTGCATGTTTTTTACATTTTTCCAGGATCATTGTAGGAGATTGGATTACATTTGTTGGAACATCAAAAGGACTTCATGATATGGCAGCCACATTGACAATACAGCTGACTAATAGAGCAAAATAAATGTTTGACAGAGGTTACTGTGTCACATCTATAGAGTTGACTACTGAATTCAGAGATTTTGATGCAATTCTAAATTGGGCAACAAAAAAAAAATTGAACTTGAGTGTTGATCTTTTCTATGTTAACTTACTGATGGGTTGGTATTTTTTCACAGGATTATTTAATGCAAATTTATTCTTAGGTCTTTTATTTTTTTCCAGATAGTCGATGCCAAAGTTTATTTACTATTCTGAAGATATCCTGAAGTGTGCCACCAATTTAAAATCGGCTTCTCCTTTACTTTAGATGGAATGTTAGTTTCCCAACCTGCTTGCTTTTTGTGAAATGCCTCTGAATCTTTTATTCTTCCACCCTCCACATCCAGAACAGCAGTTTAAAAATCAGTAGGACAGCATCTGCCTGTAATTATATAAAGCAATGTTTGTATGGCTCCAATGGAGAAATAATTGAAAAGATCATGTGCTGATACAACTCCTTGTAAAAATACTTTCATAGCTGTTGTATAATAGTGTTGGATATTATTTCATGAATTGCTTCAGAAAACAATATGAAGAAATGCTTTTGTGTAGCAGCCAGCTATAGTACTTTTTCCAATAACAAGTGACGACTGTAAACTCAGTTACTTCACACACAGAAGAGGCACACGGACATTTCTTGGATAATTAATGGAATAAAAAATTGTGGGTTTGTCTGACAGCCTGTATGCAGGCTCTGTGATAAATTAAGAGGTGTGCCAGAAAGAGTGACTGAAAGAAGGCCTACACCCCTTCCCAGAAAAAAATTAGTTTCTTTGCAATAGTGTCCTTCCAAAGAGCAGTAAGGGACAAGACTTGAATGACCAAATCATATGGCCCAATGTGCATATGCTCTGATATATATATTGGTGCACAGGATAAGAAGAATGAATTTCCACAGGCTGCATAATAAATGCTATGCTGAAAGAAGTGTTTAAAGTGCAATGAACCTCCTTGCATGGGACGGTTCAGAAGCTATCAAGAGGCAGTCATCTGAAGGGAGTCAGGTCTCACATTAGCTCATGTAACGACTAACACTAAGCCCAGAGCGATGCTGCAGGTACCACTGTGACCAGGTAGTACACACAATGTGTGTGTTGGGGTGGGGATTTGATCTAAGTTGCATTCGCCCCACTGTTGTCCCTGTTACCAGGGCCATGGGCACACTCCCAGCTTCTATGGTAGTGGTGTCTGAGTACGTCTCGGGCAGTTTTTCTTCTGCTAAACTGCTCAACAGTTTTCCCCACATTTGGGTTACCTCCCATGAGGCTTCTGGTTATGTTTATAGAAATGTGGCTCATGAGCCACTCTTTATTGAATTCCTCTGCTTCCTTGGGATTATTCTTCAATAAATCCTGTTTTCCAAAGACAATAGGAGAATCAAAATTTTGTATAGTTGAGTGGTGACACAGGATTCTTTATGTCATTTGAATAGAATTAAGTAGAATGGTTGTCTTATTTGTATTAGACTGTTTGAAGTACATGGAGGATGCAGGGACTATCAATAATGAGAGAAGAATACAGCAAATAGATGATAATCATTTTTCTGGTTTTGGGCTTAAGGAGTAATCAGTATATCTGCCTGAGTTCTCAGCTCGTTAATATTTTATGCTATTGTTTATACTGCTATCCTATTGTAATTGTGGTTAAAAACTCCATCCTCAAACTCTTAGTTTCGTGCAGGTTTCCATAGTTCAGAACTTTTCAATGAAGTATATTATTGCTCAGCTCCTTCAGGCAAAGTCAGTAGAGTTTGCAAACATATAACGAGGCGTAGGAGTTTGCAAAAAAGTGGTTGAGAATGAATTTAAAACCTTTTATTTAGAAAAACTATAAAGCAGAAAGCTTTATTTTGTTGAACATGCTGAAAAATTAATTAGGGGGAATACTTCTCTTAATTTCTTTTTTTGTCTTTTCATGTATTTGATGTGAGCACACAGTCAATTGGACTGATCTCTTGTGAAGCTAGAAAAAAAAAAAAAAACAAACCTAAAAGAAAAGCATACCAAAAAAAAAGTACATTTATTCACTCAAGCAGATTTGTCACACTTATGTGACAGTGTAAAGGCTCCCTGCACAGACATGTCTGGTTGCTTCAGTCAGGAATCCTTGTCAGTCTAAGAACAGGAAAAGCTAATTTTAAAAAAGTTTAAGATTAAAAAAAAAAAAAAGAAAAAGCAGGGTATCTAAATTTAAAATATGTCAAATTCTAATAAGACTTTCCTAGGGAAACACTTGATGTGTTTGTCTGCAAGACAGGCATCACTTTATTGATATCCTTGTAGGTACAAGAACAGATGCACTTTTAATATAGAATAACAGAACCATAGAATCGTTTGGGTTGGAAAGACCCTTAAGATAATTGAGACCAACCATTAAGCTAACACTGCCAAGCCCACCACTAAAACATGTCCCCAAGTGCCACATCTATACATCTTTTTAATATCTCCAGGGCCAGTGACTCAACTTCAACCCTGGGCAGCATGTTCCATAGTCTGTATGTTGAATAATGAAGTAGCATTAGGTTAAGAATTTTGATGGTCAGTCTGTTACTTTGAGTATAAAAGTTACAGTATATATTAAAAGATAGTTGCAGTAGTTGTGAGGAGAATCCTGACTAAAACTGGAAAAACCAAAATATAGTAAAAAAATATTGCAATCCTTTCTTTAGACCTTCTCATTTAAAATTTTGTAAGGCAAAACGTTAAAATGTTTTTGAGGAAGTCAGACTAGTGATACTAGGAATCAATACTGATCAGCCACTAGTGATTCATTTAATATTATCTGTACTGTGTCAGTAATGAACTTCTACATTTTACACAAATTTACTGCTTAAAAAGGGCTGAGCTGGAGTCCCTGGAAATGATAATTCACTCTTTATGCACAGATTTTGTTTTCTTTTCTCACTGATTTGGATGAGGTGGAACAGTCTTAGGTGTGTTTTTGCCAGCAGCATTCAGTAATTCATTCTGCCAGCAAGAATGCCTCCTGAGATACTACATTTTTTTTCTGTCCTTTAAGGTGGTATCTGTCACATAGAAATCTGGGTGCTGAAAGAGGGATTGTATGGTGGAAAGTAATGTATTGCTTATTATGGATGACACTAATGCCAGAAAGGAATATTGCTGTCAAGTCCCGGTGTGTCAGCTGAAGCTGCAATTGTTTAGTGATTTTCAGAATCAGGCAAAAGGAATTTCAAACTGGAAAAAGCAATACATCAAAAAGAATCACTGTCCCCAGTTGCCACTCACTAGGGCTCCATTTGAAAAGGTAATTTCAATTAAAGTAATTTCTTCTAGTTTAGCACTTTGCCATTATTATTTGCTAAAGGATTCTTGCTAGGTTTATCTTGAGTATTGCTAACTTCAGTAGACTTGAACGCAAGTATTTTACTTGAGTGTCTTATCAAAGGGCTTATTTCCTAATCTATGAAATCTTACTACAGTAAGTCAATGTACACCACAGATGGTAGATATTTGGAAATTGGTGATCATGTGTAGATTTGAATTTGTCAGGTTAACACTTTTGATGTCAGCTAGAAAGGAAAAGTTGTCCTTTTAGAAATACATATATGTAAATTAGACAGTTACCCTTTTTTTAACACTATTAAATCTGATAAATAATTAACCCAATTTTTTTTTTCCTGTAAAAAGAAACCTTCAGAAAGAAGCATTTAATTTCATTTATATTATTCTTCTTTAGAACATAGATATTAGGAGCTATACTTACATATTACCAGATGCCCACCAAAGCCATTTTATCACTCCCCATCCTCAGCTGGACAGGGGAGAGAGTGAAAAGGACTCATGACTCTTTCATAATGAAAGACTCATGCACCAACATACGGACAGGGAGAGATCAGTCAGCAGTTACAGTCATGGGCAAAACAGACTCGACTTGGGGAAATTAATTTAATTTATTTTCAGTCAAATCAGAGTAGAATAATGAGAAAATAAAAACTGCATCTTAAAACACCTTCTCCTCACCCCTCCCTTCTTCCCAGGCTCAACTTCACTCACAATTTCTCCACCTCCTCCCCAAGGAGGGGACACGGGGAATGGGAGTTGTGGTCAGTTCATCACATGTTGTCTCTGCTGCTCCTTCCTCCTTAGAGGGAGGACTCCTTACACTCTTCCCCTGCTCTTGCAGTGTGGGGTCCTTCCCACAGGCTGCAGTTCTTCATGAACTGCTCCAGCATGGGTCCCTTCCACTGGGTACAGTCCTTCAGGAACTCCACAGGGTCACAAGTCTTGCCACCAAACGTGCTCTAACGTGGGTTTTCCATCCTCCGTGGGTCCAGGGGTCCTGCCAGGAGCCTGCTCCAACAGGGGTCACAGCCTCACAGCCTGCTTCAACAACATCCACCCGCTCTGGCATGGTGTCCTTTACAGGCTGCAGGTGGATATCTGCTCTATTGTGAAAATCCAGAGGAACAGCCTGCCTGACCATGGTCTTTAGCACGGGCTAGAGAGGAATCTTTGCTCCAGCGTCTGGAGCACCTCCTGCCCCTCCTTCCCTGACCTTGATCTGCAGAGGTGTTGCTCTCACATACTCTTACTCTTCTCTTTGGCTTCCTTTGCACAGTTGTTTTTTCCCCCTTTCTTAAATACATTATCCCAAAGGTGCTATCACTGTCACTGATGGGCTTATCCTTGGCCAGCAGCAGGTCTGTCTTGGATCCATTAGCTCTGTTGGACATGGGGGAAGGTACTAGCAGATTCTCACAGAAGCCACCTCTGTAGCTCTCCCCTACCAAAACTTTGCCATGCAAACCCAATACATTCCACCCCTCGCCTCTGTGAATCACATATTTTATGTATTATCATATTTTATTATTATATTTTAATTATTATATTTTAAGTATTATCATAAAAATCCACATTCATCACATAATCTTCACAAACTTCACTCACATCAACAAAAAAGAATTCCCCACACCAGAATCAAAACAGCATCATCATAACATCCCCCTCCTTCTCAGANTCCACTGGGTACAGTCCTTCAGGAACTCCACAGGGTCACAAGTCTTGCCACCAAACGTGCTCTAACGTGGGTTTTCCATCCTCCGTGGGTCCAGGGGTCCTGCCAGGAGCCTGCTCCAACAGGGGTCACAGCCTCACAGCCTGCTTCAACAACATCCACCCGCTCTGGCATGGTGTCCTTTACAGGCTGCAGGTGGATATCTGCTCTATTGTGAAAATCCAGAGGAACAGCCTGCCTGACCATGGTCTTTAGCACGGGCTAGAGAGGAATCTTTGCTCCAGCGTCTGGAGCACCTCCTGCCCCTCCTTCCCTGACCTTGATCTGCAGAGGTGTTGCTCTCACATACTCTTACTCTTCTCTTTGGCTTCCTTTGCACAGTTGTTTTTTCCCCCTTTCTTAAATACATTATCCCAAAGGTGCTATCACTGTCACTGATGGGCTTATCCTTGGCCAGCAGCAGGTCTGTCTTGGATCCATTAGCTCTGTTGGACATGGGGGAAGGTACTAGCAGATTCTCACAGAAGCCACCTCTGTAGCTCTCCCCTACCAAAACTTTGCCATGCAAACCCAATACATTCCACCCCTCGCCTCTGTGAATCACATATTTTATGTATTATCATATTTTATTATTATATTTTAATTATTATATTTTAAGTATTATCATAAAAATCCACATTCATCACATAATCTTCACAAACTTCACTCACATCAACAAAAAAGAATTCCCCACACCAGAATCAAAACAGCATCATCATAACATCCCCCTCCTTCTCAGATATTGCTGAGCAGATATCATATGGTATGGAATATTTCTTTGGTCAGTGTGGGTCAGCTGTCCTGGCTCTGTCCCCTCCTGACCTTTTGCCCACCTCCAGCCTACTGATGAGGAGGGGAGTATTGGAGNGACATGGGGGAAGGTACTAGCAGATTCTCACAGAAGCCACCTCTGTAGCTCTCCCCTACCAAAACTTTGCCATGCAAACCCAATACATTCCACCCCTCGCCTCTGTGAATCACATATTTTATGTATTATCATATTTTATTATTATATTTTAATTATTATATTTTAAGTATTATCATAAAAATCCACATTCATCACATAATCTTCACAAACTTCACTCACATCAACAAAAAAGAATTCCCCACACCAGAATCAAAACAGCATCATCATAACATCCCCCTCCTTCTCAGATATTGCTGAGCAGATATCATATGGTATGGAATATTTCTTTGGTCAGTGTGGGTCAGCTGTCCTGGCTCTGTCCCCTCCTGACCTTTTGCCCACCTCCAGCCTACTGATGAGGAGGGGAGTATTGGAGAACAGCCTTGATGCTGTGGGAGCACTGCTCAGCAGTAGCCAAAACACTTGTGTGTTATCAACATCTTTCTAGGCTACAAAGCTAGGCTACAATACAATCTTTCTAGGCTACAATACAAGCTAGGCTTTGTATTGGTACCTAGAACACTACTAGTACTACTAGTACTAGAACACTACTAGTACTAGTGTACTACCTAGTACACTACTACTTAGTGTAATGAGGGCTACTATGGGGAAAATTAACTCCATCACAGCCAGACCCAACACAAACTTCAATCCTTTTCTGTATTCTTGGCATGTGAGAAAGACCTATATTGAAGCATAAACAGATGATACCTTGGAGGAAAGTGTACTCATTGCCTAATTGAATATATAATTCATTTTATCTTTCATTTGAATATATCGCTCATTTTACAGAAAAAACACTACCTAACCCATCCTCTAGTGTGCCTGCTCATTATCTCTAAAATTAAGACCTTCCATTGCTTAAGTGCTTGTACATGGAAACACAGACACATCTAAATTTACTTTCTTGTGTAGGCCAATTGAATTAACTTAGCTGCACATTTAAGTAAAGTAAAAATGCTCATAATCATCAGTAGAACCAGGAATCATACTCATAATTTCTTTAGAAATCACATGTAACTATTCACTTGAGAAAGTCATTTACCATTTTCTCTATAAAAATGGAAAGTCAGTCAAACAAGAGGATCCAGAAAAGTTGGAAACTGTTAACATTTTTGCTTTCAAATAGTGTAATTCATATATCAACACTAAGAGGGCTGTTTCTATATGTATGTTTTAAATTACTTAATTAAGAAGGGAAGATGCTTCCTTCCTGCTGAATGAATGCTGTTCAAGCCATTCATTAAAAAATATGTAAAATAATACTTGCTATATTTTAATTATGTTATTTATTCTTAAATCTGTTCCTTTATTCTTGTCAGTTCCTTCTGAATAGATGTAAATCTGGACATTGAAGGCACACTATTGAATCAGTTCATTTAAAATTAATGCTTGCTTTTTTTTTTTTTTTCCAGTTCAACAGAAGAGCAGTTTCACTGGCAAACCCAAGGTAACGTATTTATCTACCTATGCGTATTACATATATTGTCTCCCAGAATGATCACTTTTCCAAAAGAAGATGAAGGGCAAAACAATATGTATTTATGCAATATCTTTTTTTGTTGCTACTGTGTGAAAAAGCTACTTAAAAACTGGCAAAATTTGGCATTAGTTGTTGGGGTTGACAGAAAGAACACCAAGACTAACGCAGAGTTTTGAGAGGGGGCATTGCTAAATGTGTCTCTAACTTTTTTTAAGATTAGACCTGAATTTTCTCATTTCTCATTCTCTTATTAAGGCAAGGCCACTCTTTCAGAGGATAGCATAATTTTCAATATGGTCAGCTTCCTCTGAATATGTGATCTTGGTGTGTTCTCCCTTCCTTCATCAGCTGTGAAAGCTTAGTCACATGTAGCTCGTTTTACCTTTTGTCTTTCTTTTACATTTTTATGTTGTTAATTTTATTACAGATGGTCAGAAGGACATAGAAGATGAGCTCACCACTGGTCTGGAGCTGGTGGACTCCTGCATTAGATCACTGCAGGAATCAGGGATACTTGATCCACAGGACTACTCAACCAGTGAAAGTAAGTTGCTAGAAATGTGTTTTCTAGAACCTAGACATATTTGTAGCATTTTGTGCTTTAAGATTGAATGCATGCATATCTTACAGTGTTTCTCTTGATTATTTTCTAATATTAGAAGAAGACAATGTAGTTGCAAGCAGGTGAATTGCCTCCTTGCTTTGCAAAGTACGTTTTGGGTTTATTTGTGATGGGGAGAATCTCACTGCTAGATCGTGAGGGGAAAAAGTCAAACATGGAATACATTTTAAGGAAAATATTTTGCAATTGCCATATTGCTGTATTATACTATAAGGTGATGTCACAAGACTTCAGCATCACCACTAAAAAAAGTGACTTTCAAACAACACTTTTTCAGTATGCAAAAGTAATAAAGGGAAACATAGTGTGGGTCTGTGAGTAATTCTGATGTCTCTCTGTAACTATTTGGTGAGGTAGCTGATAATCCTTAAGACTAAAATTTTCAAATGGGTACACAGACAGAAAAGGGAAACTGTTTAAAGGTGATGCAGCTGTAGCAAGAAAGCTGAAGTGTTTTCTCAAAGATTGGTTCATTGGTCATTTAGCAGCCATTCTGTTTGCAGAATTGTGTCATGAGTGGATAATCTTCTACTAGAACCAGCCGTTGGGGAGGGGAATCAAGGCTAAACAACAGCAAAAGTGAATGAAGGACATGCCACTCAACGTACTTATAGAACAAATGTCTACAAACGCTTGTGCTCATGAATCACGTAGAGTGAAATAAAGTTTTCCAACAGGTTAACAGGTCTGTTGTCAGATGTAGCACTAGATATTGAAAAAGCAGTTTAATTCCCTATTTTCCTTTACTTTTTCTCAGTCTCCTGTCTGATACTCTGTTCCCATCTGCCACAATATATACCCACTTTCATTTCACTTTTCAATTTTCTCTTGTATTCCTCTACATCTCCATCCTCCTGCTCAGCTGAGCCATTTTTGTCTATTTCAGTCCCCTGCTGCCCAGTATCCTCTGACCAAATCATGTCTTTCAAAGTGGCTGCCCAAATTCAGCCTTCTTGAAGCCAAAGGGAATGATCTCCCCTTCATCTGGAAAGGCTAGTGGAATGTCACAGCCTCCTGCTGCAAAGCTTCTCTAGCAATGACGAGTCATCACCTGAAATGTGGTCATCAGGTGATAAATGGAAAGCATTGCAAATGAAATGCAGAATTTTAATTTGTCAGAACATTTTTCACCTTTCACCTGCATGTGATTTCTGGGCCAACAATGTCACTAACACTTTTGGTAAGATGTTGCTTGATCTGAACACAATCTGTGTGATTAACATATCTTAAGAAGTTGCTTGGTCTGAAAAAATTGGAAAAACGTGATGAGCAATGTAAGCCCTTATAATTTGCCCTGTTTTTAAATTTGTTTGGGGGTGAGGAGAAACAGATTAAATGAATAGCATGATAAAGATTGTCTTCAAAATGTGATTCAGTAGAAAAATGACACTATAGAGATGGCAATAGTGGAGATTGGGGGCTGAGAGGGGTTAGCTTGGATAGGAAACTGGCAGAAACTGGCTGAAGAGATGGAAACTTAAAAAAAATGTTAGGGAGAGACAAAGACAGTAGACAGAGAGAAGTCCGGGTATGTGAAGAAAACTAGTACTAAAGCAAATTTCTGGGGAGTATCACAAAGAGGTAAGGCAAAAATAGGAATGTAGGTAGATGGGAAGGAGAATAAGGAAAGTGGGCAAATGAGAAACAGTGATGGAGAAGGGAGGCAATAGAGATAGAATGTGTTGGGGCCTATCAGGGGAGGAACTGAGCAGGAGGTCCAGTTAGAAAGTTGAAAGATGAGTTTGATTGGTATGGTTGGTTTTTCATGGGATCAGGAGTTAGGTGAAAAGAGAGGGAACAACAGGTTGATGAGAATGACATTTGAGAAAGAAAATAGTGGTAGAGTTATGGACAGGACAATAGCTATCCCTAAGAAACATAGATTTTGAGAGAATAAGCCGATGCATCTGCTCACATGGAAGTAGGCTTCCGCACAGAGCTGCAGGCTTGATCTTCTTCATTGTCAGGAAACGTTTGTGAAGTCACAGTGCCCCATGCTCCTCTGGTCCCGGCCCACCTCATAATGAAATTACATTAGTATTTGCTATTTATGGTTTTATTAAGAATTGGATATATATGCAAAAGCTAACAGTTGCAGCTCTGCTAATCACTCATAAAGGCAATTAACGATGTCATGTACTGGATTTTCTTTTTAATTTGGATGTCTTTTTATCAATTTAGAATAAAATACCACAAATATATCAAACAGTTAAAACATTACTGTGTTTGCAAAGTCAAGAGTACTAAGGTCAAGGCCATCTGTACAACATAAATTGAATTTCTTATGACTGCATTATAAAACAATTATCATCATACCCTTTTTTGTACATTTTCTGTCCATGCCTCGTTTACCCCAAAGCTAAGGCTCAGATCGCACAGGACACTGAAGGGAGATTTCATCTGCAGCGCTTCTGACTTCTCTAGGTATTCAGTAGAACACACATGCTAAATGAAAGCAAAAATCTCATATTTGACAGTTCAGTTTTGCACTTAAAATTTAATTTTAATCCTCCTTTGTGTCCTGAAGTTCTGATGCTGTAGTTGTGAAATCATTCAAGGTATCTTCTGTTGGTTAGTTTTAAGTGTCTCTGGTTAGTTTGCAGGCGTACTGAGAACAAACAACTGTAACCAGACACTGTGGAAGCACAGTCTCAAATCCATGAAGTGTGATGTAAAAGAAAGTGTCTCACACACAGCATTTGTGTTTCATACAAACATTTGGTCTTAATTCCTTCAATCTCCAAACAGGAAACAATATCTATATAAACATCTCACTTCACAAGTGTTCTAAAAGTCATTATTTGTGATGTATTTGAAGTAAATGTTGAGTGTCGTAGAACGATCCAACAGGGGGCTATTTTTTTTTTCTTTATAGTGCACATTTTTCAATTAAGGCCTGAGGTCATACAATGAAAATGAGGCAATTTCAAAACACTGAATAGTTTTGTATCACATGCACTGGCCGTTAAGACAAGGAAGGAGGGAAAGAGCGATGATTCAGAAAAGGCAACTTAGTCTGGCATTTCCTAACTTTTGAGCTCTTAATTTTACAATTTTAGTTATGTTTACTTCTGCAGTCTCACTGCATAGCTGTACTTCAAGTAACAAGGCTGAGTCTGAGGAGAGCATTTCCAGCCTGCCATGGCAGTTTTAGTCTAGTCAAGGCAGATTTTTTAAATCATCATATGGGGATATGACCACAGCTTCCTTCTCTGAATTGTGTGTATCTAGTCTAACGAGTTAATCTATCAGTAGCTCTGCCTTTGTAGAGGATTAGTATTTCTGCAGTCAGAATCTTTACGATGTGGTTTCACGCACTCTGATTTTCTCAGCATTAGTTTTGAAAAGTTGTCACGTAGCAGGCGGCTGTTATAATACTCTAAATCCCAAACATCACTTCACATGTGCTATTTCTTTAGTAGCAAATAAAACCATGAACAAAGGCTAATGGGACAAGTCACATGAAAGGAGCTTACACAGGAGGAGTTCTGTGTTGCTAATAGAGATGCTCGCTAATTATCTTTACTGAGTGTGAATTGGCAAATAAAAAAAATAAAGCTTTTATTAATTTGGGGAAATGCAAGCAGAGCGATCACTGTTTTTAAAGCAATTATTATCAGACAAAGTTTTTTGTGGTTGCAGTGACCCTGGGACAAGGTTACATGCACTGGAGGGGAACTCCACTGTTACCCATCTCTTTTTTCTGTCCCAGCTGAGTATAAATTAATTGGCTTCCCAAAAGAATGTGTTTCCGTTTGCAAGTGAGCAAACAAAAAGAAAGGAAACTTCCAGAATTATGCAAGAAGGTGCAGCTGAGTTAAGACCTGAACCTGCCTCTCTGTGGTCCAGTTTCCTGTACTGCAGTGATTTCTCTTTATCTTTACGTAGATGTAGATCTGTCACCAAACATGATCCTACATACTTCTTACAGAGTCAGAGGAGAGCTTAGCCTGTCCAAAATGTTTGTGGGGATGTCACCATCAGAATGACAATGGTCCATGCATACCCTTGTCCCTGAGGAATGGGCAGGTACAGGCTGCTGTTAGTGGCAGTAACCATTATCTACAGTGTGTCTTGGGGACCAGCCTGGTCTCTCAGTGTCACTGTGAGGCCACTTGATCCATCCTCCTCCCTCCTGTACATCACTGTAACACCCAGCGTGGCAGCCTGGCCGTTCCTCTCTGAAACTCTGAAACATTAAGGACCAAGCTACATTTTGTGCAATGTTGGTAAATTTGCATACAGATCAGTAGTGTGAGTAACTCATACTAGTTCTCCTTTTTTCCCCCTAGTTTCCCTATCCCTGTGGGTCATTAGTGTGCCACATCAGATGACTGCTATGATACTAACATCAAAACAATTTCTGAAATAATTAGCTGAAGCTCATTGAGTCCTTACAGACAACATTGAATCCTTACAGGCTACAGCAGTGAAGACAGGCAACAGTTACTCCCTCTGTCATGGCATTAACAAAATGAGGGTTAGATGGACTGCTGAGATTACTGAGCAGATCCATTGGTGCTTTCTTCCTAACTTAAAGCACAGGCTCAAATGTCTCGTAATCTAGAAGTCTCTAATTTTAATTTAAGGTATCTATACTTAAATCTTTCATAGTATTTCCCTTCTTCAGTCTTCATGAAATGAGCATAAGACTGGTCTTAAAAGGATAATGGAGCAGATTTGTGGAGCTTTTGGTGTTTAAGTTTCTAACTGAAATGGAATCGTTTCACTATTTTTCACTTGCTTAATCCCTTCATGTGGCAACTCTCTCTCTTTGCTCTCTAAATAATTACTACAAACTGCAGCCACAGAGTTCTTGTTGACAAGAGTCAGAAAACCTCTTGGATCAGTCTTGCAATTGTCTGATATTTCTAAAATGCAACATTTTAAGTTTCAGTTTAAAATTAAATGCTTCATATTGGGATTGCCATTTTCCCCAGCTGACATTGTTAGTACTGCAGATGGTTTTTTTTCCCCAGTTTTCTGAAAATATTTGTATTTACACCTGTGACCCTATTGTCCTGGTGCTCAGGATTAATTACAGAATTCAGCACACTGCTAAGGGAATAAATACAGTGTAGATTCAATAATGCTGTCTTCTTGGCTAATACCATTTTAGAGTGCACTTCACTGAGGCTACACGTTGACAGAAACGCAGGCAGCTAAGGATGTCTCAGTCCCCCTGAGGAGGAAAAAGCATGGCTTACCACTGAGGACTCAAGTCCACAATATATTAACTCTTTTAGTTGCTTTAAACTATTTGCCCAAAATGCAGCACAAATGGGTAGTAGTACCATTTAGATGTCAAGTTTTTTCCTCTGAGGAATATCTTGTTACGTGAAGATGACTTTTGTCACACGAAACAATATATAGCTTTTGTATTAGCCACTGTTTTCATTTATCTAACCTGCCTAATTCTGAGGCCAAAAAGGTGGGCTAGGCTCTTATTTTATTTTCTTAGTTCAGTTTTGTTTCAGCATTTTTTTACAATAAGAGATATCCTCCTTACTTAGTGTGAAAGCAGATGTCCCAGTTTGAAAGAGCACTCCTGGTTCAGCCTTTATGGTTTTCATCCTGTACTAGCTGTTTTATTCATAGATACTGAAAATAGATTGAAACAAAAAGGTACTATTTATACAATGAATGTGTAAAAGGATGTCTGTTTATGTGTTTTCCATCCCATAGCTTTTGCTTTGTGAAATTGCCACCTGTCAGATGGTTGACATGCTCAATGAGATGAAATTTGGTATCAATGGACTTCACAATTTGTTGATAGATAAAGTTATTTCCATTTCATTATCTGCTCTGAGAGCCAAGGCAATCCAGCTAAGTCATTATTTCAGCACACCAAGAAGGTGTTCCGGTGAGATCTCATGGTAAACATACACAATGACAAAATCATGTGTTCTTTGAGTACATTTCAGAAATGAAAATCACCTTGGAAGTGTGCATGCCCCTCTTTCATTTTAGGATTGGAGTTCTGGAGTAGGAGGGCAGAAGCACATAACATGGGTCATGCCACCTTTTCTTTTACTATGTTAATGCAAGCCTGACAGTTGTCTAACGTTAACAGTTCTTAGCTCCAGATAAATCAGAATATGAGGTCTCAGGAAATTTTGATTTATTGATGAAACTTCATCCAGTACTGTAATATATTCAGGGTAAATATTTATGGTTTGACATTTTGGCTGCCTCTCCTGATTCCATCCATCTCTCTTAATACAAGCCTTCTTAATATCTTGTCTTCAAAACGTTGGGGTTTCAGAGTCATCTTTGCGTGATTTGTAATGGAGTAAACCTTCTGAAAGGTGGACAAACAGGAACACCTTTTGTTAAAAGGTGGTCTCAGTTATTTGTTTTATGTTCTCACAGTGAACGTTGTACAGAAACTGTCCCAACTGTGGGTCAAGCTCAGTCTTCTGAAGTAGTTGTTAAATACTTAGATTTCTGAGATTTGATAATATGAAGCAGGCTCTAGTGCTGACCCAAAAACCAACTCTTACATCTCAGCGTCAGTATTTATAGCCAGGCATTGAGAATAGCATCAGATGAAAACACGTAGCTCAAACACTGTCATTCAACACTCCTGGTAAACCAGGCACGTCTTTGTTGCTGACAGACCCCATCCTATCAAATCCATGCTGGTCTTCTCACTTTAAGAGCCTGAGTTAAGTTTTCTTTATGGTTTCTTCCCTTATGCAGGCAGGAATAGGCCACTGCAAGAGTAAGACTTAGGGACAGAGCCACAGTATGAGCCCTCACCACTGGGATTCCTGGCAGGCCTTGGTATCTGCTCCACCAGCTATAGTCCACTGTGGGTTTCTGACAGTGGGGTGTTAGGGACTGTGACTTGGGACCAGCTAATCTAGTTGTGCTTTGGTTCACTGCCTGTTCTTAAGTTCACGTGGTTGCTAACAAGCAGGAGACCTGGTGAAGGATGAAGGAACCATCACAGCTTCTGCTTTCCCTGGTTCCTCAGGGGTGCCACAGGGCTTGCTGTGGGCACCCTCAGGGCTTCATGTGCCAGGGCTTCAATCACTTCAGTTCTTCTGTGGTTCGTCTGTAGATCAATAAGCTGGCAGTGGAGGCTTGTAGGCTTCTCAGAGAGAAAGCACTAGAAGCCAGTGTGTGCCAGAAGGCAGTTCAGTGTGTGCCCTTCCTGTTGGACCTAAACTGCTGCAGGTTGTCTCTAGCAATTTCCTCTCCTCTGGAAGGAATCTCCAGCCACACACACACCATCATAGTGTCTCTCTCTAGCCCTCCCCTTTCCCATGCTCTCTCACCTTCTCATGGTGTCCCTTCTTTCCGTAAACTACCTATTACTGTCATGGCACATCCTCATGTCTGTTGCTTCCCTTCTTGTTTCAGTTCCATCTTTTCTATTCCAGTTGCTTTATTTTTGCTGTTCTCACACATGAAATAAAGCCTGTGTCTTGTTCCCAAAACAGATGATGATTCATTCTCAGAGGAAAAAAAAAAAAAAAAAAAAGAGAAAGAAAAGATTCCAACCATATTTTCTGTGTAAAAGTAACCTTGCTATCATCACTTTAAGCATGCTTACGTAATTCCAAGCAAACTGACATTTCTCATTAGTATGGCATGCTGGGAGTCCAGGGGTATTGCTATGACAACATTGCAACCAAGTAATTTCTAATTTCCTTCCATTTCTGTACAGTAGCCTATAGGCTGGATTTTTGTTTCAGTGTGCTGTCACCTACAGCATGTTTCTTGGGATTTCCTTATCTCCAGTTATGTCTGCATGATGAAATGTCCTTTTAGATATAAAATCTACAGTGATATCAGGACAATACCTCATATCTCTGAACTTGCTTGTTCTGAGGTGAGTCTGGCATTGGTACCTGGTGTCATTTTATGCTGCACAGCTAACTTAAAGTCCTTGCCTAAAGAAAACGACCCCTCAGAATCTAGCTTTATTACTGCAGCCCACAATGTGAACACAAATTAACAGAGGAGCAGTAGCAGCAGATAAAATATATATAAAGCATATAAAGTAGGAAGGTGAGAGAGTCAAGACCAGAAAAACAGGAACAATTAGTAGCAACATCTAAGATGGATAGGAGTTGGTGATCACTTTGTAATGCTTAGCCCATGGCAAACGCAAATCCTGCACAGGCAACCAGGTGTTCCCTCACCCACCGCAGAAAGCAGTTACTGAAACTCATTAGAAAACATCAGTGACTTATGGTAGCATCTGTAGGAGCAGAACGAAGAAGTACTTTTGGCATTTGAACCTACAATGCAAAAGAACATCACTAAATATTGTGTCTGTAGTATAGGCCAGGAAAGAAACGCACCACATCCTCACGACAGATTGATAAACCACTCGCCTTACTCGTGCCTCAGTGACATGCCAGCACCCGTCACTTGGTGCTGTCAGAAGTGCCAGGAATCGCATTGTTCTGGGATCTCCTGGTGCCAACTCCTGAGTGTAAGCACTTGTGTAGATGCAGCCTTTAAAAAACAGGTAGTTGGCTTGTTAGCCTTTACAAAGTGAGGTATATAGAACAGAAAATTTTGGGAGGTATGGGGTTGAGTTATTTGTTTCCTGTGCTACTTGCAGTTTACATAGTTCTCAATAAAGTAAGATTTTTGTGACTTCTATGATAACGCAAAGTAGGCAATTGCCTCTGTTTTTCCATTCTGGCCTTATAAATGGAGAAATGCATTTTCTGAGCACAACATGAGAGAAGAAAGACTGCACAACTGTGGACACGTAAAGAGAAGGCAGAAGCAAAAGAGCATACTTTCTGTTTTATGGCAGAGGAGTTTGTTATAAAATTTTGACCTTTTTGACTTACTTCTTAATTGACTTCTGAGGCACTGCTAAATTCATTCTGAACTGACTCGCCTCGTAGACCAAATAGCCATTTTCATATGTGGACAGAAAAGATTCGATTTAAGCCTGTCAAAGGTCAAGAAAAAAGGGAGTTCATTGCACAAGAAGAGGAAACCTGTTTTGTGCTACTAGTTAACTTCATAGAACAACATAAATAGTGTAATAGATATACCGATGCCTTTTGAATTAGATCCATATATCTGTGAGTAGTTTTATGTGCTTTATAGTCAGAAGCTGGTAGGCTGTTTTAAAAATTATTCTTTTTCAATGCTCTAATTTAGGTCTATCAAAAGAGACTTGTCTAATTGTCTGATTTCTGATAATGCATTCAGCTTCCATGTGAGTCATGTCTGTGTGATGTCTATAGCCATCTGATTTTATTTCCTAGAAATAAAAAGGGAACACATTAGTTTAATACTATCAATAGCAGCTTTAGGCTGTGCTAGGCACAGAGGGTGACTAGGAACACTTGACATTCACAGTTGGTCTTTAAAGGTATAAAACACTTCCAAAAAAACAGGATTTAATCATGCAAAATATGTTCTTAATTTACTTGGGTTTTTTTTTTTAATCTGTAAACAAAGTACACGCTCCATCTTAAATGTAGTTACTCTTTGCAAAATTGGAGACTGATAATGAAAACACAAAATGAAAAATAACAACTATTTATGCCAGAATTCAGTGTTTCCCAAATGGATACATGGCAGTTCCTTCTGAGTTGGAGCTTGCTGTCTGTGCTGCTGCATGCAAGTGCTTCCTCCTGCATGTAAGTTTCTTCATGTGGTCACATTCAGAAATATATCTAATGCCATCCAGAAGCCCAGTTCAGGTACTGTTCACCTGTGTTTCCAACAGTCTGATCTTTTAATAGACAGAAAACTTTTGTTAGAGTGAAATATCATGCGACTTCTGCCACTCCTAGTATTTCATACCACCTGCAGAGTTTCACCATCAGCAAATCATGCCATTTGTGGAAGGATGTGATTTATATTCTTTGTGTAATTCACATCTTGTCTGCCTTAGGCCACTGACAAGGTTTTGTTGACAGAGGCTTCTCATGCAGGTTTAAAAAGTACCAGCAGGAGTCTTGCTGCCAAAAGACCTCCAGTTCATCCTTAGATATCCCTAGATGGAAGGCTAGAGGACATTATTTCTCCTCTTTGTGTCTCATGTAGTGCAAAAATGTAATATAGTTATTATTCTTGCTGCCCAACTTGTTTCTGTGTTCTTTCTATCTATTGCTCCTATAAAGCACATCATCCTAATGGTCAATGATAAATTATCTCTTCCAGAGACTATCTGATTTCATTATCTGCAGAGTTTAGCAAGTGATTTCTTAAAATATGATTAATCTTCTGCAAAAGAAGTTGTTTAATCTTGAGGTCATTTAAAAATTTGCAGTTGTAGGTTATCCTTGTTTTTAATCTAAATCTAGGGTAGCTTTTTCTGTTAAAAAAACCCAGCAACCAGCAACCAAAGGCAACTTCTGTATTTTGAGCTTAAATATCTATAAATGTCTTCTTGCTCAGTGCCTGTCTTTAGGTCTTGTTCTCGAGCATCTTCAGTAGCTCTCTCATTAGTAATGGATCTCCAGATTTTTTTCCCACTGTCAAACATTACCAAGTATTGCTTATGAAAAGATCTGCCTGTATTATGTTTCATACAAACATCTGGATTAATGCTATTCGTGGTACAGTGTAAAAAGCAAAACACACACTATCTGAGCAAATAGCACTGAAGTTACCCTATTGTGTCAGGATTGCTCAGGCTTTGCTATGTTACCTTGTTCTACAAGTCTGATAGTATTTCATATTTGCAACACGTTTCCAAAATTTCCAGAAGACTTTTATGTAAACTCACTGGAAATTCTATTATTTTTGTAATATGATGCCTACAAATTTTTGCCATAAAAGTTACCTATCCCTAAAGAAATTCCTCCCCGTTAAATACGTTCTTATTGAGTTCAGTTATTGAAGAACTACTTATTTGTCTTTGATTTTCTTCCTGGCCCTCACAGGCGCACAGTTAGAGAGTTTTAACCACTGGGCAATATTTTGCAAATAAGTTTTGAAATACGTTTCTGCCAAGAGGCCATTACATTTGACACTCTGTAGCCCTAGATTAATCGCACAGGGACTCCTCTTATTTGGAGGCATTCCATTAGCATTATCCAGTAGTTGGAAACCTGGTAGTGTCAGGCATCCTCTCTGAATTAGACGTTGGTGCTATCCCCTGCCCCAACTATGGCTTTCAGTATGCCCATAAAAAAATATCTTTACGTAATCAAAAAAGATCCACTTACTCTTGCAGTGGGATGCAGGCCTTATGTTTTTCTATGCACTTCACATCTTATATTTTTCTCCTGCTTCTTGTGGACATTTATGGTGCTTTACTATCACTTGGAGAAGTGATTTATTATTTCAAATCCTAGCCAACACCTCCATTTTCCTCTTACAATAATGGCAGAATTTTTATCTTCTGTAAAAAGCATAAGATAATCAGCATGTAATGAAACTATTTTCTACTTGCAGTTCACTTACTCTTGAAATAAAGAGTTCCTCATCTTTCGTTCCAACAGTAATTAGGTCAGAAAGAGAGCTAGAAGGGATATCCTTATATTGTTGCCTTACATAATGGTATCAGCCTACTTTTTGCATCATCCAGATATATATCATTTGTAGGGTTCTTGGATAAAAATGAACTTACTCTACATTTCCGAATGCATTCACCAAATCCTATTTTCCAGTACCTAAGAATAGGTTCTGTAGTAACACTGAAGCCCGTTTCTCTATTTGTAGGTA
This sequence comes from Nycticryphes semicollaris, assembly GCA_013400055.1. Classification (NCBI taxonomy): domain Eukaryota; kingdom Metazoa; phylum Chordata; class Aves; order Charadriiformes; family Rostratulidae; genus Nycticryphes; species Nycticryphes semicollaris. The sequence goes on along the minus strand of VXBJ01004670.1, from coordinate 504,097 downwards.
GAACATAGCCCTCTTAATGCTGGTAGAGCATGGTATTGCACATAAATTACTTTTTTTTGTAAAACAAGTTTGTTTTTGGTGTACTTGTTTAAGAATTGCTGCCTCTGATCTAGAGATGTGTTTGTTTCATAACAAGGAGGCTGTTTGGGATTTAGCATATAAAGTACTCTTTTTTCATCTTAAGCATGTTTTTGCTTCCTCCTTCCTTTTTTTTTCCAACTTTCTGCATTACTAGGCAATGTAATACCTTTGTTATATTGCAGCCTTGGCATTTTTTTGTGTAATATGAAGGTACTGATATCTTTAATATTTAAAATACCCTAGAAGGTAGATCTTGAAATATTTTCCTAGTGCTATTCTAGTACTAGTCCTGGATTTGGAGGAAGAATGGCAGCAATGCTTATTACTATTGCTTCAGCCACTTGTTATCTTCTGTTTGAGATCTCGCTAACAGTCAGTGTAACAGTCCCTCTTTTCCTACAGAAGCTGTTTGACCAGTTGTAACTGACAGGATTTGTTTGCTTCTTCAGATCTTAAAGTTTTGCCTTGGTTTAATCAATCCTTTTTCTTCCTGTAATTAAGAAAACATCTTTTTTTTTTTCTTTTTTATGATAGCCACAAACATCTCTCACCTAGTTCCTGGGGTTTTCCCCCACAATTTCTCTCTGTCTCTGCTGCTTCCACCTGCACTTTTTGCAACTTCCCCAGAGACTGGAAAATGGGTAAAGGGGAGAGACATCTGCACTTCAGTGGCAAAGTGGTTGCTCCTTTCCACCCCCCTGGGAGGCATCTGTAGGGCTTCCCTTGCCCTCATGCAATTCCATTGCTTTCCAAAACCATCCTAAATCATCTCAGTTTCTTCAAAGAATGTTTCAGATGACCTCAAAACCAGGCCATACTGCAGTAGAGGGATTTAAAACAGACAAACAAACGGATGTTCTTTACTGTTAGAATTTGGAGGGAATATTTTCTCCTCGTCCCAGTTGGATATGCAGCTTAATTCTGGGAACAGGACTTGAAAAACAGGATACGCCAGCAAGATGCCAAAGTATTTAGTAACCCTAGGAACAGGTCCATCCACCTTGTCTTTAACTATCATCCCCTTTTCCCTACTCTCAAATGCTGTAGAAAGACCTTGACAGGTTACCATGAAGAGCTATCCTGGGTTTTATTGCTTTTTCAGTCTAGTTGTAGGATTCCCCCAGCATCCCAAATAGAGTTGAGCACTTCGAAATTGATACTCAGAAAGTCTACAGATACCTGACCTGATCTTTATTTTATTGCATCTTTTTTAGTCACTCTTTCCTTTGCAAAACTGGGCAACAAATCCAACTAGGAACTGTTAGCAACTACTTACCATGAGTACACACGCTTAAATTAAAAATGAAAAAGGGAGGTTGTAGGCAAGGCAGGTTGAGGGGCAGAAGAAACAGTAAGTGATGACTTTTTGGTATTTGAAATCTTTAATTAGGCATATACTAACAGTAGGAGATGGTTCCTCTCTCTGGGATATGAGGCCCCTCAACCTATTAACTCCGTAAATGAATGTTTAAAGGACATTAAAGGAGTTTTGCTATTGCTTTCTTTCAACTGTTACCCAAATGAGCAAAGCAGGTTGAAGAATGTGTGAAGTGATTAATTACACTAATTAAAAACACTTTATTTACACTTACTCTATAATTTATCATTACTACTTCTGTCAGTTGATCGAAGGTGAGTGAAGTGTTGTTTATAATTGGTATGGGAGCTAATTAAATGTTCATTTGAGCACGTTTTGGTCTATTTCCTTTGTCAATTAGAACTGGCAACGCAATAGAAGACTGACCAAATGGAAATGTGTAAGACAATAGTAGCGCTCCGCTTTACTACTTCCTTGGAGAAGGAAATGTGCCCCAGTAAGCCATCTGGAGAGCAAAAAAAAATCCTTCTCCTTTCACTTACATGATGTTTTGGCTGAGAACTTCACATGAAAAACCAAGTAACAACCATGCAATTATCTCATGGGGGCTGACTAGGTATATGTTTCTGTAGTTTGTAGTGTAATTATATTAGCTAATTCAGAAGTAATTATTGCATAGATTTAGTATACTGAATTAAACATGCCCTTATCTTGTAATAATATAGTACTGTATGTAACTTGTCGTTATACAGTAATTATTTTATAATTTAACAACTAACAGATAATGTATTATTGAATACTTGTTCCATGACAAATTTGCCTCTGTAATGTAATATATCAGTCCTATTTCGTAATTCAGCCTTTTTCTTCTTGTTTTGAAGATTGACCATACTACTGCTATAATATCATCTTGAATTGTTACACAAAGTGAAGCTACAATTTGTGAAATATTACATGAGATACTGCAGTCTGAGAATTAGGAAACTGGAGTAACTTTTCAGATGTTTGACTGGTGCACACTAGGGATAGGCTGCCATTGATATCTCCAGAGGAAACACTTTTTTTGGTTTCTTTTTGTGAGTTCCTCCTTTACAAGAATTCTGTATTCATCTGGCTATTTAGCTTTGTGACCCAGCACTGGTACTCCAATATAAAATAGAAAAAATATAAAGTTCTCTGAATTTACAATGCAGTTAATCCACAGATTCCTACTACTTTAACTGACTGTCCTGTATGTAAAAATACATCATCATGAATACTGATTTTACTTAATTCTTACTTGACTTTACATCATGGGTTTGTTTTTAAATCCTCATTGTAGTAATGTGATGTAGTAATATAACAAATAGCAAAATTTAATAGGATGTACTCGTTTGCCCCCCCAGTCTTTAATCAGTGTAAGGGTACAAGACCAGTCTTTCAGCAGTTAGTAGTTAGAGTGATTTCTCAGTGCTTGGAAGACTGCTTAACTTCTGACACTGGTAAGCTCCTTCGAGCCCAAGCTCCTAGTGGGTTTCTCACATGAGATACTCTTCTGCTTGTGACAACTAAGGGGTACGCTTCGTGTGAGCTCTGCTACTGCTTGGTCACCAGGGGGAAGGGAAGAAAGCATCTCATGACTCACCAGTTCTGATTCCCAGCCAAGTTTCCTGGCTATTCCATCGCTGAAGGTGATAATGCATATTTTTTGTAATCTCACTGAAGCTCCTGTAGGCTTTAATGATTATTCATTGAATCAATATTCAGTGCTATGCTGATTCACTTTGGTCTTTGTTTCATGTTCTTTTTTTTTTTTCTTTTTTTAATGAAATCCTTTCTCTGTAATTTGGGCATTGTGTTGCCTGGCCCAGGACTGTGGATCGCAGTGAGCAGCTGAGCACCCAGCTCTTCTCAGGGTTTGCTTACAATTGAGTGAGGAAAAGAAAGCTACATCCTCTTGGAGTTTGGCAATGCCAGGGTGCCTTGAATCCCCTGTTGCCACGGGAAAACTAGCAGAAAGAAACAGGTTTTTAAAATGTGGAGCAGTGGTAGTGACATATTTGGTCTGCTAAACATTTCTAGTAATACAGCATCCTATATGTTAAAAATTGGTTTTACCCTGTACATTCAACTAGCACATTTTCTGTGTTAGTACATGTCCTGGTTTCAGCTGGGATAATTTTCTTTCTAGTAGCTACTGCGTTTCAGATTTGGTGTGAAAGGAATGTCAATAATGCAGATTGTTTTGGTTGTTGTTAAGTGATGTTTATACCATTCAAAGACTTTATTCAGCTTCCCATAGAAGCTGAGAAGGAGCATAGACAGAACACTGGAATGGCCAATGAAACAGTCCATGACCCCATGCTTAGTATATAAATGGGAGTTGGCTGGAGGGTGGGAATTTGCAATCCCTGCTCAGGACAGCGCCTATACACCAATTTATTGTGTGGTGAGAGTGACTTGTTATTTATTATTGCTGGTTTCCTTTTCTAATACTGTTCTATTAAACTGTTTTATCTCAATCCTCGAAGGGTTTTTCCCCCCTCCTTTTCTTTCTCTTCTCCCTGCCCATCTTGGGGTGAAGAGAGAGAACTGCGCAAGCAGCTGTGTGGTCCTAGTTGCTGGCTGGAGTTAAACCATGACAGCACACACCACTCTAATACACTTAGAATATCTTAAAAATTTATTTGGCTCCTACTGAAATCAGCAAGCATATTCCAGTGGATTGAAATATAGTAGACCTAGTCTTTTGGTAGTTTATGAGGATGTAACAACGGTGATTTTGGACCTTTCTTCAATGTATAAATTGGATTGTTCTGATGAAACATAGGTATAAATTCAGTTGCACAAGTGAATATAAACTTTTATGCTGAGGAATAAGATACTGCTTAGAAGCAAAATACACTTTTCTCATGCAATGGAAAGCTTCTTTTATCTTGTTTTAAATATGCTACAAAGTGTTGTTTGGAAAAAAGGAAATCTATGGGATGACCTAAATAGAGAAACATGGTAAAATAATGATACCAGTGGAATTTGTTGTACTACCATTCTTCTTTTTTTTTTTTCTTTTTTTACTTAGTGGTCTGCAATATCTTGTCACTTCTTGCAAAAGAAGTAGAATAATTAGAAGTTTATGTGTATTTTTTCTATACTTGTAACTAATTTTTTGTTGCCTAAAGCAAGCACTGGCAGAGGTAGAACGGTACGTGCAGGTACAGAGAAGTATCCTAGTATTCTGCTGTTCTGAAACAGCCATATATAGTATTTCTGCATGCAAGCACTCACTGTTCAAGAATAATTTATTTTTTAAAAAAAAACAAACTGAAAGTTTTAGGTTGTGATTATTTTTTTTTTTTGCCTGGTTGGATTTGATGTGTTGGGCTTTAAGAAGGAAGAGGAGGTGGTCTGAGGAGAGCAGAAATGACAGGCAAAAGATTTTCTTTCCAAAGAAAATATTGCTCTTGGAAATAAAAGGACAAATGTTTTTATAATTTCAATTTTTTCTGCATTTTTGCCGAGCCATGGATGATAACAGTAACCTGGAGCCTTTGTGTAACTTCATTTTCCCGTAATCAACTGTTACTGTGATGCCCTTGAATTAATAATAATCTAATCATTTTAAAGCCACCCACTTCCTTGGTTTGGTTTTTAAATAGCTACACTGCACCTTATTGCAGTATTGCACATTGTATTATTATTCAGAAAGGAAAACAGCAGCCCATGAAGAAATACTGGCAGTGCAATACCCTATCCCTCACAGGTGAGGGGCGCAGGAATAGCCCCAGCTGTGTGTGGTGGAGCTTATTCTGCAACGTGCCTCGTGCTTCCACCAGCTCCCTGACATCCCCCTTGCCAAAAGGAAGCAGGCAGATGCTGTGGAAGCTCTCCTTCTTCTAGGGCTCACCATGGAGTTCATAGCTCAACAGTTTACATTTATGGCCATATGCAATGTACTAAATGCCAGGAATTGGCCTGTTCAGTGTAAACCCCGGCTATGCTTATTTTGTTGAATACAACATGCCAGGAAGGAAGCAAGTGTGGGCTTCAGTGCTGCTCTCTTTAGTGATGGGACTCAGGGGAGAGCCAAGTCCTGCAGTGTATCTGCTCCTGTTTCACATGATGTAAGCATGTCAGGTACTCTCAGGTGCTCCAAATCTCTTAACTTTATTAGGGTTCTGAAAGAGAAAAATAGCCTATAACATAACTTCCAGTAAGAAGAGTGGGTAATACCAACTAATTAAAAGAGCTTCACAGGAAGCCTGTCCCCTCCATTCACCTTCTAAATGGGTGAATCCTTTCCTTTAACTCTGCTATGCCTGCTCGCATCTGAGTCTCCAGACTGCAAAGGAAATTCATGTTTCCCTTCTCTGATTCCTAGAAAAGTCCTCTGCTCTCCATCACCTCTAAGTTTTCATTGTAGGCTGGCTCCCTGATGCAGGCATGTCCTTCATCCTCCTCTGTTCCCTTCTTGCCTGGTCTTCTCTGTGCTCCAGCAGCTTTCCCCAGCTTAAGTATGTTTTGTGTCCCAAGGAGGATGCAGACCCTCTCCCTCTCCTTTGAGCTCTTACTCAGCGGGTTACAGCAGCCAAGGTGAGGAAGACGGCGACTCTTGCACACTGCCCTGCTCTTAACGCAAGGATAAGAGGAAGAGGAAGCTATTGTCTGCAGTACCTGTTCACCAAACTGAAGACAAATGAAAGAGTTAATTACTATGCCCTGCTCCATCTTTTGAAGTTAGTCCACAGTGGTGTGTCTCTTGCAGTAGGATGGCTCTGACTTAGTTTCCTGAATTTGCACTTGTATCTCTACTATTTTAGTGATGATGATAAGGAGGAAAGTGCCACTGACTGAAACAATGGAAATTTGTTACTATCAATCATGAACAACCCAACATCAACATTCTTTCAGAAGGCAAATAGATACTTTTTTTTTAATCTGGTGGTAGTTAAAAAACATAGGGGAAACCAGGTAGTTCTACCTTTCCCTCACCCCCAAATGAAAACAAAATGTAGTATGAATTTTTAAAGCCATACTACAAATCCTTGATAGCTGCTAAACTAAACCTTATGAAACTGGAAATGTTTGTTTTCAAGCTTACTTTAAATTGAAGATTGGTAGTTAATTATGTGGCATTAAGGGAACAAATAAGACTGAATTGTTCCGTTAGTTAACTAGTGATTTCCAGTGCCTAACTGAAAATAGAGAATTTCCAGCAGCCTCAATTCCTCTGAAAACAAATGAAAAATACTTGCATGAACGCTTTCTTATACCAACACAACAGAATTTAATTTTTTGCCAGGAAGAAACAGTATGTTGTCAACAGCCATCAGCGTATAGAAGTAAACAACCGTACCACTTTCTTCTCTCCTGGGTGAGCTATAGACTCTTCAGAAAGTTTGGTTTTGCCTTCAGATTGAAATCTCAAGAATGTTAATGAGAAAAGTGATCTGTCTTTACCCTATCAGACAAGACGGGACTGCTTGTAGTACCTAAACCTTGAAAAAGGGACTTATGTTTTTTCAAGATCACACTGATTAATCTCAAGTGTACCTTGTAGTTTGTACGCTTAGTTTAGACTTAGTTACATACAGGTGAGCAGCCACAACTCTATTCTACTTTTGGTTGAGAAATGTGGGTTTATTTTAAATGTAAATGTCTATATGGATGTCTCTCTCAAATGACTTTGAAATTATTTCATTGAAATGTAAGTTTTAATTCTCATTACTGCTTGTTAATGTACAAAATAAAAACTGCTATACAGTAGTTAGTGAACTTAAAACCATGTGCTTCAAACTTTTTACTAAAAATTTTTATCTATAGTTTGGATAAGTTTCTTAAAGTGCATGGAAGTGTTTAGGCTAAATGGTGCAGGGAACCCATGTATGTGATTCTAGCTGGCTATGTAAATCCCCTAGTGAGACATAGTAAAACAAAAGAAGCACTTGAAAGCCAGATGCAATGAAAATTTAAACGTATTGAGTTCATAGCGTGTGATAGTTTAATCATTATTTAAGCTTTAGAAATGTCACAGCATAATTACTTTCAGAATGACTACAAACACTTTCATGCACAAAAATCGCTGCAACTTTTGCCCTTCCTGGGAAAGTTACTTTTTTGTGAATTTTCTGAACTTAATTGCGTCATTTGATGGATCATAGGGAAATTGTCACTGAAAATTAAAAATCCAAAAGATTAAAATAAAGTGTACAGATATATTTTAAACCTAAGCCCGCATTTTCTTTATGCTCTTTAAAAAAATCCAGGAAAAATAATTCTTTCATTAAAGAACGGATTTGAAACAAAACCAATTAAATGGAAAAAGCTTAGTAAACCCTGTTTGCAGAGTCAGAGAATGGAAAACTACAAAACGTTGGATTTATAAGCACCCAAGCGGGATTACTTTCACTTTGCCTTTGCACGTGGTACACAGCATACATAGAAGCCTGCCTCCTTCTGTACTTGTAAGGAAAATACAAGTACCAAAACTTAATTTCCGAATTTGTCCTAGATCTGGAATATTCTGATGAATGGAATTGATTTTGCAGTATAAATTGGGTTGATTTGTAAAATAGTGCCATAATCCCAGTCTACACTTTAGATGCGAACCCTTCTACTTTACAAAGCCTCCTACAGTTTCTTTATAATATGAGCAGTTTGGGTTGGTTTGGGGAGAATGTCAGTTTTAATGGTTCTGCCATTTCTGACAAACAGGCTAGGGGAAATTTGTTAATTTGGGGGTGTGATTGTTTGCATGTTTTCTAACTAGAAATCTTTTTGGAGCAGCTGTACATCCTTGTAGCAAAGACTTAAAGGACATAAAATTTGGCCTTTGTTTCAGGAATGTACTGGGAGTTATTTCTGGTGAAATTTGTTGGCATTTTGCCATTGTGAGTCTTAAAACTGAACTTTTCACATGTTCTGTAGGACAAAAGTCAATGTAATAATTTCACATCGGTTAAGGTTTGTGTCGCCTTCTGTGCTCTCATGAGCTTGTTAGTGCTAACCAGAAGATGAACTTGTCTTCCTCATGGAGCCACTGGATATGCTGTAGGTGATGGCTGATGGGTTGGAGGTAGACTTCTTTGCAACTCATGCAACAGCCAAGGCATAGCTCTCACATTTTATTTGCTGGGCTCAGTCCTAGTTTATTGAAAATTAAAAGATACTAGAATCAGTGAAGGCATAGGGTAGGATTACGTGTGTGTTCTTTAATGTAGTTCTTCGTGTATGGAGACAGAATGAGTTCACCAGGAAAGATGGTTGTGAGAGGTCTTGTCTAAACCACATGACAGTGCAGTGTAGGAAGAGCCTTTCTCTGTCTGCTACATGCTCTTTGGGCAAAAATCGGGGAATTTGCTATGTGTACACAATAACATAATTCACTTGTACTTGAACCAAATGAATCCTAGAGCATGTGTTAGTTTCACAAAATGAAATAACTAAGTAACTAAATAACTGAATTACTAAATAACTGTGCAAAGTGTCACTGTTCCCACTCCTGACATGCCCTGCAGTCTGGCAGCCCCAGTTGAAGCTAGCTGCCTGCACTTGGCTCTCCTGTCGTGCAGTGCTGAGACGGGAAAGATAAGATAGGCTGACAAAACAGTCATCAAAGATATACTGACATCAGGGTGAGTCCTACACGATGAGAAGAGCTATTAATATTTTAAGGGCTGCCATCCGTCCCTACAGGCACCAAAGTATTACATCACCATGTGTACACGACAGAGTGGCAGTAATCAATACATCTAATGTGCTGGGGGCCCAGGGACAGCCAAGAGTTAGCATTTCCCATGCAGAATCAGTGGAAATAATTAAGTGAAATAAACAAGGCTTATCAGTGGGAAAAAAGAAAACTCATTAACTATTCTGAGCTGAAAAACAAGACATCTTTATCAAATAGTATGGTTGGGTCTGTTTAGGCTTAGAATTTCTTCACCGGTCAAAACCATACGTTTTTTTGTGAGGCAAGCAATGGGATCTATAGGTTGAACACAATAATAATCAGAACTGAATGGCAAAGAAATGACTTATTGTATGTGATTGTTTTTACTGAAAAGCCAAACTCTGAAAAGCTGAAGCCACACATATCTGTTAATTTTGAGGCTCACTCAACGGGTAATACAGCTGTGCTCTTTCACTGCAACTTTCTGACTGCTCCCAAATCCTGTCCCTGCAGGGCCCAGCCTCCTCTCCCAGAGCACGCTCCAGCTCAATTCCAAACCTGAAGGGTCCTTCCAGTACTCGGCCAGCTACCACAGCAACCAGACCCTCGCCCTGGGCGAAACAGCGGCTGCGCAGCTCCCAGCCCGCAGCAGTCAGGCCAGAGGTGCCATCCAGAGCTACAGCCAGGTATGTGTCCTAAGCAGCCCGGGTCTCTAGCATCTGAAAATCATGCAAGATGGCTCCGAGGAAAGAGAGCTGTTTGGTGTCCACTGGCATGTGAATGTCTGCCTTTCTGCTGTGTTCAATGCTTCTGCAGTGGGGTGGAGTTACTACCTTGATGCTCATAAATCTAAAGTGGATTGACTTGCACAGTAATAAAATAATACTGATTAGAAAGGAGATTTACAGTGCCAGTTTTACTTATTCACTTGCATACATATTTTGGTGATGGCATGTTTAAGCATTTAAGTTTTAAAATTTCTGTGGCTGTGCTCATTAGGAGCCCTGCCTAAAGTCTCGGACCTCCCTGCACTGGTATCAGGATGTTGCTGAAAGCAGAGTCATCAAACAAAAGACAGCCAGGATGACACTAGATGATCACCAGCTGGGATACCATGCGTTGCCTGGTGCTGTGACATAATCTCAAGTATGAGAATAATTTTGTGCCTTCCCCCCCAACCCCCCATATTGTAAGACAAGCAATGTATTAGACAGCTACCTGCATGTTTCAAACATTTTGAGAGATTGTTTCAAATACTCATGAAAACGTTATAATACTCTCTTCCTGTCTAAACAATCTGTGCCGGCTCTCACCTTCTGTGCTTTTCACCGTGACATCAAAGCCTCTCAATGGGAAGTTAAGCTTCAGTTCAGAAAAAAATGTCTAGAAGCGTTCATACTTCTGTACATAAACAAAATATGACTGGGTTTTGTTGGTCAGCTCAGGTTATTTTCTCGGTTTAGATCTTAACTGCCCCAGCAAAGCAGACCATCTCAGTGTGACACTGGGACACATTATAATTCAGGAGTGTGTAGAAGTGAGTAGTATTTGAATTTCAAAGCCTTAAATTGCTAAGAGATTTCCAGTATTATATAGTCATTGCACAGCTTGTGGGATACCAAGAGACATACAATATTCTTTTCTCTCAATTTGCTCAGAAAAGCTCCCTATCCTCTAAGACTAAAAAATGAAATAAAGCACAGCTAAATTTCATTTCAAATTGGGTAGGTACTTTTTTTCTTCTTTGAAGGGTTTAAAATGAGCCTGCATAGTGGTAAGGCCTCAGAGTTTTTCTGTGTTTACCAAAGAGGACCTCCCTGATGTTCCTTGGGATTGGAGCCAGCAGGAAAGCAGGACTCCAGCTAGAAGGAAAAAGGAGGCTGTAATATCCAGTTGTAGCCTGGGCAGATGTCATCAGGAGCTGTGCTGTGTGACAAGCATTGTACTGTGGGGGCACAGCCTGAAAGGGTAGGATGCATTCTTCAAGAAATGCTAGAAAAAGTAAGATGATGGAAAAGGAACAGGTTATGAGTGCAACAGAGCAACAATGACAGGAGAAAGAATCTAAAAAAAAAAAAAAAAGGAGGCAGGAGGGGAAAGTGTGCAAGTTAGAAGTTGTGATATTAATATAAATTACATCATTCATTCATTCATAGAAAAGGATGAATTTATGGAGGGGGGAAAAATTTAATGATCTAGATTTCTTTCACTAAAATTACACTGAACAGCCATTGCTTGGACCTGAAAAGCTCTCATAAGCCATCTACTTCACAGAGAACAGGTTACCTTCAAAAAAATAACTTGTAAGTTAGTAAGGCAACATTTCCTATCTTTTTTTTTTTTTTTTCCCTTGGTATGAGAGGGCAGAAAACAGGTTTTCTTTCTTCTGGTTCCTCCAGATGGATGGATGGCATGGTAGATGTTCCTGTGGGAAAATAACTCACAGAACATAATTTTACACCATCATTCTGCAAAGGATGCTTTACAACTTCAGGTCAGTTAAAATACATCTTGAAAATATTAACAAACATGTATAAACTATGAATTAATACCATTAAAAACATACATAGGAGGCTTTAAAAGAGATAAACAAGAAGAGGAAGAGTCAAAATTTAAAATTAAAAAGTTCTGAATATGACCATTGCTGATCCCACAATTAAGGAGAAAAGAAGTCAATCCTTGGAATTGTTTTTCTATCCCTATTATAATTGAAATAAGCCTCAGGAGTCAAAACTGCTCAGATTGTGATAATTTCCTTTGGTATTTGTGTGCCAGGAATATAGTTATCTCTGAACATGAATGATAACCCAAATGAGTGTAAAAAATATGTAAATAGTCCCAAGGCCAGCTGTGACAGCAAGAACAATTTCTGAAAAATGCAATTGTGTAAAAAAGAGAAGCTAATTAGTCTTGGGACTTCCTGTTAAGTGCTGCAAAGTGCAATCTAACATTTTTGTCAATTTGGAGGACTTCATTATAGATCATAGAGTTTTTCCAGTGCTTTGAGTATTTCAGAACATGAAACTTTTATCTTCTAAATGCTAGTGGAAAAGGATTTCAAAGCAACAACTGCTCCTCTGGCAAGGAAATACTCTGTTTCCCCATTGAAAATCAAACTTGGTGTCCAAATCCTCATATATCCTGTATTAATCGATCAAGGTTATTTGTGAAAATTCAGTAGTGGCTCTCACTACAAAAAGCAGATTTTGCAGATGAGTTGCTCAAAAGTGAATCCTCTCTTCGGACAATGTAGTTTGTGAACAACTGATTGACTGGGTTTACTGTCATCTTGAGAACGGTCAGGCTACATTGTAGCTATCATAGGAATATAATTATAGCATGTGCTACAAATAGTGGCTTTCCAAATGCTCTGCCATGTATTTGCAATGGGGACGGGAAGAGGGAGGGGAAGTTGGACTAGTTTACATTTCTGGATAAGGACTTTTTTAGCTTCTGGTGATGTGGTGGTCTTTTCAGAAGCTGAGGCAACAAAAGAGGTAAATCCATATTGCATATTATCCTATGCTCCTGAGCCTTCTGGACTGAACAAACTGGCACAGAATATGAAAACCCTTAAAAATGAAAAATAGATGGGAAAGAAAAGTAATTAAAAAACAAAGCCCTGTAATAGCATTTAACAGTTAATTTTCTAACTTGCATCTTCTTCCCTGTAAACAAGTTGTAAGTTTCTCACTCATCACAGCACTACACCTCACTAGCCCTATTTAGAGTATTAGCTAACTAGTGCAATAATCTGTTTTTAAGCAAAAACTGTATACTGGCCTGTTTGAGTTAGACTCATAGCTCCTTCTGCCATTGATCATCTGTGCCACAGGGCAATAGGCTGCTTGACAACCTATCCAGACAAAATCTAACATAAGGACTTTGCCTCTGGCAGCACGTGGCAGATGATGATGTGTTTAAACCTGGATTCTAAATATGAAAATGAGATTTTTTTTTCTGTCATTAAAAAGAGCAGATTAAAACTTAAAACAGATTACTCTTATTAGGACACTCACAGAGAACAATTCACTAGTGTAGCTTATGGTAGTGAAGAACTGCTCTGCATAATGCTGATCCTACAATATTGATCCTACAGTGGGTAATGATTGCAGCTTTCATTGCTGCTTTAAAAACAAAGATTGACCATCCCTGGACACTCTGAACGGATCTCACACGATTCTGTTTGTGGATGTAGAAGACTATGATGGTATTACCTGCCTTGAGATCAGGATCAGGTAGGCTGACAGGTTTTCCTAATAGTGTTGAGGTATATTTTGCAAACAGTATAGCAATGACCTTGTGCTGGCCATGACCTTTGTGATAAAATCAGGAGAAACAGATTGAAAAGACCATATTTGAGAGATCCAGAGGTATTGTCATATAAGTGCACTTATAATGTAGGTAGCATCTTCCTAGTTATGTCAGGAACTTACGAATGACAGCAAAACAGTCCTGCAGAAAGACTTTTCCACAGGTGCTACCCAAGGACTGGAGTCTACATTGCAAAGACTAAAAAATGTTATGCATTTTGCATACCCTCTTCTCTCCTTTGTAGAAGAGCAGTGATAGAGGTATTGGACCAGAGCAGGGCCGTACCTTGAGTGAAGCCATAGGGAAGGTTCTTTAGGCTGACAGAAATAAAGCCCTCAATAGACTGGCAAGCCTTGCACTCATTGAAAGAGCTCAGAGCATCACATAGATTGTGAAACAGAACTGGACCTTTACAAGACCACTTGTTTCTCTTGAAAGTCCTAATAAGGATGATCAAGTTTGCTGCCTAAAGCTCTCAACAACCACAAATATTTGAGAAGCCAAAGCAGCTTGGAAGGATGTCTTCCATACAACTTAAGCATCTAATTGGAAAATCCTCCTCAGATTCGGCAAGAATGTACTGTATATGACTATGTTCATATTCACCATATATAACTTTGTTTGAGTTTTTAAGGGCCAAGCAATCCTTGAAAAGTTCCAGAGAGCAAAACACGCTGAAAACTGGTGCTGGCATTTAATGCTAAACTAAAAATGCTTGTGGAAACAAGTTCATTCAGACCCAATACGGGCATGCAGACTTACTCAAATGTAACACACATTTTCAGTTTCTTCTATTATCTGTCAGAGAAGTATTACAAGTCTTTGAGAGTAAATTGTCATTTCTTAGGTGTAAGACAGCATTTTCCTGAAAACTGTATCATTATCTCATTCCCAAGAAATGACTATGAAGCCTTTTCTGTTCTTAGTTCTGTTTCTAAGACTCATAGTTGCATTGACAGAAGTTCTGCTTCTTAGCACCTGTGAATTATGAAGCATAGATGCACAAAATCTACCAGGTTTTGGGTTTGTGTTTTCACATGCCTAAGAAGAACATAGTTTGAAGGGATTTAAAATTATATACCCAAAAGATGTGCTGCACCTGCTAGCGTATTCATAATGGTCATCTTGTTCTCTGAGACGTTTGCTATTCAGATTTTGCTGGCCTTACACACCATTTCATCCTCTGGGAGCAATCTCCAAGAATCAACATGCCAATGTTTCAGTGATTAGTATCTGACTCCAAAGTTTTGCTTAAGCTGTCTAGCCACCTAGGATTTTGTAATTCCTTATCCATGAAAAAATTTCAGCAGAATAGATAAGTCAACACGGTTATTTGCCCCTCTCAATTCCACTTCATAAACCATAAATCTTGTCTGGCAGTCTTTCATTTAACCTTTTTCAGTTAAAGTTCTGATTTAAATTTTGAATTNAAAAAAAACCCACCAAAATCAAAACCAAGCTGATGTCCTGAAATGTAGTGCATTAAATGCATGAATCATAGCTGGTAAACAGCAGTTAGACTTCTCTCTAGTCTACTATAACCTAACTGCACAACCTCAGTAATTTTGTGTATAGAGCTCTGCAAATCTCATTTTGTCCGTATCAATAGAGAATGATCTTTCTAGTAAGATTAAAGGAGAAACAAAATATTTTCATGGCTATATTAATGTTCTTACCTTTTTTCACAGTTTTCTGCTGTTAAAAAGAATATATCAGAATCCATATATTGAATCCAAATAAGCAAATCGGGCTCCTTTTCTTCGGGATACCAGAAAAATTAAATCTCTTGAGTCTTAGAATAGGTATTTATAGGGCTGTGGTAGGAAAGTTCTTGATTTTTGTTCACATCTATGAAATAGATTGTTGCAGGAGGATGTAACAATTGGGAAGCAAATTTGCTCTCAATGTATTACTTTAAACACAGTTTCACTCTTAGGTTGACAACAATAATGGATAAATGGAAAAATACCATTATAGTTCATTCTTCCATATGAAGTATAACCTCACATTGCAGGATGAACAATGACATGTCTGTATGGTTGTCTTCAGCAACAGACAGGCAAAAACACAGGGAGAAACTAAACCATGTTTTGCCTCTTGGAAACATGAGTGGACAATGTGACTGTATACTTGGTCCTTTGAAAAAACATGAGAACTTTGCAGTAATTTTAAGATAGGTCTGAAATTAGTCACATCCTAGAAAATACTGCATGCTAATGTTTTCATTGCAATCTGTTCATCCAAAAGTTCTCTCCTTCAAAGAAGCATAGCTTTTGAGCAAGTACTGTACACTACGGTTTTAATTAAGCGTTTAATTCTTGTGTCCCACCACTGGACCTTCTTCCCTGTAAGAGACAGTCGTGAGGTGGAACTTTTTTGGTTTTTGAATTAGTACTTGCAGAATGCCTGCAGCTTTGTAGCGATTTGTTAGGAATATGGGATAATATTGGTTTACTCAAAATTAATTACTCTAAATCCTTGACATATCAAGCCATGTAGAGTAGATTAGAAAAAGAAATGCTGTATGTATGTTGACAGTATTTGCCTAAAATCCTTATGATCAATGGCAACCTGCCTAAGTTACCAGTGTGTTAGCAGCATGTTGCAGAAGACACTGGTAATATTGGAAAAGACTGCATTTTGGAACAATGTTGAATATTACAAAATATATTGTTATGCCACTTTACAGTCCAGAAAGTAAAATTTATTTACAAATCTCAGTTAATAACGTAACTTGTTCAAATGACCTTTCATCATGTGCAAAACTTGCTCTGTCCATGCTGTCTTAAACCTTGCCAGCCTGATTTTGTTTTATGAAAGTTGTTACCATACAGTTTAAACCTTGAAAATGAAAACTGTGCTCCTGTCAAATACATTACTGGACAGTCAATTGCAGATTAGCCCTTCTTTCCAGTTTAAAGCAGAGACGGTAAGTAGCTCAGCATGAAACCAGCTTTAAAAGTTCATGGATGTTCCCAGAGTTTGGCTTCCTGGTTTTTGTTAGGAGTTTTTCAAAAGAGCAATTTGAGCTTGTTGCATGATGTTGAGCATCATGAAAACGATGCTGTGGTGTTTGTAATTTGCGGGTGCAATGAGAACAGCGAGCAGGCAACTTGCATCTGTGATCCCCTACCCACTCAGGGGGATCACCCACTCTGCTTACCATGCAGAACAGCTGGAAGGAATAGTTTACATTACATTTATCTATAAGGCCATTGCTCTTGGGGGTGCAAAACCTCTTGAAGCCAATGACGTTTGGGTCCCTTGAGACACCTGAAAGCTGCGAGCGCTGGTGCTTCCATGCTATTAACTGCTGGAAGTAAAACACCAGGAGCAGCTCTTCCAAAGTCTTGCTTCTGCTCCTTGTCTGGAAAAAGAGATATTCTTCCCCCAGATGCAAAACCTTTAAGATGAGGGGCAGGGATCCAAAAGTAAAGGACAGAAAAAAACACAACAGTGGGTATACATGGGAAGAAGCACACATTTCTGACATTTTGAACTTAATTTATTCTTTGCTCTGATTAGTTGTTTTATCTTGCCCTCAGTTCCTCACCAAATCGTTTATTGGGTATCATAGTGAAAAGAAAGCAAGTTTCATACCAGGAACGTGCTTTTGTTTACTTGTTTTTTTCCCCCGTAGAATGCTAGTAAAAAAAAAAAAAAAAAAAGTTGCTATTTAAATGTGAAACGACGATGCTGTTGGCATTCACCACACCTCTTTGAACTGAGTCACAAAATTCATTATTTGCATTTTAAAGGATTTTCTCGATAAGGGAATTAGTAGCCAAGAGGTGCACGTGTTTGGGTGAAGCACTGAACAGACTGTCAACTCCCAGGACCTGGAGCACTTTCTGAGGTTTCAAGTAAATCCCCTGCATGACCAGAAAAAAAAAAAGAAAAAAAAAAACCCAAAAAAACAAAAAACCCAACCAAACCAGTATCTGAAACAAGAGTGTGTCTTCCAACAACATTGAGCTCTCTCTCACCGCGGTGTGCAATTACTAGAGGATTGTAATGTTACCAGATTCACAGATGATCTCTTGAGCCCAAGATCTCCGATAAAAAGAAAAAAAAAAAAGGGGAAGCCGCCTGTGCTTAAAGGGAAGCTCCATCCTCTCCTGCTCCAGAAGCGGCTCAGGCATTTTCTCTCTCTGAAATTTTAATGGGCAGCATCTGCCCAGGATTTTCGCTCGTTCCCCACCCCCAGTTCCTGGGCTTAAGGGGAACTTCGCGGCTGGCGGCCCCCCAGGCCGGCGGTGTGGTCCCTCCCTCCATCCATCCATCCAGGCATCCCGCTGGATGCGGCCCGGGGGAGGAGGGCCCTGGCCCGGCAGCTCCTCCCGCCCCCTCCTTCTTCTTTACGCCGCCTAAATAAACGAGAGGCGACCGGTTGCCCCACTCGTGGCTGGCCGCGAACCCACTCGGTGTTCCCATGCGGGGCGGGTGGTTTTTTTCCCCGCCGCTCCTTCAGGAGGGGCTGCGGTCAGCGCCGCGATTCTGGTGGCGGGGGCGGGGCGGGGGGACGGTCGCGCCCTGTCGCGCCGGCGGCGTCGGCAGCAGCAGCAGCGACAAATGTCGGGTGCGGTGTCAGTCCAGCGCGGTCCCCCTGCCGACACCGAATTGCTTATCTGCGAGGAAAGTTACCCGATTAAAGCCNTTCCTTCCCGCAACAGGGCCCGGGGGGCCGCGGCGCCCACCCGGGCGTCCCGGAGCCGCCGCCGCAGCCTCAGCCGCCCGCCGCTCCGCAGCCGCGGGAGCCCTTCGCGCCCAGCCACGGCAGCGCCTTCCACCTGCCCGAGCCCCAGCACGCCGCCGCCCTCTACTACGCCAGCTCCACGCTGCCGGCGCAGCGGGTGAGCTCCCCGCTGCCCGCCCAGCCCGGCGGCTCCCCCACCAAGCTGCC
>VXBJ01004670.1:455810-485008 GCA_013400055.1 Nycticryphes semicollaris | reverse complement strand
GGGTCGGGGGCACGCGGTGTGCCGCCGCGCCCGCGGAGGGGAGGCGGCAGGGGGCGAGGGAGGGGGAACGGCGGCCCCTGGGCGGATGCGGGGTGACGGTGCTGCCGGCTGAGGAGGGGGGAAAGAAGCTGGTTAGGTTTGTGGAAAAAGGGGTTCGGGGGCGACTATGTTTCTTTGGTTTTTTCATCCCAGCAGCTGTCTGCCTGCTGCTTTAAGAAAGTACCGTACTTCTGCCGGCTCATCCCGGCCTCCCGCTGCTTGGGGAGGGGGAGAGTGGGGCTGGCAGCGCCGAGCACCTTGCTCTCACCCGCCGCTTGGGTGGGGAGTAGGTTACTATGGTGAATCCGTTCGCCGCCGCGGCCAAAAACGGTGAGCCTTTTGCAGAGATTCGCTCTTCCTCGATTTCTAGGCGGGCCTGGGGTATTTGACAAGTTTGGGGTTACTTGGGAGGAACTCCTGCTGTACCCAGTTGTGCCGAGTAATAAGTAGCGGTTATTTGGTTCCAAGGGCTCTTTAGGGAATAGGCTGTTACAGCTGATTTAATATCCCTGTAACCGCAGACTTTGAACAGATCCTGCAAGTGAGATACTGGTGTGCTGTTCCCTAAACCGTCTCTCTGCTAAACTGAGCATCTTCAGGGGTGGGTTTTTTGTGTTCTCAAAATTTCCAGTTTCATTGCTATAGTAACAGCTGCTATGCTCATATGTTCTCTTGTGTGACATAAATAGATTTGAAGATAAATAGGATACATAAAGAGGTTTGGTTGTATTTATCAGGCAGGTACACAAGTTTCTTAGTGGAGTTAAAAACATCTCCTCATCCTCCTTTCCCCTCTCACCCATCTCCCCTCCCCCGTGCCTAGTTCTTGGCATCCTGTATAATTCCAGGGTCTGGTGTCTAAACAGACCGACTAAAGTAGTTGATAATACAATACAGTACTGGTGCATCTCCTTGTAAGAACTATTTGATGGGGTTTCTTTCGTATTTAAAGGGTAGGAGTTTGAAAACTTTGTTTATGTAACACTATTTTTGAACTTCAGAGAGCGTAAAGAGGGTAGCATTACTAAATGATGTCAAACACGTGATCTCAGGACACTTCCATCAATCCTCTTGTCAAACACTAAGTCTCAAATTATGACGTGGTTTATTTAGTAATTATATGAATATAACTGTTCCCCACTGTAGTCCAACACAGTCTTGGCCACAAGTATTAATTATTGCTTCTGTGGAATGAAGTGACAGTGTAGAAATGCCACAGACTTTCTATTTTAGAGAGTTTTGCAATTTCATCCTGCTGCAGCGAGAGTTGTTTGAGTCTAAGCAGACATGGAGGGAACTGTCAGCATCAAAGGAGCAGAGGATAATTCAATTTAAAACATGTATATCTACGGATATGAACTACTAGTATTTTCCTGATTTTTCTTTACCTTTGTTTTGGGATAGAAATCTCTGCTTAAGGAAGTTTCAAACAGGTGCAGTCCATATTTCTCTGTATGTAATTTTATCATTGGAAATCGCATTGTATTGGGATTTTGGTTTTGTTTTTTGAAGGCGGCATCTTTTACAGGATTGCAGCATTAAACCTGTGATGACAGTTTGGTCAGAGATGGTTCGGTAGGGCTTAAGGCCCATCATAATGTGTCTGAAGTGCTACAGTGTTCAGTAAGTTGTTTTTCCTGCCCCATACCCAAGTTGCAACATGGATTTTGACTTTTTTGGGCTTTTTGCCCAATAGTGGTTGTACAGGCATTCCTAATGGGATTTTCTACTTTGATTTGAGTAAAAGTTAAGAAACTGGCATTTTCTTGGATTGCTTTAAAATAAAAGCTTTTGATAAGACTTCTGCAGCTTGCATAATGTAGGTGTTTTCCTTCCTGCCTTTTTTTAGGACCCACGATGAGAAGTTGCTTGTCAGTGATTTACGCTTGAGTGAACGAAAAGCTTATCAGTACATGCATTTAGGAAATGACTGGCATATTTTTATGTGGATTTTTTGGGGGGATAGTGATGGATTATTTGAATTTGCTATTAAGTTTGTAAAAATCGGTAAAGCAGCACTAACTTTTACAAGTGTTCTGTTCAGAACAGGCAGGGAGCTTCTGAGTCACTGTGTCATAGGGATCTGCTTTTAAGTATACTGGAAATCTCAGTGTCTTACTTTATAATGAAAGGAAAATCTTGTAATTGGAGTAAGTTGACAGAGGGGCAGAGATAATATTGCTACTTAAAAAATAAATATCCAATTTGAAGCAACAGTATGTTAGTAAATAGTTGGGGGTTTTTGCACAGTGGTGACTATCAAATTGGAAGCAACAGTATGTTAGTAAATAGTTGGGGGTTTTTGCACAGTGGTGACATGCCTTTCAAGTAGTCCTTGAAAGGAGCTCTATCACATGACCCATTCTTTTGCTGAAGTTCCCTATTGTGTGTTCCCACCCGTTGTTTTCCATTACCATTCGGTAGCACGTTCCTCCTGGCCTCCCCCCATCCTGGAGTTACACGTTTGGAAGCAGTGTTAAGTGCTTGACTCATCTTCTAGACTTTCATTGGATTCACTGAAGTCAATGGCCTGCATAGAGGCTTGAAATTAACGGCTTCTTTAGGGTTAGCCAGGATCAGATGTTACAGATTCTACAAAAGCAATCATCTTTTCTTTTTTTTTTTTTTTCTACAGTTATTTTTGCTCAGAACAGGTTTTGTATTTGAGCTGTAAGTATATTATATTATTGCAGGAGTTTTTCAGTCTTTGTATTAGAAATCAAACCCATTGAGGAGAGCAAACAATTGTATGTCAAAAAGCTGATGTTCAATAAATGAGATTTTTGCTGCTTGTTCACTACATCCAAAGATGGTTGTTTTTTTTTTTTTTTTTTTTTTTCTTCAAGATGAGGAGGAGTGGAGAGTAGTTGTCACATTGCACTGATTGATGGTTTGCCTACTGTGATTAATGTGAAGTTGCATTGGTATGGATGTGTCATCACAGGGATGATGTTGCTGAAAGTAATCTTTTTGTATCTCTAGGAAGAAAAAAATCATTATTTTTATTAATTACTGGGGATACAAATAATGCATTTGTTTTAATTTTTTTTTTGGTGTGATATTAGAAATTTGTACTGGAGCCATCTAATACATGAATACTGCTGGGTTTCAGTGTGCTAAACAAATGAAGCAATACCAGTACCAAGGTTTGATGTTTAAAAGAGAAGGTCTTTAAATATGATCAATTTAAAAAAAAAAAAAAAGTAATTGAAAATGTACAATACAAACATAGATTGCCCAAAACAGAGTTTGTGTAGGACTTAATTGAAGAGATGGCATTATTTATATTAATTTCCTACTAACTTGATTATGAAACAACTTGAAATGATGAAAATGGCAATTCTTAGACTGCATCCTGAGTTTAAAATAAGACATGCAACAGCATGTGGTGACTCAGTTTTAACCGAGTAACCTTAGAAACGTCTTCAGAAATGGGATTTAGTCGAGTTACACTTGAACTGTTACCATTGCCAAATGAGTGCGTGTATGGATATGTGTGTACGTGTGTATATAGTGATTCTTCTGAGTGTACACTTGCCATGTTTATTCTTAGTCTAGCTGCTTCATTGCTATGATCTGCAATTGCAGTTTTGGAAGTAGTTTTCTGATCTGCGTTGATCCAAAGCCCACTGCCTGTTCAAGCGGTGATCTGAGTCCAGAAAGCACAGTTTGGAAATACCTTCTTGCAGCCACCACACCTGGACTGAGCTGGGAAGTGCTGCTGGGAGCCAAACTCCCCAAACAGCCCATTTTTCCTGAAAGGAGGAGTTTGTAGAACAGCAGTCAGCAGAAACATGGGAAAGACCTTTCAGGAGGCAGGTCATCACATAGATGCCCACTCTTTGTGGTCCTCTGAAGCATATCCTGCTGGCCAGAATCAGATAGACTGTATACAAGGAAGAGTGGGTTTGCTTAGGATCAAAGGGAGAGGAGGCAGTGAAAGAGTGTTGTTGAGGTGGTTTGCGCCTCATGTTAAATGATAGGGGAGCAGCCTTAATGCTGCAGAGCTGCTCCTGCCTCTTCATTCAGGCTTAGGGAAGACTAGAGACATGTAAGGCAATAGTAGGTAATTTTAAGCACTGCTTGATTGCAAAAAAACTAAAAGGGAAAATAAATAAGTTTGAAGACTGCATCATGCTCAGTCAGCTGTACGAGAAGTATAGGTTTAAGAAATGAGCGTTGGTGTGAATCGCTTTGCGTAATGTTAGTTGGAAAGAAGATTATGCAGCTATTCTTCACATAGTAGTGACATGTTCCACTGAAACAAGAGGTGCAGCATCCCTCAGACAGCCCTGGTGCTGCTGCTAAAAACTTAAGTGCTCGGCCTTATGTTTGCAAACAGGATCTTCTTTCAGGTCTCTGTAAAATCAAAAAGCAAAGGAATGTATCATAGAATCATAGAATGGTTAGAGTTGGAAGGGCCCTTAAAGATCATCAAGTTCCAACCCCCCTGCCATGGGCAGGGACACCTCCTACTGAAGCAGGTTGCTCAAGCCGCTGTCCAGCCTGGCCTTGAACACTTCCAAGGATGGGGCATCCACAACTTCCCTGGGCAACCTGTTCCAGTGTCTCACCACCCTCACAGTAAAGATTTTTCATTCTAGTATCTAACCTAAATCTCCTCTCTTTCAGTTTAAAACTATTACCCCTTATCCTGTCACTTAAACTTCCTGACAAAGAGTCCCTCTCCAGCTCTACTGTAGGCTCCCTTCAGATATTGGAAGGCTGCTATAAGGTCTCCCCAAAGCCTTCTCTTCTCCAGGCTGAACAAGCTCAGCTCCCTCAGCCAGTCTTCATTGAGAGGTGCTCCATCCCTCTGATCATCTTCGTGGTCCTCCGCTGGACCCGTTCCAACAGTTCCATATCCTTCGTATGTTGAGGACTCCAGAGCTGGATGCAGTACTCCCGGTGGGGTCTCACGAGCACAGAGTAGAGGGGTACCCCTTTCTGAGGTAGTACTGCTTGTGTGCATGTGTGGTATTAATACTAAAATAACACTGGTTTATAAAACTATGGCATGAGTTAATATATAAAATATGCTTTATGCTCATTATTAAGCAAAGACTTCTAAGTTTATCAGGGTCTTAAATGGCTCCTTCTGCTCCTTCATCTGTCTTGTCTCACTCTTCTCCATGTTTGCTGAGGACCTTCCTTTGCCCTTTCTCCTTCTGTATGCTTTTGATTGCATGTGACATGTTGAACCCTGGTTTCCTGTAGAGATTTATGGTAGAACTGCTATTTGACAGTGAGTGTTGACGTGTTCTAGTGTTTCAGCGAGCAGCCATATGCATACAGAACAGATCAGCCATAGCATGGATTTGTATTTCGTCTCAATTCCATGAATATTTTGGATCATTTATGTATTACTGGTTCATTGCTGTCTTAACAAAATATTACCTGGTTAAGTGTTACAATTCTGCAGTAAATCACAGTGTGCTATATGTTTGGGCTAGAATGGCTGCATTACTGCTTGTGAACGTCTATGCATCCACTTCCATCTTTCATACCACTACAAGGCGGGGAGAGAAGTAACTCTTTTATCAGAGTTACATAGTACTAAAATCAGTGATAGTGCTTACCCATGTTAATACTAGTCTCTTTGAGGGGTTTAAACTTTATGCAAGTAAAATTCTTTGTGTGTGTGTACATCAGACCCAAATTTCCACCAGTGTTCGCAGATGCAGACAACACTTCACCACGTGCATCACCGTTCAGGTTTTGAGCAGGGCATTATAGATAGGGAAGGTACAAGCTAAGTGTTAACCCCAAGCAAAAGTGGATTTAAATCACCCCAGAATTAACTCTGTCCCAGAGACACAGGTTTGAGCTAATAAAATAGTCCAAGTGTGAAGTACACTTATACTTCTTTGGACAGATAAGGAAGGAAAACCTTTGGGTTTTTTGGCTTTGAGATAAACTACGAGACTTGATCATGATTGACCAAAACAAAAAAGAGACTCAGTTGTTTCCCTTAACTATTTTTCTTGTATTTTTACAGAATCCTGTGAGTACTTCTTTTAGGGAGAACAAAATTGATTCATTAATTTTAACCAAACTAGTTTTTTATAGATTTCTTTCTATGTTTTTTGTTTGTTTTTATTAGCTAGAAAATTCTTTTATCTGTCAGTCAGCCTTTACACGTGAGAACCATTTTTAATGCCCTTTTGTTCTAGGACAGACAGTGCAAGCCTAGGATTTTTTTTTTCTCTTTCTACTCTCTGTTTTGAGACTCTTTCTTTCAGGCAAGACAGCAAAACAACAGATTTTGAGGCATCCAATAATATTTCAGATACTAATCAAAGACTTATAATTTGCTATTTTTCTGATAAGTTATTCTTTTTCACATTGTAGTCTGGAGGCTAGAAGTTTTGTTTTGGTCTTGGAGTGCCTACAAATAAACAACTTCATGTTCATTTTGCTTTCCTTTGCCTCTAGTTCTACTTCCACCTATTCCTTCAGTGATAATTATGGTACTAATTGTTAAAACCAAAACATTTACAGTAGTGCTTAGTTGCAACTTGGGCAACGTATCCAAAATGGACAGTCTACAGCAATAAAGCAGAAGGAATAAGAGAGGTCTTTGAAGTATCTTCTTATTGCCATGATTTTCCTTCCTATGTCTTTCATATCTAGCTTACATGAAATGAATTTGCTTGTAAGAGAGGGATAATTGACAAGAGCCACATACAGGGGCCTTATGTACACAGATGTATCTTTGAGCTAATGAACTTCAGCTTTAACCTTCTGTGTGAGTAAATGCTACAAATACGTCTAAACTTGTGTCCTATGCTCATACTGACCATTGCTTTTTCCTTTGCTTCTTTTTCTTGGTATGGGAGAACATTTGACTGATCTTCTAATAGTCTTTCAGAGCGATGAGAAGTCAAATAATAGTGTAAAATAACATGCTTTTAGGCACAGAAAATCAGTCTGCAGCATTACTGATTTCAACTGCTGTTGAATCAGCTTCTAGTGTTTCAGCTGAATGACTGTGGTAAACTGAGTGGCAGTGGCTGTTTCTGTCTTTTTAGGTGAATATAACATTGAAGATGCTTCTGGTCACTACTGAAACCTGTGCTGTCTCTTGGAACCAGACAACCTGGCATACAGTTTCTGTCTTCTGCTCCTGAACTCTGGCAGTGTACCTAGGAGGCCAGGATTCAAATGCAAGCATGCAAGACACTGCAAGGAATTTCTTAAGCATCAGAGGAGAGTTTAAAATGTCTGTGATATAGACCTGTTGAAAAGATGCATGAGAAGGAGTTGTCAAAAAGCTAGCAGAGAAGAGTCAGTGTCTATAGCAGAAGGATGGTTAATCCAAGGAGTTGGAATTATTCTGTCAGCTTTTCTTGGCTACTGAAATCCAGTGAAATACATGAAGTCAAAGAGCAGTGTTTTGGGAGCCTAGCTTTTTGGAATGCTTGTTTAGAGCAATGGAAATATATTAGCTGATGTTGGGACTTCAATTCATATAGCTGTGTCTTGCTTATGTTGATTTGTTTTAGTATGTAAAGTTACAGAAAGAAGCTTAGCACCTCATGGGCAAACTTTTGGGTCTTCGGTTTTGGCATTCTAATGAGGATGAATCTTGTCTGTACCTGTTACTGCCCCTTCTTCACTAAGGTCTGAATGGTGTCCTCATTTTCCTGTTGTCCTTGTCAGTCACCAGGAGTGTGATTCTGGGTCTTCCAAACATCTTGGGCCTTGAACTCACTTGTTCAGAGCAGAAGGGAGTGCTGCTGTATGAGACAGGAGCTAATGTAAGCATTCACTTATTGGGATATTTAATAGCTTTCTGGTTATTGTGTGCATACACCAACCTTAAAACAGTGCAGGTGACTTTAATTAAAGAAAAAGGGACTATAGCCAGAAGAAGATTGCAAACCGGGGAGCTGACGTAGGCTTCTTTTATTTAAGGCCAAAACTTGGGTGGGGAGGTGCCCATGGCTACCCATGCTGAGATACTAAGTGCTTACAGGTGAAATACACTAGCCATCAGTGGTGGCTGCCAGAAGCCACACTGGACCAAATTCTCTCTGTGACCAATCGTGGGAGATAAATGAGGCAATTTTGCTGTAACTGTAGGGTCAAACTTGAAGATTACCTTGGTGTGGACCTGGAACAGGCAGAATACTTTTTGTTTTTATTAAAAGTGTTATTATGGAGGGCAGAGAGAGATTGTCTAATGATAATGAATTCATGAAACTGTATATTATCATAAGTGGGTAGAAGCAAAAGTCAGAATTTAATATGCTGAAATGAGAAGGACCAAGTGATGACTAATCTTACAATTATAAGGCATGGCATATGAAGCTGCCAGTTGGATGACATAGATTTTTAATAAGTACATCAAGTTGCAACTTGTAGTGTGTAAGTGAAGAATAGAAAAGTGCCTTATTAGTCTGAATACAAGTGGTCTTCGATATTTCTTAAGGAAATTTTTGCATATGCTTTTCTGTATTTATCTCTTCCATAGTGTTTGTCTGTATCTTGCCTTATGGTCCCTGGCCCTCCCACTACAGGCCAGGTGCAAACCATCCCTTTTATCAGATAGCCAGCTGTGCTGCTCTCCAGCAGTAAAACCTTTTGATCGTAGGTTTGAAGTTCTCCCTGGGTTTAAAGAGTGTGTCCTGGGAGAAAAGCAATGGTGGAGAAGGAGCTGGGCCCTCTGATGCTGTGGCAATTTTCCTGTGACTGGAGAGCAAAAGGACTCCTCTCCATGGGGTCCTTCTCCCACCCACACCTTCCCTGAGCATCCCGGTTCAGCAGAGCTGTAGTCATGTTTATATTTGCTCACCAAAAGGTGCCATAAGCTCTTCAAAGGCTTTGTGTGAAAGCCCTGGGAGTGTGATCTGCAAAGGAGGGTGAGTTGGACTCTTTCAGATATTGGGGGTATGGGCAGGGGGAGGATGAGACAACAGCCCTTTGTGTGTTTGGGGCTAATAATGCCCTGAAGAAAGGGAGGACTGAGTATAAGAAAAATTGCAGATCAGCTGATCACAGTGCCTTATTGGACATTACAACAAAAGCTGGTAGAAAGGATAATACAAGATATGAAGGGTGTAAATGGTTAATGGAATAATTTGCAACGTGAGTTCACGAAAAACAGATTTTACTGGAATAACTTGCTTCCTGGCCTTTTCTCATGTTATATCTGATGTCTTCCTATTTCCTATCAGGGCTGTGAACACACGTTTTCTGTAGTGCTACCTGGGAAATGTTCAGTTAAGCTAGAGGAGACAGGTATTCTTGCAAGAGTGTAGATGGGCAAAGAGGCATTGTCAATTTGTCTTTTTGAAAATCAAGTTAATGGAAAGGAAGGATGCTACTAATAAAGTCCCACAAGGAGAACTCTTTTGGCCACTTGAAAATTAATTTTTCATTTGATTATCTTGGCACAAAACTCCCAAGATATGCCAAGGAAGCTTTTTGATAGTGGAATATTAGGAGGCATTTTCTGAAGAACAGAAGATAAACTCTGTGTAGAAAGAGTTTTGCAGATCGGAGAGAAAGAACAGAATTGGAGCCAAGCTCATAATGTACCTAAGAGCTAGTTACAAATTAGGATCTTTGGCTGAAAACAAGAGTAGGAAAAGACCTGGGTGACCTGCTTGACTACAGTACATCTTGGCTACCTATACTAGGAACATAATAGAATATTTCACAGCTTCATCACGTCACAAGCAAAATTGAATATATTATGTACAGTTAGGACTTCATCTGGGGAACTGTATACAATTGTCAGCCTCTGGGGACAAGATAGTCTCTTTCCAGCCCTCTTCTTTTCTGAGCTGATTAGCCCGGATAATCAAGAAATTAAGAAGCCCGTTGTACCAGAGCTGACTTAGTTTATTTCCTTCTTTTCTAAACAGTAGAACGGCTGCTAGCTTACATAGCTTCTATTAGTAAATGGAAGTTATACATCAAAACTGTTGAATCCTGATAAAAATAAGTAATTTGATGAAGGATTTGACAGCCTTTTTTCAAAGACAAGGAGTTAAGTCCTTGGCAGCTTTTATGATAGTAGCATCTTACCAGGAAGTGAGTAAGGGCAAAAGGTATCACATTAGAGGCTTGTTTTCACACAGTGGGCTTTGACTAACCAGCTGTGTTGTGTTTGGCTCATATGAGGAATCTTTGCAGTAACTGATGCCCTTCCGTTTTCCCTTGAAGGGTAGCTGTGTTGAAGATAGAGTGATTCTTGAGCCATGATTGTGCTTTGTCTGGTCTCTGATCAAGCTTTGACGTTTTTAAGGCTTGTTCATCAAAACTTTGCATTTCTTTCAATCTGAAGTTGGACTTCTTGTCTGGCTCATGTCATCCTTGTCTGTGTTGCACTTTGAGCTGCTTTTGGCAAGATTCTGAAGCTAATGTGGAACATAACTGAGCAGTCTTTTCCAAAGTGATCTCATTTGTGTCCTGTCTTGCTTAAGGTCCTAACTTTTGAGTCTGGGAATTCAAGGATGAAGTATCTTAGCCAAGAATCTCTTTTTCTCTGAAGTTTGTCAAGAGTGTAATGGATTATATGTCACTGTTTTTCTCCGTCTCCAGTAGGTTTTAGACTGATTTGCAAAATCAGGCAAAACTTGACGCAAATGTCTTCAGCCAACCATATGATTGTGGAAGTGTTGGCCTCACAGGTGAGGCATCCATTTGACATGCAAATGCTGTAAATCTGAATTTATGAATAATCAGGAACTAACTATCGGACAGTTCAGAATCCCTCAAGTGTTTGTCACCTTTGGATTAACACGCATATCATTGTTCTAACTGAAAGTACTGCTAAAGCCCTTTCTGAAGCTGAACCCTTCCAGTGGTTTGTTGCAAAGTGCTGTGAACACTTCTCTTATGTTTCTTATCTCAGGTCTGCTTTCCTTTTGCTGGTGACCTCTCACCATTTGTTTCTTGCAGCATTTGTCAAGGCCATTTCTTTTTAGTGTGGACTCTGCTGGAGTGACAAGAGTCTTTCACCTAATGGTCCATTCCTTGCCACGCTTTTCAGGGATAATCTGAATTTGTGAGGTTCATGTTGCATTGCAAAATCTGTTACGCTGGTTTTGTTTCTTTTCTTTTCTTCTTGGTTTTTTATTTATCTTTTTTAAAACAAGTTCCTGGAAAAAAATCTGTAAACATCCGTTTCTTTTTTACTGGCAGCTTATTTATTTTACTNTTACTTAATAATAAAGTAATATATTTTTCTGAGGTTTTGGAAGTTGGTTACTAAATGCTTATTATTGTGCAATTGCTCTAT
The DNA here is from genome assembly GCA_013400055.1 of Nycticryphes semicollaris. Taxonomy (NCBI): domain Eukaryota; kingdom Metazoa; phylum Chordata; class Aves; order Charadriiformes; family Rostratulidae; genus Nycticryphes; species Nycticryphes semicollaris. The sequence goes on along the minus strand of VXBJ01004670.1, from coordinate 473,718 downwards.
TAGTAAGCTTAATGAATTAAAATAGCAAACTTCTTATTTTAAGGGATATGGTCGGTATGATAATTATCCCGGCATAAACTTTGCTTAAGTCCTTAAGCTCCTCATGATCTTAGTGTTAATAGTATTCCTTTTTTTTGTCTCTACACTCAGCATTTTCTTTTATTTAGAGCAAGCCTGTTAGAATTGGTTTAGATTATAATGGTTTTAATAATAGATTATTTTAAGTGTTTTAGCAGAGGTCTCGATGTATACGTAATGGGTACAACCTAAAACCAGCTTGAATAATACTATGACAATCTATTGAACAAAAAGCCACAATTGTAAAAGTGGATAATTGCTGGTCTAAACTTTTTACAGGCATAACTAAATTCTTTAGTTAGAATGAATTCAAATTGATGATGCATATATTTAATAAAAGCTCAATGTTTTCACTCTTGCGTTTTAAATGCAGTGAGTCTCAAATGGATAATGAAAAATTGATGAATAATACAGCATGTTATGGAATATCCAAAGTGATCTTCCCTTTCTTGAATGTGGCATTAGAAGAAAGGCAAAGATGATGAACCTTGTTTTTACCCCGGGAATGTCACAGAGTTGCACCATGATGAATACCTTCTTGGTTAATTCTAGAAACCAGAGACTGCAAGCAAATGGTTTCTGAGAAGGAGAAAGCTGCTGGGAGGAGCAAACATTTAATATTCTATCAAAGATGACTTTACATAAAAGAACAAATGCTATCAGATACTTTTTCTCTATTCTCTCAGTCAAATGCAAGCTTGAGTACAAAGTGTTACAGATAAAATCTCCAAAAGTTAATATTGTTCACATGTCTGATAATATGCAATATCATTGTAAAAGGAATTACAAAAGATAAATTGATAACACTCTTCTATGAGCAAACCCCAGATGGGGAGTCTTGAATTTCAGCTGCATGTATCAGAGACTGGAACATAGGTTTGCAAAAGGAAGTATGCACAATATTCATCATAAATTAACACCTTTTAAAAAGATGCACACACAATCAGGATCCATTGGAACTATCCATTTGCACTTTCCGGATGAGCAGGAAAACCACCTGTTGGAACTGTGAACTCCCAGGAATGACAGTACATTTAGATCAGAAATTCGAGTTGCCCAGCAAAAGCCAGTTGAGGAATACTGTAGTTGGACAGACTTGACGCTTCATTACCCAAGTGAGTTTTGTTTTCTGGTGTTACAGTTCCCGCAGTGTTAGACAGCAGCTGCCCTTTGGGAACCACTCACTGTTCTGTAAAACCACGTTCCTTGATTTGCAAATTTTCTGTGACAATCTTGAGGCTTTCACTGCTAGTTGGATTTAAGCTCTAGATATTCTTTCGGTTCCATATGCAGAGAGGAGTTGATGCAGAAAGGCTTCCCCGTGCCCCAGAGCTGCTGTGAAAACTCGCTTTGTTTAAGGCTGACTGAGCTGATGCTCTGTTCAGGGGGAAGGGTTGTAAGTTGCTGGGTTTTTTAGATGCTGTGCTTTTCCACGATGTTAAACACGATCAGAAAGTGAAGTTTTCACTTGCAGGCATCAGTGGAATAGTGCCTGATTTGTTTTGCTGGAGGCAGCAATGCTTTTTAGCAAATCACTCATGCTGCTGGAAGTGGTCTCTAGCCCTGCAAAGATCTGTAGGGTTGGGGATGTTTCATCTATACTGCTGTTTAGCAGGCAGAAATTGGGTTCCGAAGTCTGCCTTGGTATAGCCTTTTGCCTTGGGGAAGAAGGAAGAGCCAGCTTTGCGGAATTAAAGAAGCAGTACTCTTCCTTTTGATTTGCAATCCTTGTCAGAGAAGTGGTTGCTGTAGGGTTTTACAAAATATTCTTTAGAGGGTTTTTTTTTCTGGATATCTAGTTGTTGGGACATCTCACCAAGCACAGTAGCAGTTCTCTTCCTTTACTTGCTGAGTTGAATGTATTGCCACAGCACCTGCTTTAGCATAGCACCTATGGTGCAACACAAGCTCTTACAGTTCAAAATTGGAAAGAATAAACTTTTTTCTAAGATAAAGATGTTTAGGAAAACTTAAAAGGAGATCTCTTCTGTTACAAAGGCTTGATATTATTTTGAATTGTCACGAAGCTGTGGTGAGCTATCCAAACAGCATATGTGCATCTGTTTGGCATCGTTGCTTAGTAACATCATCCTATTGCTGCAGCACTCAACCCTCAGTCAAAGTGGTTAGTGAGCAGGAAAGTTAGAAACGGTGATTTGTAATCGCTGGATAGCAGGGTCTGTTCCTATTCGTGCATGGGACTTCTTTCCCTTTTTTTTTTCTTTGTAAAATCAGCAGGATTGAGGGTAAGGGAAGAGGCAGAGCTTAAGAGAAGGGAAGAGGGGGGGGAAAAACTACTCAATGTGATAATTAGCTAATAGTTAAAAAAAAAAAAAAACTAAAAACATTTTATCTATCATTTCCTGCCTCGCTGAAGGCAAGTTGTTGTTGCTATATGGTAGTGGTTGGTTTGGGGGAGTTTTGTTTTTTGTTCTTTCTTCAGTGACAGTTCCCTAGATCAGAAATGAAATGGGCATTATCTCCCTGAACTTGTCTGTCACATTTAATCTGCTGTTTCTTCCTGGCTATCTTTACCTCTTATCTCTTTCCTCCCAGTCACACTTCTCCCACTAACAATTTATTTTCGATAAAATGTTTTAAGCGGGCGAATGCTTTTCAACTGAATCAGGACAGTAGCAGGAAAAAGAAAATGCTTGTGAGGAAACGCAAATTTATGGTGTGGGATTTTTTTCCATTCATATTTTTTCTGTAGTTGCAGAATTAAAATAAACAATACAGTACTTCACAGTAAAGTCACATTGCATGACTAAAAATTAACGCAGACAACTTAAAGCATTTTTAGCTTTATTTCTCTTTTTAAATATACTTAGGAGTGTAATTAATTTCAGTATTAGGTTAAAAACTAATTTAAACGAGGTAAAAATAATCCACATACATAGTAAGCTTTATCATTATCAAATGACTTTTAAAGTTTACTTTGGATCTGGTTATTACATTTTAAAAAAAGTAATCCNTTTTTTTATTTTTAGCACTGATGTGAAAAGTGCTAACCCTAGGTCAGAGGCTGGTTTTGCAGCGTCCCTTAAGCAGCCAAAGCCAATCTGTTTTGAGGAGACTTTCCTAAAATACTTAATCTGGTTAATGGACAAATTATGTCTGGGAAATTCCACAGTGTGAGCCATACTGCTGAACGTGACAGTATCCTGACAGTGAAACTGCTAATAAGTTTGATGGTGCAACGAGAGTTTACAAGAAACAATCCCCCGTGCATCATCTTACACTTTAATCTTTTAAGTAGAAAACCTGATGAAAAGCAGTCTTAAGGTACTGAAATGAGGCAGGTGTGTTCTTTTTGAGGGCTTCTGTGTTGTAGCACATGTTTTGTGGTGATCTTCCGTAGTGTGGACTGGGGGTGCCAATGTAGCACAGCCATGTTAATTCCAGACATCCAGAGTCTGGCATAAATTGAAAGGCATCATGTGTAATCGGTCAATTCAGTGATGGTATTATTTCCTTTTTTATTTGTACAAATAATCCCCAGCTTTGAGATTATTTGTACAAATGATCATACACTTCACAGAAACAGTGTAGTGAGAATGAAAAAAGGAAAAATGAGTTTAATTCTGAACTTTTGTTAGTTAATCTTAAATGTCAGTAATTTGGGAAAGAAAAACTTCAGAACCAAATCAACATATTTAGAGTGTGAGTCTAGAATAAACACAGGTTTCTCACCTGCTTATAAGAAAAAGTTAAACCCAATTAAAAGGAATTTAATCCAGACTGTTTTGATTCTACTGAATGTAGATCGTTGGTATGCTAAGGACACAAGCTGATGTACCCAAGGTGTGCATTAGCTGGTACTGCCATATGGCCTGTCGTGTCTTACTGGTTAATTTAACCATCTGTCATGTCTTGACAATTTGTATTCACTTTCAGTACTTGGGTTAGATATGTTTTCTTCTCTTTGGTACCGTGCTTTTCATCACGCAGTGCTGGCATATTCCCATTATCAGGATTTTATTAGTTTTATTTATAATAACATTTGCTGTAGATCATGCTGTCAGCTTCCAATGTTGTGAGGAGAAAATGCATATATTCAGACAAGCATTTTGGAGAGGTTTCTGCATACGTTTCTGACAACAACAACAAAAAAGTCAATATTGGAACTCTAGCTATAAATGTTTTACTTCTTTGTCTTCCTCCTCTACCCTGTTCACTTCTGAATCTGCACTTGGGTTCACATCAGCTTCTTTGCTACTTAAACCAGGCTAATGCCTCTGAAATAGGTTTTATTGCATATGAGTTCACAGTAAAAATCCTACTGTTCATATCATCTTTCTCACGTGTTGCTTTTTCAGAATTACAGTAAAGCTATGACCTGATGTACTGTATAATTTATTTTAATTATTTTTTATAAGGCCAGTAGTATGTCAGGGCAAGCTAAGAGAAACTCATGTCAAAAAGGGGTTTCAGCCCTGATGTGCCATTTAAATTGAAAAGTTCTTTCAGCACTCAGAAAAGCATGCAACACACCAAAACTACATAACTGCCCTGATTCTCTTTTAGTTACTGTGCCTGCAGTCTCTTATCTCACTGACAGGGTTATTACAATTCAACCATCCTGTTGGGTTTGGGTTGGGTTTTGTTCGTTGTTTTTTTGGTTTGTTTCTTTTTTTCATACTTGTAGTCTAAGAAAAACTCAGTACAAATTAGTACAAAAACTCAGTACAATGTTGTCATTATATTTGAAATTTAAAGTCCATGCAGACATTTGTGGAAGGTCAATTCTCTTTGAGCAGAAAATCTGATCTCCCGAGTACAATGTATCGTAGTGTATTTAGAGTCAGTGTTTGATATTTGTAGCCACAAGTAGCCAGAGATATACTGTGTGTTGAAATTTGTGGGGTTGCAACCAAGTTAAGTTTAATGGTGTAAACACATTACTAATAAGTGGTAATATAACGGTCATTGAGTGGTAATATAATAGTCATTGAGCTTCATCCTCAGATCATACCTCATTAATGATGCTCTTGTATCATAGACATAAGGAAACTGCTTAACAGGATTCATAATTAATATATTTGGTGATGGGGGATTTCTAAATGATGGCTGAGTGGTTTATCTGGCCAAATCTGGATAGCTTTCTTCATGTTCAGATGATCACTTGCATATTTCATATTCCCAATGAGCTCTTAAATCCTGGTGAGGAGGGCTATACTGTATGCTCTCGCTGTCAGAGGTGTTTAGAGTGTATCATGAATTTGCAGGGCTCCTTCCTAGGGCTGCAGCAAGGCAGGATGACTGGTTGTAAAGGCTTTCACAAGGGTCACAAAAACAGCACAGGCTTTATTAAGGCATATGCAAATGCTGTGTTATTCATTTGAATAATTTTAATGTCTTTAGTTACTTGAGGTAAAAAATCCTGCCAGTACAGTGGTTTACTTTGTTGACCTAAAGTGTCAGATTAGCAGTGTCATTCAGATGTGTTTGTTGTATTTATTTCTATGACAGCCTGCCAGAGCTCTGAAGAATAATTAGGGATTATTTTATGTATTTGTCTGAGGTTACACTTGCCTGATTACAGTATTTCTCTTCCTGTGGCAGGTGAGGCGTTTTCTAACACGAACCATTTCCCTATGCTACTGAGGAACATATTTGAATAGCTTTGAAACCTTTAGCTGGTAGGGGGTGGCTTTTTGAGTGTAAAGGGTGGGGTGGAGATTGTCCTTTTGATCCAACAAGTAGGACTGCACTCCTCCTGGATTCTTTCCACTACCCCTCTTGAATTTCAGAGGAAAGCAAAGGTGGTAGGAATGTGGTATTTTCATCTGGGAAAACTTTTGGCTCCTTCTAGGTTATTGTCATTGCCCAAATCTGATTAAACTGGCTGGGGACTCACAAGATAACCCTGCTGGAGGCTGATCACATTCTAGATCTACTAGCTCCACGCAGATGCAGAAGAAGGGGCATTCCACTTTTCATCAGGTATCAGCCTTAAACTGGAGACTTCAGAAAACAAAGAAGATTCTCTTTTCTATATGCTTTGTTCTTGTAGATCATCGGTTCCTGGTGTTTAAAAAAAAAAAAAAACAAAAAACAAACTGTGGTCTTATGTTGTGGTTTTTTCCCCCCAAGTAGCCTGTTTCACTTTTGGTACCTCTCACTGTTATTTTAGAGACTTTTAGCTTTCTCCACACTTTCTGTTGTGATGCATCTCCAGCATTGCAATCAAATAATTCCTCAGTCTTTTGTTAAACTAATGATTTGACTGTTTAAGGAATTAATTGTCAAGGGGTTTCTTCTTCAGCCCCAGAATAATTTTAACTCTTCTCTGGTTTCGTTTTTTTTTTTATTTTATTGTTGTTGTTGGGGTTTTTTTTTTTGGTTTGGTTTGGTTTTTTTTTAAATATAGAAGGAATGAAAAAAAGCCTACTCCTTCAGAACCGAGATAGTAAGAGTTCTGAATCGGCTCTGATGTGACATACATAATTTGTAATTAATGGCTTGCATAACTGTAAATTTAATGATTTCTCTTTGAACTTGTATGCAGACCTGTCTTTGAATGGGCTTGATGATTTACCCTTCCCTAAGGGAAAAATGGCGTTGCTGTTAGGGATGGGTGGGCCAGGGAGAGGGGATGAATGCATTTTTAGAATATGTCCAAGTTGCCTGTGGCCTTGATGTGCATCACTGCTTGGGTTTCAAGCACACCAGAGCAGCGCAGCATTATTGGTGGGATGAAGGGGATGGTGACTGGTTGGGGTTTGGACAAATGCAATTTGAGGTGAACCATGTGTTTATGATGCTGTTATGTTTAGGGAAGCTACTTCTGAGGCTTCTTCAGGATGAGCCTTCCTGAATGCAAGAATGCTAATGGGCCTCGGTAATCCAATGTTTTATTGCTTCCTGGTAGTATATTGATTGCTGCTGACCATTCTGACCTTGTTGCTTTTCCAACCTATGTGAGCTGTAGACTGCATTAATGTCTCAGCTTGCAGCTTCAGGTATTAAAAGGATGTAGCTGTTTGTTGCTAACCCAAGATGCAGGCAGGAGGCGTGTTACACCTCTCTCTTTCTTGATGACATCAATTCTTTGAGTTCCCGGTCTGCGTTTTGATCAATTATCCTAAACATCTTTCCAGCGTCTTCCAAAGTAACAGAAGAATGTGTTGGAGGGACTGAGTGTAGAGATGGGTTAGAATGCAGTTGTATGAAATCTATCGAACTTCCCCCTTGGTCTTTTTTTACTGGTAAAAATTATCAACGCTCTCCAAAGAGTATTGTTAATTTGTAAACGAACAAAAGAAATGTAGTACTTATAGGAGGGGCTGTAACTCTTTATTCTGTAGCAAATCTAGTTTGTTGATGTACTGTTGAACCTCTGAAATGTTGCCCTCAGTTCTTCTGTGTTCGTTTCTCTGAATACAAATTGAATGAAGTACATGGTGAAATTTGGATATAATCATAACTGGCTGTATATTCAGCTACTCTGAAGGATACTAAATTTAATGGTGATGTTCAGCTGCTCTGAGAATCAGTCTCGACGATGCAGGGTTAAAGAGCATTTTGAAAATGAGAACCACGAAGAATTTAATTCTATAATAGTGATATCAACTTCATGGATAATTGCAGTTGTTATAGGTAAAATATGTCTTAGGGATTCTTGGCAGACTTTCTAGTAAGGGGAGCAACAGAATTACTTTCAGTAGTGTGCTAATGGCAAGTCAGTCTGAAAAATGTTTGAAGGAAAAAATATGCAAATAGGGCTTTCCACTGAAAACATGCACGTACATTGAAAAATTCAGAAGAAAATACCTATATGGCACAAGTTGATTAGAAAGAAGGAAATGGATTAAATTATTTTTTCCTCCAGAAAAATTGTATTAAAGTTTAAAGTAACTTTCTCTTACTTCCATCCTATGTTTCTGTCGCACATAGCTTTATCTCTGTGCTTTGCATTTTCAATATATTTAGTGGTTGTTTATGCAACAAAACCACTGTCAACCACATGAATGTGGGAGAGACTTTTCAGCAGACATGGCTACACCGTTTAAGCAGCACAAGCTAAAGTAGTAGAACGTTGCTCACATCCAGGATATTAATTTCACAGGGGTATCAGCAAGGGTGTGATAGGTTATATCTTTGATTGCTTTTTCTAGATATTTAAATAGCATGTAATTACTTTGTGGTATAGACCTAACCTTTGTAAAGTACTGCTAGCGTGCTTGCCTGCTTCTTGCATCCTAAATATGTAATATTTGTCTGGCTTCTCCATGACAGTCCTTTGGAATCTTACTAACAGACAACAGAACTGAAGTACCTAAGTGACAGTGATTCAAATGACAACAGTAGTCATGGTGGAAATATGTACATTTCTTTTTTTTTAAATATCAGGATAGAAAATAATATTTTAATAGTAGAATAATAACATTTAATGCAATTCCAGTTGATGTTATTTTTAAAATAAGAGCTGTATCCTTAAAATAATTTTTACAGAAGGGTTGTTTAATTTATTCATCCTCAGAGGATTTAAGATTAAGACAATCTTGTTGATATGCTTTTGGCTCGTTTTTTTAAACTGTTGAGGACAAAATGTCGATAGAGCATGATAATTCTGTTGTGGTTTAGTGAAGCAGCAGAAAAAGATCAGCACACTGGAACAGGCTGCTCAGGGAAGTGGTTTTGTCACTATCCATGGAGGTATTTAGAAGATGTGTAGCCATGGTGCTTAAGGACATGCTTTAGTGGTGGTTTTAGCAGGGTTAGGTTAATGTTGGCCTCGATGGTCTTAAAGGTCTCTTTCAACCTAGGCGATTCTATGATTGTGATTCGTGTAACTACATCTATTCATCAGCTTCACCTTATTTCATTTGTAGATATAAAGATATGGGTGTAAGATGTGAATTTAGTTCTGACTTTGCTGGTTCCTTCTCCCCTGTTCCTGATTCTTCTGTGGCCTTCTTTGGTATCTGACATTCCTGGATCTCACAACTTGATTTAAGTAGTTTCCTTAGAAGAAATGAGCTTTTGGAGTAGATACAGGTAGCTGGATGATGCAACTAAAGTGATTAACTGGAGCTGTTGCTACCTTTGCATGCTGGTTTTATTTGTATGTTGAAAACATCTATTTTTTTCAGGGTTTTTTGTTTGAGTTGAAGTGCTGCTTTCAAGTAAACTTTTCATGAACTAGATCCTGTATTTGTCACTTTTTTTTTTTCTCTCTCTCAAATGTTTCTTATAAATCTATTTGCAGCTGGGTCTCGGGCATCTTACAGCAGCCAGCACAGCCACCTTGGCTCCGAGTTAAGGGCACTGCAGTCTCCAGAACACCATATAGATCCTATTTACGAAGACAGAGTTTATCAGAAGCCCCCTATGAGGAGTCTCAGCCAGAGTCAGGGGGACCCTCTGCAACCAGCACACACAGGCACATATCGTACTAGTACAGGTAGGTGGATGTAACTTGCATGATGTCTTTTTTACGAGATATACCTAATTCTTCAGTACTAATTATTCTTCTTTTTCTAATGGGCTAAACAAAATGTTATATGCATGCCAGTCAAACAAAATACCTTGTGCAGATGGTAGCTCTATCAACAGAACCCCAAAGGCATGCACAAATAGAAAAAATACTTACTGTTGTGATAGATGTCCAGCAGGTGAAGCTAACTTGGGGAGAGTGCTTACTCATAAGGAGAGAGAGGATATGTTTATTAATCTTGTCTATTGTCTTCGAGGAAAATCTGTTGTCTCTGAAGAAATTGCCATGATTTCTTGCTTGCAATGGTATTTTGTGTGTTGCAAAGGGATCGCAAATTTCCTTCCACATGAAGCTAAAGGATTGTTTACCTACTTTCAAAGTGGATCATACATAAATGCTCCTCCCCTACAGAGGTATGCTTAGGTATAGGTACAAAGACTTACGTCTGTTGAACTATGGCATAGAGAAAAGCAGGTAGCATCACTGTTTTATCCATAAATAATGATTGTCCATGAAATGCACTGGTGTACAAGTCCTGCTTGCAGAATGTCCTCTCAACCAAATGAAATACAGCTGTATGTTGGATAACCCACAAATAGATCACAAATCAACAGGGATATTTATGGTATTTAATGCACAAAATAATTAGAGTACATAAATGCTACAGCCAAAATAGCCTAAAGCAGATGTAGAAAGAACTTGCCTTAGGAATTGTTAAGTATTTCTGGTTTTTTATGTTTGATGTGTTGATCAAAGTGGGAAGATTGTGTCCATTCTTAGATCACTCCCATTTTCATCAAGACAATGTTACGTGTACTTTTTCAAGCAAGACACTCGCTTTCTTTTAAAACTTTTTTTTTTATTATTTTTAAAAACGATTTCTGCAAGGGAAAAGCTAGCAGTTCTTACGTGTCCAAAGATTTCTATTGCTTTATGCAAATTTTATGGTTTTGGAGTACAGGAGAAAATCCTTAAAAAGAAGTTTTTTCACAGAATTCTCTAGTTAAATACCTGTGACAGCTTATACTTTTGAAGAATACTATTACACCATTTCCTTGCTGTGAAAGGAAAGGAATATAGTATGTTTTGTTTGGAGTCATATGTGTATATAAGAAAAGGTTTGTCCCCTTCATAAAGAGAAAAGTAGACCTCTGCCTAAATCACTGAGCAGAGGAGACAGTGATGGTGCCCAAAGCAGCTATTTATGTTGAACTTTGTGCCTCATGTTCTACATGTGGCCGGCTTGTATTTCCTATACAATGAGCTCTTTCCCAGTCATACCCTGAAGAAGGTTTCTTGTTTGGCTTGCAAAATATCCCTTGGTTCCCTGTGCTGAACTAGCAGGCTGGCTTGTAACTGGAATCTTCACAACATGTCCTTAAGGAAGGAAACCCTGTCAACGTAGATCACAATTATAGTGAATGAAACTGGGACGAGAGATGTTTGTGGGTAATAACTGAAGATGGATTTTCAGAAGGGAAGAGGAAAAGCTAAAAAAAAAAAAAAAAATGCTGATTTGGGTAGTAGAAATGGGCCCTGTGAAGGTGAATTTTCTTTTGCTGTCTGGGATACGGATCTGAACACTGCTCCGGGCGCGTTCTGAAGAATGACCGCATCAGTCCAACTTTGTGTTGGGATGATCCTCCCTCGCTTTCCCACTCCACCTCTATCATCAAGGTCAGGGGAAATAAAAGTAGGTGGGAGCATGCCAGGCCAATAATTCTGTTGCTCTGTCAATAGCTGTTAGCTGTGGATGCTGTCAGCCTTTCACACAACCAGGAAGAAGAGCTGTCAGTGCTCAGAGGGAATTTTGAGCTGGACCAGATCAGCTCTCAGGCTCCTCCTGCCTCTACCAAAAATGCCCATTGGAATATATCACTTCTGATGGAGACAATACATTTTTTCCTTAAAGTAGCAGAAAGGAAGGGAAGGAATTCAACTGAAGTTTGCACACAACTTTTTATTTCTTCTTTGGGTTGTCTCAAGTGTTTATTATTGTAGGACTGAATAACTATTTGTGTTGACTGTGTGGTATAAGATATGAGGGACGTAGGTTGTTGCATGCTCCCAGAAGATAAGTGCCAGGGCGTCATGACCCATGTCTTCTGTGTGTATAAATTGCACCAGGAAGGGGGGGAAGCTTTAAGACTTCATAGTGCTCCTTTATAGACCATAATTCACGTCCTTTTTGTGTATTACAGCAGTACTTTTAATTGTGAAAAGGTGCATGCTTTTCCACATCTGATGGAATAAAAACGGGAAGGCAAACTTAGTCTAAGGACTTTGTCCAAAGCCTAGATTTTTTTTCTCTGCAGATAACACTGGCCATTAGAGACAAAAATTAAGCTAGTTATACTTGCAAGCCATTTACTTATGTATTGGGTTTTTTTTTTCTTAAAAGGAGAATATTCTTCCTGAATTTTAAAAATTTCACTGAATTTGGAAGATAAGTGACTCACAGGATGTAAACTTTTTTTCTTTCTTTTTTTTTTTTTTTTTAAATATAGACATCACCACTTTCTCTTTTGTGAGCTCTTCAATACTTACTACATTCAGTAATGCTTACATGGCTAAGGATAATGTCCACTCAGAGTTTTTAATCCTCTAGGTAGATGAACATTCAATGAGCTGAATTCAGTAAGCTAAAATCTATGAGGTAAACTAAATTCAATTTGTTCTATTTACTCACTGGGGTTTTTTTGGGTTATTTTAATTTCCATATTTTCTGTGTATTTCACTTGTGAATGAAATACACGATGATAGTTCTGCACTAAGGGCTACAAATTACAGATGGTACAAAACAGTAGGAATTTACCAAACATCTCCCTTACTAGCATAACTTTTGAAAGGGGCAGAATGAATTCTTTGTTACTTTGTGGTTAAAGTTATGACCAGGTGTGTTACTATCATGCTGTCTAAACTAAAAATAATCTTTCAAACTTGACAGCAGTAGCTGTACAGGCTTTTTTGATCCGTAGCTTTCATTTAACAATCCCTTTTGGTCTTACAAAGGTAATGTCTTCTTTAATATGAAAAGTACCGGCCAAAACTTTTATGCTAAAAGCAGCAATGAACATGAAATTCTACTTTTGAAATGGAAATTCCCAAAAGATGTACTTGGAGTACTCAGAATAAAAATACCAAATCAATTTACTTACTGAATAGCAACTTGGAATTTGTATTGGTAACCCAAGTAAATAACAGTAATCATTTATGTTCAGGCAGGTGTGTTACTTATTTTCCTTATGTGGTTGTTTCAGCTGGGATAGAATTGACTTCATTGCTGGCAGCTGGTTTTGGGATGCAAGTGGTGTTGATAGCACAGTGGTGTTTTTTGGTTGTTGCTAAGCAGTCAAGGCCTTTTTTGCTCCTCATATTGCCCCACAGGTGAACAGGCTGGGGGTATACAAGAAGTTGGGAGGGGATACAGCTGGGACAGCTGACCCCAACTGACCAAAGGGATATTCCATACCATATGGCATCATGCTCAGCATAAAAAGATGGGGAAGAAGGAAGCAGGAGACATTCAGAATTATGGCATTTTGTCTTCCCAAGTAATCATTAGATGTGATGGAGCCCTGCTTTCCAGGAGATGGCTGAACACCTGCCTGCTGATGGGAACCAGTGAATGAATTCCCTTCTTTGCTTTGTTTTGCTTGCATGCATGGCTTTTGCTTTATCTATTAAACTGTTTTTATCTCAACCCACAAATTTTCTCACTTTTACTCTTCTGATTCGTGTCCTCCATCCTACTTGAGGGGGTGTGTGAATGAGTGTCTGCATGGTACTTAGTTGTCAGCTGGGGTTAAACCATGCCTTTGTGATACCCCACATTAGGCACCGAAAAGGCATGTCACATTTTAATCCCAGTTGACAATTAGCACCATGCAGCTGCTCACTCAGTTCTCCCTCTCTCCCTCCAGGAGGGTAGTGAGAAGAGGGGGGGAAGGAAAAAACCTCATGAGTTGAAATGGAGACAGTTTAATAGAACAATAACAGCAATAATAATGGTAAAAGAATATATACAATGAAGTAATAGACCATAAATCACTCTTATCACCCAGTGAATTGGTTTCCCAGCCTGTTCTGGGCAGTGATTGCAGATTCCCACCACCTGGCCAACCTGCATTTGTATACTGAGCATGACATCTGTGGTACGGAATATTCCACGAGCTAGGTTGTTCTGTCTATGCTTCTTCTCAGCTTCTGTGGGAAGCTGAAAAAAAGCCCTTGACTAATATAAACATCACCTGGCACCAACTAAAACAATATGCAGTGTCTACATTACTTTCATACCAAATCTGAAACATAGCCACTAGAAAGAAAATTAACTCTGTGCTGGCTGAAACCAAGATCATATCCACCCCTAGTCTATGGGCCATCTCTCTGGTGTTTAGATTAAAATGCAACTCCTTATAAATCCAAAGGCTTTGCACTGTTAATTTAAAATCTATGTTAATAATAGTAGAGATAAGCTTACTTGATGGGATATTTACATGAACACTGCTGGAATTTGAAGAGAGGGTAATTTACTCTAATCTATTATTCAAGAGAGGATAAGGATTGCCTTTCAGCCAGAGCGGGACACAGAACCAGTGATCATTTGCCTACTTGCAGAACTAGGAGTTTGGGCTAGGGATGTAGTCCTTACTTACTGGCATTTAATTCACGTTAAAGATGAAACAGGTCCAAGTGAGTAAAATCTCGCTATTTAGCGAATCTGAGATTTCTGTAGCTGCCTTGAGGAAAAAGCAGCTTTGCTGCTCAGGTTCTGAGCTGTCAATGCTGACCTGCAGCAGGGGAACACAGCTTCAGCAATGGTGGGATCTGTGGGATTGGTTTCCACCACTGTCTGGAAGCTAACAGCTCCCTGGAAGTTCATAATGATACCTGTTTTCATCATGGTCGCTTGGTGAAAGAGTCCCAGCCCCCTTTTCTATAAAGGATGTGATTTCTGTGTGAGGTTATTAAAAGCTTTGAAAGAGTTCTGTCACCAGTGGTCTGGGAGGCAGGGGTGGTAGATGGGAGAGCTCTGCTTATTTTAAACTCTCCACAAACTTGGCTTTGTCAGTGAAGTAAGTGCTGCTGGCTTAAAGCAACTCTGACTCTGGCAACTGTGGATATTTAGACCTCAAAACCTGTAGAGTGCTCGTACTTTAAGAGCCATCACTGGTGTCAGGGGCTGTAGGCAAGTTATCTTTGTCCCTGACCTCTCAGAAATGGCAAGGATGAACCAGCAATTACACTGCAGGAGTGAACCTGCCCTCCTCAGCTCTTTGAAGGACTTGCGCATCTCACTGGCACCAGAGGAACCTTGATGGCCTTGAGGAAAGCTTAAGGAGTGCCTCTGGCCCCTAAAGGTCATCGTGGGGAAGGCTTTGTAATGCAGCTCAATCATGGGAAGTCCAGCAGCTTTGTACGGTGACATGACCAGTTGGCATTACTTTTGAGTGCTGGCCTGATGAAGACAGGGCAAGCAAGGAAGGAGTTGTGAGGGCTCTTCTCTGCCTCCTAGAGAGAGGGAAAGGATTAGGAAAAGGAAGAGTAGAGTCTGTGGTTGATATTGCTGGAATTAAAAAGAGGACCCCAAAATGTAAGATGTATTGAAAGGAGGTCAAACCGTGGAAGGATAAGCAGTCAAAGTTAGTATGGCCTCTGAAGAGTGGCTTAGTGTGGGACTTGAAGGGTTTACCAGGCATGCAATTGGTTATTTTTCAGGGAGCATGTGTAGGGCAGGGGCTTCTGCAGCACTTCTTATGCTACCTCCAAAGCTGTTCGATGTCCCTGTGTGTGCCTTGAGGAAAAAGCCAGGCTGCTCTGCACCTTCTCTGGTGGCCTACCGTCCTTCAGGCTAGGTCTCTCCAAAGTTCCTCCTGCCAGTGCCTGGGTTGTTCCAACAGTGTATCACTGCCTCCAAACCTTTCTGGTACTGAAAGCTGTGCTGCCACAGGCTGCACCACCTCCTGGGTGCCATGGTAGAGGGTGCTGATCAAAGAGAAGAGGGCTGTGAAATACATCATGGCAGGCGCAAACCAGAAGCGTGGCTCTCTGAGAGCTGGGTTTCTGTCTGGATGGAAAGCGCTGTCAGGAAAGCTGTGGAGAATCAGGGAACTTCTCAGAAGGATTATCTGTTGCTCCCAGCCATGCTTTCTGTTCAAGCATTTGCCAGCAGCAGGGAAAACTCAATGTTTCATTCACCTGTGGTGCAGCTTAGGAAAAGTTGCTGAAGGTGAAAAATTCTGTTGTGTTTCTGGATAGATGCTGTCTTTTTCTCTGCCTTCCTTCCTGCTCCTACCTGGTTCTTAATTTGCTGGAAGAAAGGAGTCTGCACCAAGGGATGCCTTATGTCGAGTACCTCTCCTAGTTATTTGCTGTAGTTATTGCTTTAGGGTAGGGGCAGCCTTTGCTCCTGAAGTCAAGCTTTCTTCACGGGTTAGACATGCTGCTGGAGGGACAGGAAGAGGACCCAGGTGGCCATACTAGTGTTTGTTGCTTCACTCCTGCTGCACCTGGCCTGGGGTTTTGCTGTCCTGGAGGTTAAGCAGTGTCTGAGGGGAAGATTTACATTGAAAATTTGCCTTCCTCTTGTCACTGGTGGCTTTCTTACAACATGGCTGTGTTGTTTTTGTCTCCTGCCACCTTATTCCATCTTATGAGGTGCCTGTAGGGAGGATCAGGTCTCTGTTCAGGACCTAAAGGAGAGGCAGGAGAGGGAGAAGCTGCCTTTTCCTGCCGCCCCAGACAGGGACAGCCCATACAAAATTGATTGCACTGTTGGTTTGCGTTTTTGCAGGGGGGAGAGGTTGCTAGTTTTGATGTTGGTGAGTGGCCAAATGCCCTGGCCTTTTCCTCCTCTCCTTGTTTGCACTGCACAAGCAAAGCAGGGTAGTCCCAGCTCTTTTAGTGTCCCTTCGCCTCCCATTCTCAGTTCATTAGCTGTTCTCCCCCACTCCCTAGGGCCTCCCTGTGGGAAAGGCTGCTCCATGCCCAACCCGTTGTACCTTCCATCTGGTCGATACGGTAGACAGAAGTCTGGTGCTGTGAAGTTGGTGCTGGGATGCTGTACCAGGCATGAGCTCCTTCCCTCTGCCCTGCCTTCCTGCTGGCACGGTGGGGCAGAGACCTCACCTTGCTCTGGGAGTGCTGTTCTGCCAGGTGGCTCTGCCTGGACAGCAAGGGAGCCAGAGCTCTGTGGGAACCATAACTGCTGAGTAGGTGCAAGTCAATTATTTGATTTTATTTTTTGCATTTGAGATTTTTACAGTAACCTGGAGAAGGGTGTTGCATGGACTGCTTAATGCTGCTTCCCAATACCCAAGTACTTCATCTGCTGCATGGTTTTTATGCTGGTCCAGCTTGAGTTTTCTTTGATTCTCAAAATTTTGTCATGTCTCGTAGCTCCTTTGTTGTCCCTTACAAAAGGAGCACAGGGCTACAACGGACACATGAATTGACCCAAAACACACCATCTTAGCTATGCTGTAACTATTTGTCTTCATATGTGTAAAGTATTGAATATATTTGACAGTTTTAGAAGGCATTATTTCAAGGTGAAGACTTTATCATTATTGTGGGTCAATTTTCTAATATTTGAAAAATTTGTCATGAAGAAAAACATACTGTATACTATAAGAGTGATCTACTCTTTTTTAAGAACAGTTAAGCCTATTTTATTGCAGTCCTGTGTCATCACAAACTGACAGTGCTTTTCAGTCTGCTTTTACAGATAAACTTGTCCGTTAACCATTTCTAAGGCTTTAAAACTTAAATGTTTAATCTTTTAAGGTTTTTCTTTTTTTTTTTTTTTTTTTAGTGGTTATGAAGTACTATATAACAGTATTCAGAAAATAGCTGAAACAAATATGGGGTGTTTTTTAAACTTTGTTTTGAGAGATAACTTTTTGATAGTAATTTACAATACCTTATAGCAAGCAGTCCCTTTGTAAGCTGTTCTTTTTAGCAGTTTCAATTCACTGAAGTTGTCTCTGACTTAAACATGCTAAAAAATGTAGAAGATTAGTACAGCATTCTTACGTGGAAGTGAGACTGTAAAACTGACATTGTGGCATTCCAATTCTGTGTAGAGGGCTTGGTTCACAGCTTTCTACACCTGCAAGGCATGCAAACAAAACTTCAGCTCTGGGAATCACACTCCCAGTCTGAGTCTTGCGCAGCACCAGTGGCAGGTTCCACAGGACAGTTTATATCCCAGTTAACCCCCACCTATCTCATCGTTTCTCAGGTTGTGTTAGTATTGCTTCTTGGCATAGAATTGGAATGTAGTTAACCAGATGTGTCACTTTTAATTCCATAGATTTCAGATTAACAAAGAAATGGAATTTTAAGGGGGCCGGGGGAGGAATATTATATATATTTCATATATATATA
>VXBJ01004670.1:445286-455754 GCA_013400055.1 Nycticryphes semicollaris | reverse complement strand
ATTTCATATATATATATATATACACATATATATATATATATACAGTTAGGTGTTTTCAGATTATTACAGTGAGCAGCAATGAGTACAGCGGTGTAGGTTTACTTTGCTTTCAGAGCAACATCTAGGTACTAATGAAAAGCTGCCTGTTACATGCTAGTTCCTGCATTACAAATATTTTATTTAAAAATGGAAAAGGAATCTCAGTTTCAAAAATGTTTTTCATTATTTGGCTTTAAAGTTGTCGCTTCAGGCAAAAAGGAGGAGCAACGTAAAAATCAGCTTTGATTTGCCCCATTTGCAGTGAACACTTTGTCCATTATACTAATTCTCAAATCTTTATTTAGTTTTTGTTCAGTCTGAAGTGCAGTCGTTGGGTTATAAAGCCAAAGAGCCAGCCTCTTTCTGCTTAGGTTGTGGTGGGTTTTTTTTCTGGCTGGGGGGACAGGTTTGTTTGTTTAGTTTTTTTGTTTTGTCACAGGCTGATGTGCTGTGCAGGGGCATACTGTGATGCCACAGCTGCAGATTAATTGAGAATCATGCTGGTAAATCACACAGCATGGGGTTCTGGCTATAGGACGTAATGTTTTCAGGGAAATTAAAAAGAAAAATTATTCCTACTGCTGCATCTCTATTAGTTTGGTAATGTTGTGATAATAGACCTGTATTCCTAACTGACATCCACTTGATAACATTGCTTTCAGAGAGAGAATTATAGGAAATAAGCAGGGAACAAATCTTCAGTACAAAGTAAATTGAGCACAAAACACCTTAGTGATCTGCATGGTGAATAACAAGTCACCTCGAAGCAATGCAAAGTCATAATCCCATTTCATTTGATAGATCCAGGGTGTCTGGTATAGCCTTATCTGTGTAATGTTCTTGCATATATGTTTTTATGTGATTCTTTTTCTGAGTACAGTGGCACCTTCTCTGAGATAATTTTTTAAGTTTTTAAACATTTTTTTTCCTTCCTATTAAAATTTTGGCAGGAGTATAATAAAACACATTGTGTTCAACTTCAGTGATATCCAGTGCTTGCTGTAAAGCTGTAGAGAAGAGCAATGAGAGAGGGAGGGAAGTGGCAGGAGGAGAAAACCCTGCAGAACCACCTTTGCAATTTGTGAGCGACATCCTCCTTACAATGGAGAAGCATTTCTCCAAATAAGATACTTGTAGCTTCAAAGTATTGAGCCTGTGGTTGTGTTCCACAGAGGAATTTTACCCATCTGACAACAGCCCAGATTCCACTGTTGCTCAGAATAGAAACCTTTTAAAAAGGTCAGTATCCAGAGCTTCCTTCCTCTGTCTTGTGAACTGGATACCTCCAGGGGCTTGTGGTTTGTCCTGTGTATTTTCTCATCCTTCTATTCTTCTTTTTTAATAGAAGGATAACTTAGACCATGTCTCAGTGCTTCTCAGATGTCCCTTGACTTTTGCCACCCATTGAGGGAGAAGTGTGACTATAAAATCTTGGCCAGGGAAGTACATATCCTCTAAATCTCATCTGCCGCTATTGAGAAAATACAGTGTCTCCCCTGTGCCAGAAACTAAATGTGTATTTATTATCTATTTACTGTACAGATACAGTCTCAGGTTAAAGCCTGGTCACGTTAGAATACAGTAATGCAGGACTATGTCCATTCTCTTTCATTTACTTCAGTGTTGTGTAGAAATACAAGGTTGTCATTCATTAAATAAGAAGCAATTCAAACACCTTTCATCAATCTCATTTTTATAAATCTTTGCTCAACAAAACCACAATGCTGTGCCAGTGGTAACTTCTCAGTAATGTCTTCAACACAGCTAATGCTTCTGTTAGAGGATCATTCTTTCCTGCAGCATTATATTTAAAGGCACGCTTTTAAAAATCACCAGCCCCCCCCCTTTTTTTTTTTCTTTACTTGAGCTGTAATTTGGTTCTTTTATAGAAGGCTGTCTACTTTTAGAGGTAGTCTCTTCCTCTGTCATAATTTCCCCAATTTATGTGTAGGGTTGGAGTTCTTACAAGTCCAAGAAGTATTCAAAGATGTTAGTTTTTACTATAATGGGTCCAGCAACTTTCAAACTATCATTTGCAGAAGTTAGATTAATGTTTAAGGTATATATATCATACGGTCTGGCACTGGAATACAAATGTGGTTAACTTAATAGTAAAATAACTCTAATCCAGATTGGAAACTTTTAATCAAAATAGCTGAAGCTCAGTAAGGTGGTCTTAAAAAACAGTGTGTAGCCATTTTATTACTTAGGATTATAATGTATTAAATAGGGAGAAAGCACAATCTGAAGGAGAAGACATCCATGTGTTTGATGGCTGTAGCATGATGCAGTCCAGACTGTTAATCTGTTATTGCCTCATAATATTTATGCATACAACTTTTGTCTGTGTGCTATATTTTATGTTGGCCACCTGGACAGGAATGTTTTAACAGAGGGATTTCAAGAGAAGGTGAATTTGGAGTGAAAACAGAAATTTAGTTGCAGTACACTAGTCTGTGTTAGGTAGTATGGTCTGCATGGCTTTGCTGTAATCAGGTTTTATTATGGTTATGATCATTATGTCCCAGACACACAATGTGAAACTATGTAGTATTGTAAAGAGGAGGAGAGTGATGTGTATGTCTTGTGTTCTGCCATTGCTCAGGGTTCAATTTTATCTCCAGCAAGGAAGTGAATTTTACCATCTCAAATTCTGAAAGGGCAGTTGCTTTTAAGGGCTTTGGCAATTGGTATTTTCTGTGTTTTAATGCTCACGTAACAGACGTTATTATCCAAACCATGTTGCCTTGTTTGGTTGTAAGGATGGAAGAAGGACAAATATGTAGTTGCCTCGGGAATCCTAATACCTGCATAAAACCTTGGTGTCCCCTCAGACTACAATGGATTTCAAAGTGATAGTTTAGCTGTATACACTTCTGAGATACAGGCTGCATTACTGTATTGGACACCCCGTAACTCTGGAGCTTGATGGTGAAGGGTGATTGGAGGGAAGGATGTAGGATTTGAGAAGGTGGTAGTTGTGGGGATGTGAGGCTGGGCACAGCAGTGAAGCCTTGTAATGGACCTGGTGGCGGAAGAGGCTGTGCTTCGGGTTTTGAGTTCAGGTTTCACTGAAGCCGTATCAAGCACAGCTGCAAATAAACTTTGATAGGAACCCTTTCATCTCAGGGACCATATCTATTGAACTGAAACATGAATTTCTAAGATACAAGCTTTGTTAGTGTTGCTGCTTACTGAATCACTTGTCTACGTATTTCTTGCTTTAGAAGTACAAAAAACTTATAGATGACTATTCATATGGTATTTGCTTCCATTGCTAATCTTAATGGAACTAGGTGATTTCAGATTGAGAGCAGCTAATCGCATACTCGAACCCAAAAATACAATAAATACTAAAGAAATTTAAAGAAATGCCAAGTCTAAAATGGTGATAAGGAAAATTATTCCATATGTTTAGGGTTAGACACTGACAAATATACATCTTCCCCCAATGGAACTATTCAGTAAAAGGGGAAAAAAAGGTACATATTTCAAAAAAAAAAAAGCATGAAAAGAAAACTTAGACACAGACAATGGGAGAATGTGCAAACTGAAGTGGAACAATATAAACAAAAGGAGCCTGCGAAGTGACCAGACACCAGCAGTTCTGTAAACAGAGGAATAGCTCAGAAACTAAAAGAAGCAGTATTTTCTTTTACCAATTCTTTCTGCACTGTGGAAAAACATCAGTTTCTAAGTAAAGGAATGTTCAGCCTTATTGTAACAATTAGTGTCAGATCAAAAGAACACTTAGAAAATTGCAATGAAAGGATACATCAATGCAGTAGCAACTTCAGCTCTTCATTCTTCAAAGATTGTCAGTTTTTGCTTTGGAAGAGGATTTATTAAACATGATAATATGCAGAACACAAGTGATGTTTCCTTGGTTTCTATGAAGTAAGGAGTTTTCTCCTGCAAAACAGTGGCATATGAATACAGCGATGGTCAGGAGATGATTTGAAGATTTTTGAAAGAGTCAAAGAGCAAGTGGGTGATAATTCATTACTGGGGTGTACAATCACTTTGAGTATGTTTATGATCTTCATTAGGCTTAGTCCTCTCCAGCTGCCAGCAGGTGAAGCTGTTAACTAATTCAGAGGTGCACTGGGTAGCATGGTGGCTGAACAGCTGCCTCTGGTGTTTTAAAGGTGGGATGGGCATGTATGTCTCCTGTATTGCAATCTGGATGAGACATGGATGTTGCTTTGATAAAAAAAATTTCTCCTTACCATGTCATGGAAACATCTGGTGGCAAAAATATAACTGAATACATGTTTGCAACAGCATGTAGACACTCCAGTTACAAGGAGGTGTGATAGCCAGGTATAATCAGTACGTGACAAAATTGTGACTAACATGTTTGTAGGTGGAAAAGAGACATTTTTTTTGCTAAGGCCCATGCTACTCAGTATCTGTGTCTTTTGTTTGCTTGCGTTTCCCCTGTACACCATGTTATGTTCCCTAAAAAACACATATCTGGTAGAGCACAGAGACTGCCTATTTGCTGTGCCCACCTGTTTGAAGGTGCTAAGCAGAACATGGTGGAGCTGACTGGAGGGAAGGATGTCGTGTCTCCCCTGAAATACACAAAATTGTATCTGGAAAAAGTTGGAGCCAGCAGGAAGAATTGGGGGTAACTGAGACTAGCTGAGTCTTTGAAGCGTAAACAGAAATCCCTGGGAGGGGACATGAAGTTAATAGAGGAAAGAGGCTTTTCCAGTTGACTCTCTGGAGTTTGATGCAATCCTGGAAGCCCTAAAAGATTGATGCGATGAGAGCAAAGGCTGGCTGGATGGGGAAGAGCCCATGTGAAAACACAAGGGGAGAATTGCTTAAAGATTCTTTTTATTTCTCTCTGGCTGTGAATATGGAAACTGGAGGTTTGATTGTAAGATGAGCAACAAGATGGGACAAAATAAAGAGAGTGGTGAAGCAAGGGAGAGGAAAATGGAGGAGTAGGAAGTTGCAGTAATTTTGACTGTGTCTTTCCTGTTTTGACTACAGAAATTAGGTAGCAAAGTTCCCAAGCTACATAGGACTTCTGTGGTGTTGGTATTTGCATAAGGTCCTGCAAGCCTTGTATCCTGAAATCCTTTATGGCTTCTTTGTTGTTGTTCAGTTTGCATGTTTAAAATAAGAAATTCCTTGTGCATGTGTACTTTGAAAAGAGGATATGATAGTGCCTTTATAAAATCTCGACTACCGTAGAGGTAATTGTTAACATCAACCAGGGGAGGGTGGGGTTGGTTTTTTTCCCTTTTTCAGTGTTTTCCGGTTCCCCCAACCATATATTTCTCTAAAATCTTGCACTTATGATGTTAAAAATCACTGCTAAAAGGAATCGTTAAGCAAATTTATTACTATATATGTCTTACCATACATCTTGAACTGTGTTAAATCTGACTGCTTGTGCTTGTTACTTTTGATTGCTGATTTGCTCCGAAGCTGATTATAACCCATTTTGTTACATTTCTACTTCAAAAAACCTGGTGCATGCTCTAGAACAGTTATTTAATGTTTACAGATAAAAAGTGTTTGTATTCCCCAAATGAATTCTGTTTCCTAATTGACAGAGAATGCACTGTGTTACTTTTATGGTGTATTGGATAGGAAAAATATCTGTTTTATAAATCTTCCTATGTATTTGCTGCCAACAGAGTGCACTGCATTTGTATTATTTATGAACTCATGGAGGGATGGTGGACATACCTTGCACTGAAAGGACATCTTGCTGGGATCCAATTTTCAACTTTCACATGAGAGTAAGAATCAACTGCAGGTGCAAATCAGTGGGGGAAAAAATAAAGAAGTATGAAATCTGTATGAAAGGCGCAAAGGAGGTTAATAGAGAAACTGAATGTCTAATACAGAATAATAGGAGGAAAATTTTACAAGGTAATATCCACAAGTCAAACAGCAGCAGCAGCTAAGTAATTTTCAGTAAGAAGTTGTTACAAGATAAATCTCATAAATTAGTTTATCCTTTCTGAAGGTCTGATCTTACATATGTTAACTGGCCAAAATGCTCTCTGACTTTTAGAAAGTCTGAAATTTTTAGCAGTTCTTATGTGAATTTGGTCTCCCCAAGATACTTGGGCATAGAGCAGTGGTATCCCTGTCTAAATCAAGGTGTTCTTGCTTTTCGGGTTTTGGTAATTCTTTCTAGAGATGCCATAGATTAAAAAACAATACACAAAATCTGAAAGTGAATTTTGAAGTTGAATATTATTATGAGTCTGTGAGCGCATTTAGAGACACACCTAAGTTTTCAATATGAATACAAAAGTTGCTTCATCTCTGTTGATACTAGGCAAAAGTTATAGAAAATCATAAAGACTGGCTTTTCTCTATGTGGTCAAGAGAACCGTAATCAGGGCATACATCAGGTCTTCAGAGAGTTTTCATTATAGTGAACAGGAGCTCAATCTTTTGGTGAAGATTTGTAAGAACATATTAAATGTTTGTGTGGTACCCCAGACGCTCAGTTTTCTGGGGATGTAATTCTGGTGTTGCAGTAATAAAGGGTTGAGATAGTGTGGTATTTCTGAGGTATTAATGACATGCCAAATTAAAACAAGGTCTTAAAACAGATCTTCAGGTGACAAACTGGTATCACTGAGATTATAGTTCTTGATTTGCACATTTGGAAATTCTCAATGAAACCCCTTTCTCAACTCAAAATTAAGATCCTCCTCCTCATGCATGGTCCTTATTTTAAGTTTAGAATTTCAGGAATGTGTAGAGATTTATTGGCCTCCTTCTGAGCATGTTATTTGCTCTACCCAGTATTTGATATAGCTATACACAGTATCTGCTAAGCAAAAAAAACTGGTGTATGCTCTAGAACAGTTACTTAATGCTGTGACTCTGCTCTCAGTGTTGCAGGATGCTGTCCACGCAAGCCCCACTGTGTGCGTGGAGCATGGAGCTTGGAAGGGGCAGCCAGCTCCCTGCTCCCCATGCCTTTGCAAGGCCACTGTGCCCAGTTGTCCCAGGAAGGAGCTGCCAAGTCAGCTGCCCAGTGCAAAGGGAACAGAATGGATTATCTGGCATCAACCACTCGATTTTCAGGTTTTCCACCAATTCCACCAAGTTTTTAAAAGGTGGGAGGAAGCAGGCACTGTTAGAAACAGTGCTTTTTGAGTTGTCCCTTAGATAAAGCAAGATATAGAAGAAAAAAGGCCTTGAGGCCTTTTGGTTCTTTGATTTTAATCTTGATCTCCTTGTCAGCTTTTGGACTGCTGAAGACCAGAAGCAAGTCTAGTTTTGTGGACACCTTTACCTCCAAGCTTCTCATTAAATCAGCTAAGTGTCAAGGTGTCCACAAAACTAGACTTGCTTCTTCAGGGTCTGGTCATATAATTTGGTTTTACCTTTAATGCAGAGGCAGAATAGAGTCTGCCATAGAGCCAGGGCAACAACATGACTTAGCCATGATTCTGCTTCAACTAGGCCGGATCGCAGGAACATGGGGCTGGTGCTGGGAGATGGGAAGGCAGCCCGTTTTCTCCAGAAGCAGCACTTCTGTTACAACTTCTTCCCATCTCTCGTTCATTGCTGGGGTTAACCCCAGGCCCTTGTCAAAGTACTATTGCATCTTACCTGCGCTGAGCTGATTCTGGTCAACGTGTAGCTGGCTTAGGTTTGAGAGAAGGGAAATTAAATGTAAAAGTTAGAGGAAGAGGTAAGTGTCTTCAATTTAAAAACATATTAAAAAGTTGCATTGACCATCTGCAGATGTAGCTGATATGAGAATGCTTTCCAATCCACCCCAAGTCTGTGCCTTCTGGATGCCCCTGTGTTCTCAGAAGACTTACTGTTGCTGGGTGAGGCAAATGAACTTCTGAGTTTGTTTATTTTAATAGACATAATCACTAGGGCTTCACTCTTTTAATAGTTAAATTGAAAGGAGATCTCAATAGACAGAAAGTTTGCCATAGCCTGAAAAGCCAAATTTCAGTAAGTCTGCTTGCTGAAAGGTTTTCTTTAAGCTAGAATAATGCATTGGTAGGAGGTGACTTTGCTTCTGTTTTACATTAAATTATTTGTGTAAAGATGTCTGCTAATATCAAACATTTTTTGGTCCACAAAGTTGGCTCTGGTCAAGTTAGATGTAGAAATTATTCTAAAATGTTAGCTGTTTGATCTTCTTGGTTTTCTTTTAATTGATCTGGTTAACACTGGCCAAAAAAGCTTGTCTGTGAATGTTTAACTAAGTCATAGATTTGTCTCATTCTCGTATCCTGACTATGGCACTTCTGTGCTCATTGTGATAAAATTCAAAAGGAAGTAACAGTTTGCTAGGAAGATAATTTAAGAAATGAATCAGAGTGACTCAAAAAGCATGTAGGTGTTAGGGTGACAGCTAGTTTCAGTTCATATAAATAACTATTTTGATAACAAGACAAAGGAGAAAATAGAAAGAAAAGTTTTCAAAGAATTTAAAAACAAACACAGTTTCCATTGAAATGTCTTGCAAAGAAGAGGAAGAGAAATACAGTGGAGTGTTTTGCAAAGCATCTGTGTTACAGTGAAGTTCTTGTTTTCAGCACTGTTAGTGTTGTAGGGTTTTTTTTGCAATTCCCTATGTAATGTGTTAAAAGCTAGCAGCATATTCTGCACAGTGCCAGTACTTATATCAGTATGCAATTACATTTGTGATTTTTCACTTGAAAGTATTTCCAGTATTTTCTCTAACTTGTTTTTTTACTCTCTTTCTCACAAGGCACTGAATTTTGGTTTTGAACTTTGTGTTTTTTCTGTTAAAATGTGATGTTTTGCTTGTGTCTTCCTAACACTGAATTTAGCATGATTTGTGCATGAGATGTATCAGTGTGTTAATACTGTTACTGCATGTTAACTAATGCATTTTAACAAAAAGGTCTGTATGTGTCTTACTACCTTATTTCTTAAGAAAATAGATAGTGGCAATTAAACAAAACCAATACTTTTGAAATTTTACTGTGTATGTAAGTTGATGTAATCATAGACTGGTCTGGGTTGGAAGAGATCTTTAAAGATGGTCAAGTCCAACTCCCCTGCAATGAGGTTGCTCAGGGCCCTGTCCAGCCTGACCTTGAACACTCCCAGTGTTGGGGCAATAGGTAAATGGGTGATTTCACTTATCTATGTTTGTAACAAATTATAAAACAATACATGCTACTGTAAAATTATATACTTCAGAACCATAGGAAAAAAAAAGGAAAAAAAGGGGAAAATTTGATACAAATTTCAAATTTTCAGATGCTGTAACTTAGTATTAGGTCAGACAAAACTTTGTATTTAAAGCTCACTGTTATTCATTTGTTGACACTTTGAGATGAAACATCTAAAGTTCCTTTCATGGACCTATAATACATTAAAAATATTTATTTTCTTAAAATGTAAATGTGCATGTTAATAAAAAATGATTGGGAAATCTCTTAGGAAAAATTGCCTTTTGAATATGTGATTTTGCCTACAGTTTTGCATATGACTTTGATGCAGCTAAAATAGTCCTGCACCTGGCCCACTCCTGCTGGCAAAAGTATTCTTGTTATCTTAGGACAGGGGGGAATAAGTTCACCATGAGTTCAGGTGCCCCTTCAAGAACTCTGAATTTCCTTCTGAGCAGATCCAACATTTAATTTGTATTTGTTTCCCAGCCAAAGATCATGTGGATATCGGTCCTCTGGTCCTTATAGTGAGAATCTATTTTTCACTACCTGGACTTTGTTTGAAAAATACTGCGTGTTTAATAACAATCCTAAAGCAGACAGGATCTCTAGTACATGGTGCTGTAGTAGAAAGAGAATGGACTGCAAGAGAGATTAATAAGATTTTTGAGTCACAAAAGCATTGAGTTTAAATCTGTTGGTTAAGCCGCTCAAAACCAGTAATGTTTTAATCTTGAGCTGTGGTGTGTGAGCACAGCCGTTGTTGGCGTGCATTAAGACATCTCCGTGATCACCTTGTGCTTAGCTCTTTTTCAGACTCAGCAGTAGCAGTCCCCTAAGTCTTGCTTAAGGTGAAATATGCAGAAGATAGGTTAATGAAGCGTACAACATAATGACTCTCAGTAGCAGGTGTCTAGTTTTGCCTGCACTTTATGGATACCAGGACTGTAGATTTGCGATGGCCATGGTTGTCTATTTCTTCTGCCATAGAGCCATCTGTCCCAGTTCGGGGTCCTGACCCTGGTTTGAACCACCTTCTGCTGGTGGATCTGACTGACTTCCACCCCTGTAAACACTGCAAAAGCTTCACTGGGTGGTGGTTGTGAATCTTAGCTTGACTAGTCCTATGCTGCTTCTGCAGAGTTTTTCATTTCAGGTTAGTGCAGTTAAAACCCCAAGTGAAAAGCACTGCTACGGTCTGTTTAATGGGTGTAAAGGTCTCCTAGTCCAGAAGTAGCATGTCATGTAAAAATTCGTTTGACACTTACTGCAAT
>VXBJ01004670.1:285140-444552 GCA_013400055.1 Nycticryphes semicollaris | reverse complement strand
CCCCTCTACCCCCAACAAACTAGGCAATACAAAACCATTAGCAGTAGAATCATGTTGCAACTTTACCAGATAACCAATTTTTTTTTTTAAACCAGCTGTCCTGGAGTTACTATCACCTTAAGAACCATCTGTTTATAAGTCAACATAGAAACAGAGTTTTCCAGGTATCGCATGATTTAATTGTAATACCCTGAGACATTTCTGCTCTGTTCTGTGCTTTTAGTCAACTTTCCATTTCATTACCTTTGCTAGCCTTAATATCCTCCGAAGCAGAAGATGACAGTGCTGTCTGTCTATCTTCTGAACTTTTAAATTGGCTTTCTTTCCACTTATGAAAGGAAATAAATTAGATCAGAACACTTTGTGCGGACTGTAAGTCTCAAAACTTTTTTTTTTTTTTTCTGCTGTTNAACTTTCCATTTCATTACCTTTGCTAGCCTTAATATCCTCCGAAGCAGAAGATGACAGTGCTGTCTGTCTATCTTCTGAACTTTTAAATTGGCTTTCTTTCCACTTATGAAAGGAAATAAATTAGATCAGAACACTTTGTGCGGACTGTAAGTCTCAAAACTTTTTTTTTTTCTGCTGTTCATTTTTCTCAAAAAAAAATACGCTGTTTTCAAAATGCAAGCTAGAGAGCTTTCTTTTTCTGTAGGAAAAGTGATAGAAGTAAAACACGCTTTAGTTAAATTTCTGTGCTCCAGTAAAACTGCTTATGAGATTAGCACACAGAGTTTGGAACATAGCCTGTTAAAAGATAAGTGTTTCTGCGGGAGTCTTCATGACATATTTAATCTCACTTTGTTCCAAGGATTGTCTCAGTGTTAATAGTGTTAGTCTACTGTAAATCTGAATAGCAGCCAGGCACTCATACAGTATAACAAGGTAAGAAAATAGCAGTGTAAGCCTGCATGTGTGGGAGGTTGGATGTCTTGGTGGGAACGTGTCTGGTAGCTTCATTGGGAGGTATTGTCACCTTCAGAAAGAAACTTCTGGGGGGATAGAAGGCCTTGCTGTGACTGCAGTACAACTGGTGGGTGACAATGTGCATCGCTACTGTGATCAGCCCTGAGATGGGTGCTTGGGTTTTCAGAATCCAGAGGGTTGTTGGTGGGTCTCTGGAATAACTCTGTAACCCAAGAGACAGCAGACTGAAGTTCTTATTCCTGGTCAGGATGAGACAGAACAGGGCTTGAATATCTACTTCTCTGCTTTTATACGATACAATGTGTGATAGGCAGCTCTCCTTTTCACTCAGTAGTGTACCCTTTCCTGAAATTAAGGATAAAGGGGAGGTGATTCTCCAAAGATGGTTGTGGAGAAGCCATAGGAAATTTACTTCCTGTGCATCAGAGTGTGTAAACATTCAGCAATGTTGGGTTACCTCCAGAAGTAAATAGTTCAACTTCCTAGAGCTTACTGACACCTCACTAAGAATTTTTTATATCAAATTTACATGAGCCAGGCCCCTTGTATTGGCACAATCAAGTGAATGGTGTTTGAAAATGCTCATTTTGTAGCTCTATGTTTATGTCCTTCATTCAGCAAGGAAATACCTGGTTTATTTTCCCTACATAAAAATTGTGCTGTCGCTCAGACTTTAATGTATGAAAAAATCTTCCTGAAAAACTGACCCTAAAAGAAAATAAAATTGAAGAGTCTAACCAGCACAAAAATACACCCAAATCCAGAAGAGCATGTGGAGCAAATTGCAGTTCCTCATAGAGATCCTTTGTACATAGAAGACGTGAATTTTTACTTAGTGCATAAAATATTTCTGGGAAAACTTAGCAGTCTTGATAAAATAAACAACAATGTGTTTCCCCTTCCTGCTGTAGGTAACTAAGGATGAAGCCTGCTTCATTCAAATAGATGAGATGGGGATCCATAGGCTGTCCTACAATCTGTTAATTTGCGATTGCAGAAGACTTAGCTGGAAGCCTTGGCTACTTCACCTTGTGGTGAAGTAAAGGAGTGGTACCTAGAACTTAGAAACCTTGCTTTTTTTGTGTGTTTGAGCACATTGTCATATGACAACAGTCTCTGTCCTTCCAGTGTTTATCAAGGTAGTTTTTCAATGGTTGCAGAGGCACTGGACATAGCTGGATTCATTTCACAGTGCAGCAAATGTAATTCAGTATGCATGAAAGCATCCACCTGTATTTGCTATTTTTTTTTTCTCTCTAGAATTTTCTACTTGTTTAGCAACCTCCTTTCTCTGGGAGACGTGCTTGGGAGCAAAGAAAACCACCCCACAACCAAACTTGAAGTGGACTCTGCAGAAATAAAGTGTCTGTTCTTTTAGCTCATGAAGCACTAGTATCCACTCTCACTCCATCACTACTGCCATTTTATTGACAATGCAGGAAACCCCTCCATTTTGTTGCCATCCTATCTGATCCTATCATTAACAAACCTGCCCTACTGTAACCCCAAAACATCATCTCAATTTCAGCACATCCCAGTAACGCAGACGGTGTTGGTCCAGGTAGTTTGAATAATGAGTCTGTCCAAAAGCGCTTACGGTTCCTGGACCATCAGCAGAGTAGAACAGGTTATATGTAGCCACTTCATGTGGTAGGTTGTTCATGCAGCATACAGGGTATAATTTTCAGAGAGATGATGCCTCCCCTCTTGCTCTGATATGAAAGTTCAGCTCTCATTATCCTCTTCCTGCTCCAGAAGGTAATTCCTTTCCTTTATATTGGAAGGAAAGAAGTGAAAGGTCATTTATGTACTTGTCAGTGATTTGGAGCATTCAGGAGGACAGTGGCAGGAGGTCCACATAGTGCAGAAAAGTGTGTGTCTAATAATTGTTGGGGGCAACAAGTTGGCTGCTTCTTGTTTGGAGAATTTTATTTAGTGATGTCTGTCACTTGAAGAACAACAGCAAAGCCCTCTCCAATGTTTCTTTCTTGATCTGTTGCATATTTTAATGGTTGTATTCATCCAGGAAGGAGCAGGTGGACAGTGTACCTCATCTTTATACTGTCCATAACTCATTTCTGGTTCTTGAACAGCATAATTGAGCTTCTAATGGTGAATATATGTCTCGGTGCAGCTTCTGCCTTTGTTTGCCACACATGTTGCTCAGTATCCTGTGGATCATTTGCAAACTTTGACAGATGCAAAATCCACGTGGTTCCTTTCTCTAATGATAGGCTGCAAGAGCCAGAAAATGTAAGTGTATTTTCCAACAGACATTAAAAATATGGAGAAGAACCATACTTTCTGGCTTTACTGGGCTGACGTAAGATGTTATGATCTCTTGGCAAGATAAACCACATAAGGAGCTTCTCAGCAGTAACTCTTGGACATCTCATCAGCCAAATGGATAATAATGATCTTACTGTTTATAGGGTTGTTGAGATGTAAGTAAAATTTCTAAGGTGCTTTGAAGTTCAAAAGATAATCTTACTCTTACTTCCATGGGAAATGTGAGGGGAGGGAGGGAAGGGAAACATAATAAACGGAGGAGATGAATAAGGAAAATTTTCAGTAAGCTTGCTAAAATCAGGACAAGTAGTCTCAAATTTGCTTCATTTAACAACCAAAAATAAAAAGCAACTGAAAATTGCCCTCAATATGAGACATGATTTGCTGTGCATAGGTTGTTAGTTTCTGAAGCTGGACGTCAGTGTGATGTTGCACAACTATTTTATAAGCAGGAAAGAAAAGCCAGCAAACTTTGTGGGCATTGTACAAAATGTGTCGTCGAGAGTGCAGGAAGCTTCTGTAGGAGAAACCAATCAAGAGTTTGCTGAAACAATGTCTCTGGTGTAGAGTTTAGCTAAAAATGATGAAGGGAAAGAATGATCAAAAACATTATAAAGTTCTGCTAGAAACTAATAAGATTTTATAGATTAAGAGCCTGATTTTAAGAACCCTAGCTTTATGTAGATTAAATATGTTAGATGGTAATTAGACCGATCTCTGCCAGCTCACTCAATGTCAAAGCCTGATGTGAAGTCCAGCCCCATTCCTTTCTTTCTCCAGTGCATCACTGTTCCTCTGGTGATCTCTACCACCTTCACTTAGATCTTT
Organism: Nycticryphes semicollaris; assembly: GCA_013400055.1. Lineage (NCBI taxonomy): Eukaryota > Metazoa > Chordata > Aves > Charadriiformes > Rostratulidae > Nycticryphes > Nycticryphes semicollaris. The sequence continues at coordinate 440,508 of VXBJ01004670.1, read as the reverse complement.
CTTTTATGCCCCACTTCAGGACCTCAATGAGAACTGAGACTCAGAGGTGCATTACAGTTCTTAGCATTAAGCAAGTGGTTTCCTGGGATGCAAAAGCCACCACTGATCCCGTGGCAATCCTACAGCTATTGTTGCCAGGGAAGCTCCTAGTATCTAAATTTACTGTGAAATATTTGGTCTTTTTACTTGGGTTTGGAGTAGGTTGGGTTTCTTTTGGGGGGTGGTGGTAGATGTTTAAGTCACTGCAGCAACAGTGGGATCATTTGCTCTTGTTGTTTAGCTTGCCACCCGCTTCTAATAATTTAGGAGTCATGTTTGTCCTCACCATGCAATGAAGTGGAGGGATCTGGATAATTGAAGACCTGGAAAGAAATTAAAAGGTTTTCTTAGCCCAGAGGAGGACAGAGTAAGGTCTCTAGGTTTCTTTGGCAAACCAAAGGTAAAAATTTGGAGGACCAAGGCACTTGTGGGGAAAGGAGGAGCTCTGCAAACTCTGTCTCAAGGTAAAACAAGTAGTTTAATTCAGGACATGAGCAAAAACTACACAAGTTTAAAGAATAAAATAATTGAAAGTAGTTTTTTACTCTTTTAAAATGCTTTGACATTATAATCCCTTTGTTCTGTACCAGGACATGATATATTTGGTTCACATACTACATTACAAAGAGGAGGGCTATTTTTTTGGTTTTATGCTTTTTGATGCTATCTTTTTCCTTCCACTTAACCTGAATTTAAGCATCTTGAATATAAAAACTTAGTTTGAAAGTTTGGCCCTGATAGCTGATGAGGCTAAAGAAAAGTGATCGTATATGTGTGTTGGTGGAAGCGGGAGGAATGAATACTGGCAACACAGGTGTAAAACTGTTTCTTAGTAAATGCACGTCCCTTACCTTTCTTGTTAGTCAGGATTGTGTCACGTTTCTGTATTACCTTCTCTCAGAAGCTGTGCTGATCCGTCAGCCTCACTTGTTGCAGCTGTTGTTAGTAATATGAAAAATGGTCCCTCTTCTTGACTTCCGGTGAGTGCTGCAAAGAATCAGAAACTAAATTTTCTATAGCTGCTTTTTATGTAATTTCCTTGTCTTTCTTTAAAATATTCAGGCTTGGTAACGTCTCTCAAACCACTGCAAGCTAACTACTGCAGCGTTTGCAGTTCCATAGTCCTGGCTATTTCCTTACAGAAACACCAATGTGATTTCTGCCTCCAAAAATTGGCAAGATTATTTCCACAGTAGTTTTGCAGCATGGAGTTCTCCAAGTTTGATTTATAGATGATTGAAATGCATATTATCATGTGACCTTCAAGTATCAAACAATTTCTGGCATAGTACAGAACTGACCCTAAATCATCTGGGTTTTATATTTTATTTCTTATCTTGCATCAAAAAAGGAAGCAAGAAGGTGTTGCAGAAGGTGGATTCCTCTGGCCCAAAGCCCAAGGTGGTGTGTAAGATGTTAGGTATAATGTTGACGACCTGGGGTTTTTCCACTAGCAAGGCACTGACACTGGTGGAAAATTATTGTGATACTTTTGCTTGGCCTTGATGTGGCATGGAGACAGCCTGTGACCACAGTGCTCATTGGAGGGGACCTGCCCATGAGACTGACTGTGCAGGAGAAAATGGTGCTGACTGGAGATCTACTGATCCTGTGCCCCTTGTATTAAGGGCAGAGCAAGGCCATTTGTGGGAGAAGGGATCACCAGACATGGGTTGTGACAGGGTGGGATGGCCTTGCTCACCAGCAACAGAGGTTGGAGCTGCTGCCATCTTGCAAGGAAGACTCCAAAGAACAGTGGTGGTGAAGCTCAGGAGAATGTGGTAGGACTCCAGGCAGAGGGAGAGCCTGGAGCAACCTACAGGTTTTTGTTTGCTTTGGAGCTCATGCTTTTCTAGTGGCTGAAATATATTACTGCTGTCCCTTTTCAATACTGTGAGCTGAATAACTCTGAAATGTGAATGTACAGTTAGTTATCTGCTTGCAGACAGTCAAGGTGTCTAGACCTGTCCACGTCAGGTATTTCATTGTTAATAAAGTTTACTTTAATGTAAGACATACAATATTTGAACTATTTGAGTCCATTCCAATTCACATCCAATGGTTCAAGGATAGAAGCTGCCTTTGTTGTTTGGTGAAGTGATCATGTAATTACATAGATGTTCATATCAACATACCTAAATTTTATGGTCTGGAATGGCCTTAAAATGGATGACTTTTTTTTTTTTTTCTTTTTCCCCCCCTGCAAGAAGTTGGCTTTTGTAACTGGTTACCCTTTTCATTGCATTTCTGAGTTTTCTGTATAGTTCTGTGATTCCTTCCAATAGCTTTTAATAGGGAAGGCTTGATGTTTTCTGGCATCCAAGTAGTTGTCAAATGTCTTGCAAAACTCTGGCTGCACACAAATTGGTGCACAGAGGATCCTTTTGTTTTGATGTTAGATAGCTTTTTCAGGGAAAAAATGGGAGAAGGAGTTTGATTTCTCCCATGGCTTTACCATCCCAGCAGAGAGTGGAATTTGCCATGGGTAACTAAATCACAAAATTTCCATTTAGGTAAAGCTTTTCCTCTCGTGTATGTAGAGATTTTTTTTTTTTTTTAATACATAAAATCATCTCTGCATAGTTTTCTCTAGTGGCTGTTTTGTTCCTTTTGTCAGCAGCTATGTTTTTTTCATTGAAATTTTATCCTAAACTGTAAGTTTTTTATCTGCATCTGCTAAGGGATAACAGATGCTGTCAGCTGCTGCATTTTCTGTGACACCTCTCCAGCAACCGTCTGTTACCTTTCTACTTCTGCATGATTTACACACCAGAATCCCCCCTCCTGGGGAGAAAAAAAAGCACACACACACACCCCCACACCCACACCCACACACACCCCCCCCCCAAAAAAAAAAAATAACAAACCACAAAAACAACCCAAACAAACAACAGAGAAGTGCTACACAAAAGCTTCCTTCTGAAGTATGTAAGACTATATGTACTATTTCAGTAGAAACGGGAGTCCATTTCTTGGGTTTCAGAAGAAAGATTTCAGAGCAGTTTGGTTATGCTGTATAGGAAGAAGGAGGCTGGCTTTTCACGAGGGGAACTTCCTAAATGAAATTTCCTCATTGACAAATGTGCACACGTGACTTTCACACAGAAATTCAAGAGTAAACTGTAAGTTTTGCACACTTAACACTTCTCTACCTTTTCCTTTCCAATTACAGGTTCTTGCCAATTTAGTTTTCAAGTCAGCTAGATGGAAATAGCTTTCATTGAGAAGGCTGTTTATCACCCCCTTTATACTTGTAATCATTTAGTTTGTACACATGGGTACAGTGAAACTGAGCCTAATAGTTCCTAATCCCCAGCGGGTTTATTACTAGGCCAGATCTGCCTCATACTAATAAAGCGAGCAGCTTCTCAGAATAACTTATATGTGAATGCGGCAGCCTTATTCTTGTTCTGTTACATATTCATTGACATAAAACTATCTGATATTGAACTTATATCTTCTTTTCTTTTGTTATTTCATTTTAAAGTCAGAATTTGGCTTAGATTTTGATTTTTAGTTGCATTAAACATGACAGTTTCACTCAGTTTCATTGAAGTGTTTGTGTTGTGGTTTTCAGGTGGGTTTTTTTTGTTGGGCTTTTTTAGTTAGCAGTAAGAATGGGAGAGGAGTCATCACCTTCTCAATTGTTTTTCAAGAATCCATGATGAGGAAAAGTCTGCACTTCATTGCTAAAAGGGAGAAAAAAAGGGTTTTAGAAGGGCGAAGGGAAAGAACTGATGGATCTGTTTTCCTTCAGAAGAGTGCTTATGGGGAAAAAAATGAGGAAAACAATCTATGCATCAATCTCTCTTTGGGAATTATTTATATTGCCTCTATACAATTAAGAATAGAATGGATGGCGGAGCAATGATAGAACTGGTAGGTGACAGCTGAAACACAGAATAGTGTGTGTTTCACTGTAGCCTGAAGGATAAAGAAATGCACGAAATAGTTTTCAGAAACATTTTAAAATAAACTATTTATGAGCTCACTTCTCTAACATTTTAAACTTCTTTGGAAAGTGGAATTCTCTGCACATGGTATTGATTTAGTTCCTTGGTATCTCAGGCTTCTTGGGAAAGCTAAGCTCATGGTGCTCCCAGTTGTGCCAAATATAAGCAATATGAACAAAATCTTTCAGTCTTTTCAAAGAGGAAATTCCATTTACATGGTAACATAACTTTGAACAGAGTAAATGCAACAATACAAAGAAACTCCAAAAAGAAAATTTTTATAGCGAGTCTTGATCAATAATGTTAAGAGGCAAATTATGACTTTTGGAGCCCTGTTGGTTTTCATAAGAAAATTAAGAAGATAAAACTTCAGTATGACATTTTATTAGATTAAGGTGAAAACTAGTGAATTTCAAAAATTAGTAGTTTGAGGTTCTACATTTGTTTGATACAGGCAGATACTGAGCTTTTTTACCAGCATCTTTTTCTCCACTGTGTGATGCTCACTATGTAGGGGGGAAAACGTTTAAAATGCACTATTGTCAAGTTTACAAAATTCTTGCAGTGAGAAGTAAACAGAGAAAACTCTCAGCCTATTCTAAAATGCTTCTGCAGTTTTCCTGTACTTCTGTTAAATGCAACAGCTACGTCTCTCAGCCTGTTCATGACAGCTAGAAGCAGTTCAGTTTGCGTTTTCTTTTTACTTTCAGACAGATCAAACTGCTTGATTCAAGCAAGAAAATAAAGTTTCTTGGTTAGTAACTGTCTATTAAAATAACTAGCACTCAACTGTTAAGATGTCAATATAACAAGGAGTATTTTCCACTGCCAACATCACTGTAGAGTAAGGATTTTGTTTCAACTTGGATGTCATGCATTCAGCTTTAAATTTTAATCAAACCTATAGAGAAATATGTTTTATGTTTTTCTAGTAAAACTTAAGTTTGAACTCATTTCTTAGTGGTAAAACAGAAATGCAAATAAACTTTTAGTAGAGCGAGTAGTCGTTTTCATGTGCTGGCATTTGTTAGTAACTGAAGAAAAATAATAATGATCTTTTGAAAGAAAAGCCGGAAGAAATAATGAAAACTAGAGTAAATGTAGCTTTTAAGTTTTCTGAGAATTTAAGGGCCTATTGAGTGCTTAGAAGGCTCAGAGGGAAGAGAGGTGGCTGCTTTCAGCTGAACGTTGTAGTATTGTTAAAAAAAAAAAAAATCTCTGGCTTTGATTCTTTTACCTCAGGGAAAGAACGTTTTGGGAAGGAACATTTTCTTCCTTATTCTCCCCAAACCCTTGTAAAATTTAGGCTTTGTAATACTAAATTCTCTTTGGATCCCATTGAAAAGGAGAATGGCATGAAGATTTATGTATTTCTCTCAGTGTATGCTCATGGTAGTGATAATGATGCAACTCCTGTGAGAAGATGCAACTTGGAATGGAGGGAGGCTGTGAAAAGTGCTTGGTGAATTACCAACCTGTGTTACTTTTTATTAATGTAAAGCAAAGGTTAAAACATGGATTTGTGCTGCTGTTCTTGCACATCTTGCTAGTGTTTAAATGGTCCAGTGGTTTCATTTTGCTGTACGAGCATAAAATTGCTCTACATTACATTAAATTGCACATCTCTGTTCCAAAAAGCTCATGTTCAATTTGAAATGAAATGCAGAAATGTGGACTGATCAAGAACAAGAGAAAGTAGAAAGCAAGGCAGGGTTCAAAATAAAAGCAGTTAAATTGTTTAATTATGTCAATAGAATTACTTCTCTGAATCAGTTAAAAGCTTTTTTATTCTTCACAACAAATAATTATTGGTATCCTGAGATTGCTTTTAATGTAGCCATGTTTCACTGATGTTCTGGTGTGTCTCAGTAGAAAAAAACCCAGGGATTAAGAAAGGGGATATTTTCTTTCTGGATAGAACAACTGTGAAAGCCTGTTGGAAGGATGCCGTGTGGAAACTGCAGAAATCTTTTTTGGAAGACGTGGACAAATATGTGCTCAAGGTTGATGTTAAAAAAGCATTTCAAAGGGTGCAACAAAGGGCAGAACTGCGAAGGACCTTGGACCTCTATGAAAACTATGTCGAAATGTAGCCAACTATACTCAACAATCTCATGCTGTCATCTTGTAAAAATCAAAACCACTGTGAAAGCTTGGTTGCTGGAATAGTGAAACAACACATCTTTGAAATAGGCTGACAATCTAAATGCTCAAATATTAAGTCTAGTTAACTAACTTGGAAAAAAAAAAATCTGTTTTCTTCACCACTCCATGCTTAGCATTTGCTAAGCTTAGCTTATTTTATGTGTGTATATATATATATTATATATATATATTATGTATGTGTGTAGTATCATGTAGGGCTTTTAGGCTGAGCACAGGGTGGCCATGGAATGTCTCATAAACCAGCAGCATGGAGCACAGGATTTCACCCAGTGACAGGACACTGAAAGACCTCCTGCCTCTACCCAGCCTAAACCTTTATGCAGTTTGTAGCAACTTGTCTGTGTATATAGTATAAATACAAATTATAAAAATATACACAAAAAAAGATACATAGTATGTATACAGATACAGAATCCATAATTTGTGTATACCTGGCGTGGAGCTGTATGATGTCAGGTGTATGTATTGAGGTGAGACTGGGGCACAGGATAGGGGTGTGATTTTTTGGTTTGTTTGTTTGTTTGTTTTATGATCAGAGGCCTGTCAGATTACTTTTGTTTTGTAAAGAAACAGTAGGGTAGGTACAAAGTGAGTGGAGTCTCCTTGCCAGTATGGCTGGCACCTGATGAAATTCTTTGTGTAGAAGGTGATAAGCACTTGGCCTGATGCAGACCCCAGCTTCTCCAGCACTTCTCACACAGAAGCCTCATGTTCAAAGGACGTGGTCTTTCCGGTGTTGTTTTCAGAAAACATATATGATTGTTATTTGCATTCTCTACTTGAGATAGAGCCACTGCCCATATCCTTGCATGGTCTTTGTACTGATCAGTCCAAAGTGTCTTCTCTGTCTGCTTTGAAGTTATGAGCTTGGGAGCTGCTGACTTTACACACCCAAAGTCAATTGCAGCACTTAGTTTCATTGATGCTGCTGGAATTTGCTTGTTTATAAAGTGGGAACTGCAGTATCATTTGAATTCAGTTGTGTGTGTGATATCCTTTGCTGACAGAAGTCTCAATGAATGGACATGTTCATTTTCCGTATTTTAGTAACAAGCAAGTTACAGGGAATTTAATGTGTTTTTTTTTCCCCATAGTTTCAAATACAGAGGAAGTATGGATGCTTTGTTTAAAACAAAAGTAATCTGAGTATTTAAAAAAAATAGTTCTATTGCCCTACCTTGGACAACATATACACTAGCATAAATCTAGTTCAGTAATTAACCAGACACATGCTGGACCGAATTACTTCTGCACACATATTATATGAATAACCAAAATATATGATGGGACAGTGAATTCTGAAGTGACAAGGACTGGTTTATGTCAGCTGGTATGTCTAAGAAAGCCTGGCATCTTACTAGGGCTGTGATATTTGGAAGCTCTACTGCAGTAGAGCCAAGGTGTAAGATTAAGGCTCTCAAACTCAGTCATGACACAAAGATAATGATTAAAAAAGAAAGTAGCTTTCCAGTTCAAAAGAGGTGAGGGAGTAAATAGGTTTTGGTTTAGTCCTAGCTAATTTGCTTGCTTGGAGTTGTTGCTTTTCTTGGAAGATCTATGAATGAGACCTGAGCTTGCCTAAACTTTAAGGAGTAATAATACTCTTTTTATTAAATGCATATATATGTATATTTATTACATATTTCACATATATGTGACCAAATCCTTCCTTGTATAAACAGCAGTTTGCCATGCAGGACAGCAAAGTTACTGCTTTTCAAATGAGATTTAACCATTGGCTGATATGGTACTGTTTAATTTTGACTTTTCTACATTTAAATAGAGCAGAATGATTTCTTTTTAAGGACAATTATCACTGATTAGGATTCTAATTTTGCTTTTTAGGATTAAAATCCCTTTTGCTGAAGAGTAGTGGGATAATTTAAAAAGATTGCATGTTGTATCACATAAGAAGATGCTTCCTTCTTCTGGGTAGGAAGCAGACTCCCAACATGCTTACTGGAGAATTATGTTTTATGGCCTGTTAGAGAGGACTACTCTCTCCATGGATGCTCAAGAAATTAGGGGAAGTAGTAAAAATGGAAAACTGGTTTTTATTGGGTAATGCTGGGGAATCCCCAAAACCTTACAATAATACAAAACTAATAAGAGTCAACTGAAGAATCCCCTTTATGTCTTACCCCCACCTGCAAACCAAAGACTTTAGTCTCTCAAGTCCTTAGAATAGATATTTTCTTCCTGTCACATTCACTTGTTTGACACTTTAACTAGATGTAGTTGAGTGATCTTTAACAAATGACTAAAAATATGTAGGAGAGTGACAGATACAAAACTAGTATGAATTAAAATGGTCATAAGATTGACATGGAAATGTTTCTTCTAAATTTGTCAAAAGGAAAAGTAGAAAAATGCTTAAGACCTACAGTAAAGTAGACTTGCATTTGAACTCCCAAGAGCAATATTCCTGGTTGTAAATTTGCTTTCTGCTGTTTTCATCCCAAGAGGTATTTTTGTCTCCTGGACCCTTCAAATTTGAAGTATGACATGGAATTTTCTATCTAACTTGTGGGTGAACTGTAGCATGCATATGTCCTGCCAAATAACACTTCCTTGGAATGGCAATTGGTGTCTACCTTTATTTCCATCTCTTATTTCTTGAGCCTCTAGTAATGTGCTGTGTGCCAGGGTGCACAGCCAGCTCTTCAGCTGTGATTTTCAGCTCTAAAGCATTCTCTGCTTCGAGTAGGAATTCTGTCACGTTGCTTCGTGCACAAACCTCTTCCCCTCCCCCCCACCCCTTCACAAAGAAGGATGCAAAATTATTTTTTTCTTGGAATAACTACTAACCTCTGAATGAGGAGGAATCCAGGGCAGAATTTAATTATGGCTACATAAAGTGCTGGGAGTAGCTAGGACAGTAAATCTAAACTCTTATTTGCTTAGATGCAAGGCAGGGTGGAAGAGGCAGTATGATAATACTTTGGCCGTGAAGCTGTGTAAGCTTTAATGCTTCATCATTCAGAATAACTCAGAGGGAAAATTGCAACTTTGGTAGTGGGAGAGAAACACACTCATTGAGGGGCATATTCTTTGCTATACTACACACAGTATTCCTATACTATATCAGACTTTGTTCCCTGTCCTGTTTTTCATTTGAATTTTCCTTACTGGCAGTTTTCTAGCTGGCAGAGCCTGAAGTTTTCAGGAGCAGGTCTAACAGTGACAACCATGTTGAAGTTGGTAGAAGCAGCTGTGAGTGTTGAGAGTAAGCTGCTGTTGAGAAATGATTTGTGGATTAGTAAGTGGTAGAATCCCTTTGTGTGCATCAGACTTCTGGGAAACAAGATGGGAAACGATGTCTGGATTTCATTTATTGAAGTTACTGGGTGTATATTATATAATTAAAAAGTTATCAGCACTGCACCTTAGAGTTTAGTAAGTGTAGGCATACGATATTGATGACTAAAAGGCATACAAAGCCTCATTATAATATGGCTAGTGTTTGGTTTATAGGTAGGAGAGAATTTTTTTCACATTGAGTTATTTGGGCTTTGAGCTAGCTGGGAGTGCTTAGGGGAAGGATGCCTTTTTTTGCCTTCCCCTGTCTGCTCCACAAGTTGTAATAAGACTGGAGCAGAATTGAAGTGATGTGAAATGGTTTGCCATATGGAATGCTATGGGAGGGGGGAGCGGGGGGGGGAAACAGGGATCCAGGAATCGGGAATCTTCTGTCATGGAAAGCTAATGAATATTTTCAGAATTAAGGATGAAGTGAAAGCAATGACTTGATGTTGCAGTTACTTGCTTTAGATTATATCAAGCTGACCCTCTCAGCAGGGACATGGAATTCCTGCAGAACAATTGTTCACTCAAAAAAAACCCCAAAAAAACAAGAACAAGGGATGAAGTCTGCCTTTCCCCATGGAAAGGCACTCACCAATCAGTCTGAGGGTTCTCAGTGCAACAGAATTAGTAGAGTTGAAGATAATGCTAAACATTGAATTATTAAACTACGACATTCCTGAATGTTTGTTGGTTTAAACTTATTTTTGTGTCTTCATTTGGAACTTACAAAACAATTTAAATACTCTATTTCAAACAAAGTTCAACTTGCTCTCTGCTTTGTCTTTTTATTTTTATATAATCAGAGAAGCACATATATGCATTCAGTAAGAAATGTGCTCTTCTACAGCTCTTTATGACTAGGGAAGGAGTTGTATGATTGCATTTCAGTCTTTGCTTTCGAAATATTAATCTGTGCTTCCAAATACATGAATAAAGTTTTTGTTTAATAGAAATTGAGTTTAGAGAGTATCTGAGGAGTATCTGGAGTATAAAATGCTGAGAGGAGGAGGTTTCTCAGTGCTTTCACATATGACAGCTTTCTTCTTTGCAAGCTGATTTACTGTATAATTTCAACTTTACTGTTTGTGATGATGATAGTTTACACTTTTGAAGAAGTAGCTACTAACCTGATAAGAAATTTCATCTACTGACTGTTTGCCAAAGTTTTTTTTCCAGTGTGGTAAATAAAACGCAATAGGCAAAACTAGGGAAAACCCCTAAATCCTTACAGTTTCTGACATTCAGATGTTCATTTCAATGGAACCTGATTGGGGTGGGAGGGAAGAGTAATACAATAATAAGCCACATTTGAAGTGTCTTTTAAGGAAAAGTTAGTCCCTGCTTGCAGTCACTTCCATGAGTAATTCTTTTGATATCAAGCTGATTTTACTAATGTAAAGGTTTTGAGAGTTTTATAACTACTCAGGATAGCAGAGCTAAGAATAAGCTACATAATAAAAATCAGAGTTTCTTTTTGGTTAACATATTGCTTAGTTGTAGATACTATTGCTGTTAAGTCTGTATCAAAGCATCCTGTAGCAGTTAGAAATTAATGACTATATGTGGTGTAATCATTTATTTATTTGAACTGGTTCATACCAATGTATTTAAATGAAGTTAATTTACCCAGCTTTTTTTTAAAGATTAGATTGTATAAATATTTTATATTTCACTGGTCTTGTGAGAAAAGATGTCCATTTTATTTACAAAACCTACATTTTGTGTTTGAACACCTGGTTGTAACTCATCTGTAACAGAAGGTATACCATCTGATTCACAAGAAATGCTCTAAAATGTACTGGTCTACAGACATAAAACAGAATGGAAATTGTTTTCAACCCCTCTTTAAAGTTCCTAGTGTTGAAGATGATGACACTTTTCACTAAAGGTAAGCATACAGCACCGTTACTGTTGCAAGACAGCATAAATAATATAATATGAACCTGAGCCAGGCACATAACAATGTGCAGAAACAAGATTGTTCTGCAAAGCAATCAGAAAAATGGGGCTATCAGTTGCTGTCTCAGTGGGTTGGTGAGGCAGCTATAGCTGAAAGCTATAAACTTTCACAGCGTAAACTCTAGCTTGTGCGTACTCTGAAGTTACTGAATTTTCCAATGAAAATTGTCACAGATGGTCAAGAAAATCTGTTTTCTGTATGTGAAAGATAGATACCTGTCTCTGGGATATCTAAAGGACAGTGTTTGAACGCACGGCTGTGTTTGCAGAGTATATTCTTTCTAGCATGGTTTGGTTCTGGTTCTGACGATTTTATTGACCTTACTTTCCCACTGTTGTCTTGAGCAGAAGACTGTACTAAGGGAAGCCATACACATACGTGTGTGAGTATGTATGGTAATGTGTGTGTATCACAGAAACAGGCTTAACCTAGAAGTCCAAGAAAAGATGTGATGGAAGGGAATTACAGTGGAGGAAAAGGGAAAATAAAAAAAAAGTCATGTGACATCCCTCATCTTTCATTTCTACTGTCAAGTACAGAGCTCAGCCTATGTCATGTCAAAGGATGGCCATTGTGCTGCTGAGTGGCTCCAGCATATATTGATCCAGTTTGGCTTGTAAAAAACAGTCATGCTTTAGTATGTAATAGGTTCTTGTTTAGGTATTTCCCTGTTTCAGCCTTAGCCATGAAACAAAACCCTGCCTTTCTGATTATGAACACTAATTTTTGATACAGATTGCAGTTTTATTTCCAGTACTTTGAGATAAGTCCTATTTTTTATATGATCCCATTCATGTGTTCTTGCTAGTTACTCTACAGCCATGCTTGCAAAGCGTGATCTGTGTTGTATTTATTGTCATCAATTGCTTCGGGCCCAGCAATATTTACCTGTTTTCCTTAATCCCCTTATCTGCTAATTGGAAAATTCCTTGGAAATTTCTTGGGGTAGTATTGTCTTAACTCATTGTAACAGGTAGGAAGTCATTACCTTATTTATACTTCTAGTTTCACGTACAGAACTTTACTAGAGAGATGCCTGGGGATGAATTCATCTTCTAATTGCTGATAGTGCTTTGAGAAGTGGGTAAAGAGTTGACCTCGAGTATTTTGTTTGGTATTTATTTTCATTGGTTGAAAGTGCCTTCTTCAAAGTTTTTGCTTGGGTATCTTGTATTTGTTTGTCTGGGATTTCTTTTAATATTTAGGTTATTTGACAGAGTTTGATTATAAGCTGTGTATGTTTGGCTTTGTGGTGGTTAAATACCTGTTTCATGTCTCCATAGAGGTTTGGGACTACTGATACTATCTTTTGTACATTTGATACAAATGAATAGCCTTCCAAATTGTTGTTGCATTGTTCAGCCGTGCATGTCTATAAGGTCGTCTGGTAAAACCGGAACTGTACTGCATATGAAATCTTGTTGCCCTCCTTCCACACAAAAATACCCTATTCCATTCATGCTACATACTTATCCTTTTGGCCACAGGTTAAATGCAGATATTCAGGTGGTTTATTGCCGCTAAAAACGATTCTAAGTGTGAAAAGGCTGAACACTGTGATTTGAATTTGAACAAACACCAAAAAAACAAAACACAAAAAACCCCACAAAACAAACAAACAAACAAACCAACAGCATTAATTTTGGTCCTGTTTGAAGTTCTGATGTTTAAGAACATTTGCTATACAAAATGGAAATATCATATGATTTGAAAAGTAGCCAGCATGACACTTGCATGTTTGTGGTATAGCATATTGAAAATTAGCCCACGGAGTTTTAGTGTGCTAATTTCTTCTCATACCCATATCTCTTTCTCCATACATTGAAGAAAGTGAGCTAGACCTCAGATGAGAAAAAGTATTGACTGGATTTTTCAGATTTATTAGTGGCTTCATATTATTAAACTGAAAATCCTGTGGCATACTAGAGTTTATCCTGAACAACTGCTCCTTGGTAGCCATTTGGGCTTTTAGATGATAGAACAGTGTACTCATTTTTCTAACACACTGATATTCTGGAGTACTGTGAAAGATCTGTATTAAAAACCAGCTTCCCAGCTTCCCTATGGGGCTTCCCCATCATCTGTCTCTTTTACATCCTCCCACCACAGTGGGGTTTTTTTTGTGCCCTGCTTACAGACTTTGCTTATACAAAATCAAAAAGGGAAAGCAGCTTGTGTCAATTCTGAGTGTTTCTTACCTTGTACAGGTTAAAGTAGTTCATAAGCTTCAAAAATGTTAATTATTTTTGTAATGCTGTGTGACATAAGGAGAAATAAATCTTCAAGATTTTTAGACTGATAATGCTTAGGAAGCTTGTTCGCTACATGGCCTCCTGCCTTTTTATTACAAAGTGTTATATTAGGGAATGTTTTTTAAGATGACTTCAGTTTTTCTGAATAAATTATTCTTCACAAAGTTTTGTGTCTAGATTGCCTATCTTGATTGCATCACTTAATAACAATGTGACTGATGTGAAAGATCCTGGCCACAGAAACCTATGTTTTTTTTTTGTTGTAAGGAGAAATAAAAGGTCCGGTGCTACGGACTGAAGCAGAAAAGCTTTGTTACAGTCATTTCTCAGTTTGTACACCCTCATTCTGCTCAGGGGAGAGGACATTGAGGGTTCATCATTACTTGGCTGCTGTGTAAATCTCCTGAGATAGCTGCTGGAGAGTGAGTCAGTGTCTTTCAGCTTAGTGAAGCAGAGTTAACACTGACGAGACACTTTCTCAGGCCAGAGTCAAAACATCTTTCTCAACTACATCATGCTTTTCAGGAAAAAAAAAAAAAAAAAAAAAAAAGGACTCCTAGCCAAAATTCATATTTAGGCAGTGATAGAGAGGCAAAGAATATGACATCTTCCTAGAAAATCTTTCTCCAAGGGACCTTCAGTATGAGATATTACTCTATTATTCTCTGATTCTTTATCAGGTGATGAAAAGCCATCAATCTGAGGTTGTTCACAAACCTCTAGAAAATATAATAAGTTATTAAAAAATGGTCTGATTTTTTTGACATCTGTAATGTTTGATATAGAGGGAGGAGGAATGAAAAGTGTGCTAAAGCATCTGCCCTAAAATATTATGTCCTTTTGCAAATACTTATCTTGTTTTCCATGAAGAAAGTGTCTACTTACATTTTAAAACATAATTCCTTATACCAGACATTCTAGGGGTGTTGTTTATCTGTAAAAACTGCAACTGGTCTAAAGATGTCCAGAAGATTTAGCCAGATAAAAGAAGAGTAAGAATAATGGCATACTAAGATCTTTTGTTCGAAGTCCAAACCAGTCATTGTCACTGGCAGTCCACCTGCTGTCAGAAATGCTGCTGTCTCTAAAGGGAAAAGCCTAGTCAAGAAATGCTGGATGTTGCAACTTGTTGAAGCATAGGTTTGTTAAAGACTGTTAAGAATGAGCAAAAATGAAAGTGAGTGCTTCAAAGCTGGTGCATTTTCTTCAAGTCTGTTTTTCCACAGCTAGAGTATCTGTTTCTTTCAGTTCAGTGGAACAGTGATAGCTGAACTACACATAAGGTTTTTATACAAAGGCAGATGCTCCTGTGCTTTTATAGCTTAGTGAAGGAAGGATATTACTAATTAAAGAGAAAATTATTTAGCAATGAGTAAGAGATAAGGAGGCCAGTTGTCTGAAACAAGGGCACATCATCAGCAGCCTTAAGTGGCTTAATGCCAAACTTCTGAACTTAAAGGGTAACTGCAAAGGAGGCATCTCAGCCCACTTTCTGCACTGAAGTTGCTAGACTCTTTTCTTGCTCATCTCTAGAGATGTGACAAGAAACACTAGTTTGTTTTTATGGAGGCCTCCCCTTAGCTGATAGAAATGTTACAGATCAGCTACTAGGAAAACGTTTAGGGCTCTAGTTCTTTTCCTTGCCTTGTTTACATGTGTGCATGCACACAGGCACGTATGTAAGAAAAAGGTGAGGAACACAGAGCTTGCTTAAGAGATTGATCCAACTCATGAAGAACCTTTAGCATCTCTTGCTAGTACTCTCCTATACAGGTCAGCTGATGCCAGGGGCCCAGTAGACTATTATTTGCTTATTCACATCAGACCACACCATAAGCAATTTGTTTGCTTTTCCTGTAAAGATAGTTGTGGTTGGTACTGAATATCAATATGCATAAACTGGACCTTTTTTTTTTTTTGTAGCCTAATATAGTTTAAGGATTCATAATTTCCTAAAGTGACATCCACAGTAGTCTTGCAAAAAATTACTTTAAATCTTTTTCACCTATTTATTCTTATAGTAAATAGAAATTAGATTTCCATCATGTCCTGTTATGAGAAAGTGACAAAGATGTAGAATCTAACAAAGGTCTTGACTGCACAACAGCCTCTTTAAAGATTAGAGACAGATATCTGTACACAAGTGGTACCTGTGCAGCTGGATACAAAAGCAGCACTTGCAGCTTATTTACAGTTACGGGCATGAGGCTATTTGTATAAAGATAAATAAGGAAGAAGCAACCCTGAAAACAGCATAAGCTTGCAAGGAGGGGCTATTCTTGAGGTATTAAATGTGTTTCTTTTCAGAAGGACTTGTTGATTGTGTGTCACTATGCTTGATGTGCGTGCTGTACTGTGGTTGTGAAGTTCACTTGGGGTATGTGCACTGTAGGCCAGTCCCTCAGTGGAAGGAGAAGGGAAACTGATTTAGGACTTCTTTCCTCTTGGAGAAGAAAAAGAGGGTGTGACCCAGATAGGTCTTCTAAGACTAAGACTGAATTGTGTGAAGTGTTTGCAAGGACTGTGGAGGTGGACTGAAAGTGAGAATCTCTGGCAATTACTGTGATTAGTGTTCAGAACAGCTGTAATCAGGTACTATGGACAGTTTAAAACAAAAAAAAAAGAGCATTTGGTTTCATGCAGACAATTTCTTTTGAACAATGATTTTTAAACCACATAAAAAATTGATTTAATAACTTGTGCTTTAAAAAAGGTGCATGATATTTTGTGATTCTTTCTTCACCTTTCAGTGGGAATGTCTTCCTACGGGCATTTGTTTTGACTGTTGAAAGTTATAACTTAAATCAAGGAAGAGCATCAGCATGCTCTCCAAGGCTTTGAATTTACTAATGATGAAGTAGTTAAAATCAGTTGTCACTGAGAGAAGCTGACTTTGAGACCCTTTTTAAAATAAGATACTGCTAATGAAACCACATCTAAAAAGCGTACAGTTAAACATTGTGCCAACTTCCCTAATTGTTTTCCATGTAGATCTTTTATGCATCCTTTTTTATTTAACAAATAACACCATTCTCTTCATTAGGTTTCAAATATGTGTATACTGCATGATTTGCCTTTATCACAGGGTGCAAGAGCAACTATTAGAAGAAGAACCTGGTGTAAAACAGCAGTACCCAAAGCCATACTGTTAATGTTTGATATATGTCCATCTGTTATACAATGGCTTCTTACATTATGCTTTTTATAGCACTGTTAAACATGCAAGACAGGTATTTTTTTTCCCTCCTCGAAAATTGCTGTTGACTTCTGTCTGAGACTTTACATGGGGTCTGTGCACACTCCCAGTGTTCTGAAAGAAAAAACAGCATAATATCAGAATTAGATCAAAAGTCAATAGAGCCCTGTGTTCCCTCTGATAAAGGTCAACACCAAAACACCTGGGGAAGAGGACACAGCAAGCTGTTGTTACACAGAATGCTTTTGCAGTCCCCACAAAGTATCGTAAACCTGGAACCAGACAGCTTTGCACTTAGCAATGGACTTGTTATTTGTGAATCTTTGAACACACATGAACTTTAGTATCCATCATGTGGCAAGTTTTTCAGCTTCTATGCACCTCGTGTGAGCATTCCTTTGGAAACTTCTACTTGATAGTTTCATGTGACTTCCCTTAGTTCTTATACTGCATACAGCTATAAGAAATAGATCCCTACTCCCCTTTTTCATGTTGCTTGTAATTGTGTAATCTGTAGCACACATCCTGTAACTCCTTGCTTTTCCAGGTTGAGGCATTCCCCATGTATTTAGGAAGCTGTTCCTTAAATTCTAGTGCTCCCTGCCAGCCTTCTCTATTTTTATTAAAGTTTACTTCATTATTTTTGTGAATGGAAGATTAGAACTATTCACGGCATTCAAGGTACAGGTGTACCATAGATATGTATAGTAAGTTAATAATGATTACTCCTTTGACTTATACTGCTTTCCTAATAATTCGCATTCATTTTGATTTTACAGATGTTTCAGAGTTTTGAGCTGATACTTTCATAGAAATCTGTTATAATGCAAGTTTGTGGTTTTCTTTGAAAAAATAATGCACTCCTTGGCTTCTCCACAAAATTCCAGTGGCTCATGTGGTTGTATGTGCTCATTAATTCAGTATTTTTAGAATAGTTTCTAAAAATTCGGCTAGAGTTTTACAGACCTGTGGGTCCCCACATATTCCCTGTAACAGTGTTCTTTTTTAATTATCTTGACTTTATCCACCTCTCAGTTCCTTAATACATGTATATTTTTATGCACACTCCAACTATTGGTTCTTTTATTTCATTCTTGCATTTTTGCACTGTGTTGGGGCATATGCCATCTTAGAATCCTAGAATACTTCAGGTTGGAAGAGACCTCCCAAGATCATCTAGTCCTGCCTCCCTGCAATAAGCTCCCTCTTACAGTGAAAGCAACTTTATTCCCGAGGTCCCGGTCTTGCAGTCCATCTGCTTGAGAGGCGTGGGAAGAGAGGTTGCCAGTGAAGACTGAAGCAAAAAAAAACGATTTTTGAGTACCTTAGCTTTCTCCTCATCTGTTTTTACCAATTTGCAGTCTTGACCTTTCTTTTCTGGCTGACATACCTGTAGAAGCCCTTCTTATTATTCTTTGCGTCTGTTGTCAGGTTCAGTTCCAGCATCACCCTGTCCTTCCTGACCCCATCCCTAAATAACTATCCCTATACTATTCCCAGATACCTGTCCCTATTTCTACTACCTGTGCATTCCCTTTATTTTTACCAGCAGGTCTCGACTCAGCAATGCTGGTCTCTTGCCCTCCTTTCCTGATTTCTTGCACCTGGGGATCCAGAGTTCTTGTGCTCTATGGAAAGCATCCTTAAAGATCTACCAGATCTGTTCTGCTCCCTTTTCCTGAGGACAGTTTCCCAAGGGTTCCTGTTGACTAACTCCTTTAAGAGCTCGATCTGGCATTTTCATTGTTCTGTTTCATCCAGTTGTTCCATCCCCTTTTCTGTGACATTGAACTTGAGACCATTTTCTTAGCAAGCTCCTCAGAAAGAGCTTGTTGAACTTTCCCACACTGAACATAGAAATAAAGAATGTCATGTTCTTCTGCTCTCACATTCATCTTCGTGAGTATTATTTTTATAACTTACATTTTGGACACATGCTCCTCAGGAGTGTTTTCAACTCTTGATATGTACTTGAAAAAGGATTTATCGTTGGCTTTTATACCTTTTGAAAGATGTTCCTGAGCTACTGTTTTGGCCTGCCTCATTTTCTATATTTGACCTGTTCATGGCATGTTCTTTTCCCCATTCAAACAAAATTCCAAGTTTTCTGAGGGCTGCTTTCTTAATCTCTAATTATGCTCTTTTTCCTGCTGTGTAGCCATGATAACTTCTTTCTAGTTTATATTAATATGTCTCAAACTTTAGTATAGTGTACTAAGCAGAACTAAATTTTGACAGATGGTAGAGAGACCATTAGATGCTCTTCTTTTTTTTAGCAAGCTGCTTCATTCCAGTGTGACTCCTCTCCTTGAAATCAAACACAATTGTAGTGATTTCTTTGGGGTTTAGCTCCTGCAAAGATGTTTGATCTGTATATACTTTGATTTCTTGGTAGATGGCTTATTTGCTATGATATTGTGGACTAGATCTTGGCACAAGTGAGGACCAACAAAGCGTTACACTCCCTACATTTATTAGTAAAGTCTAGCCCTTCCATGCAATAACTTTGCAAATATATAAAATTTCATGTTAGCATCACCTTCTCCCTTTCAGTGGTCTAGATGGTACATCTCATTGGAAGTGTGAGTTTTGCCTCCTCAGGATTTCTGTTTTTCCTGTGCTTGTCATCAGCCAGATGGGTGACAGCAACTGTGACTGGTAGTGTAGTTCTGGCAGTGCGCCTGTCCTGTCTGGGCTTGGAGTTTCAGTTGCTGTGGGTTTATGTCACTGCCCAACACATTTTAAGTTGATCTGCGTCTATCCTGTCTTCAACAGATAAACAAAGCCATGATGTTTATCTGGGCATGATAAGCAGGGGCTTATCTGGTCTTTCTGGTATAAGTTATGGGCGTGTGAAGGAAAAGATGATTGGAAGCAATCACTGTGGATTTATGGAAGGGGAATCACGCCTGACCAGCATGGTCAACTTCTCTGATAAACTGACTAAATTTGAGGATGGGAGACTAGCAGTGCATGTAATTTACTTTAGGAACGCTTTCAATATTGTCGCCCACAGTCTTCTTTTATTCAGCCTAGGACACTGTACTCTGGATGGCACGAGAGCTCAGTGGAGAGAAAGCTGGTTTGATGATCAGGCTCAGAGGGTAGAATTAAAGGACTGTGGTGGGTTGACCCTGACTGGATGCCAGGTTCTCACTGAAGCTGGTCTGTCACTCCCCTCCTCAGCTGGACAGCGGAGAGAAGATGTAACAAAGGGCTCCTGAGCTGAGATGAAGACAGGGAGAGATCACTCACCAACTACTGTCACAGGCAAAACAGTCTTGACTGGGGGAAAATAAATTTAATTTATTACCAATGAAATCAGAGGAGGATAATGAGAAATAAACCCCAAATCTTAAAACACCTTCCCTTCACCCCTCCCACCCTTACAGGGGTCAACTTCTGTGCCAAGAACTCAGACTTTGAACTTTTATAGCTGTCCTTTTGCCCCTGCAGTTGTTTGTTCTGTCTTTATTCTTCATGAAAGCATTCTGTTCCTCACTGGGTCTTCATCCATCATCTTCTAGTACTCTTTAAATACTTTCTGTATTCCCTATTTATATCCATTGGTTCTCTAATTAGCTACAGTTTAAACCAGATTAAATTTCAGATGACTTTGTATTCACCTTGCTACAATCTGAACCCAACCCATTATTGTT
Source organism: Nycticryphes semicollaris (assembly GCA_013400055.1). Taxonomy (NCBI): domain Eukaryota; kingdom Metazoa; phylum Chordata; class Aves; order Charadriiformes; family Rostratulidae; genus Nycticryphes; species Nycticryphes semicollaris. The sequence goes on along the minus strand of VXBJ01004670.1, from coordinate 419,977 downwards.
TCTCATTGTCCTTGGACAGGAAGGCTGGGATGGGCAGACAAATAGTCTCTGAAGTAGAGTCAAAAGTGGTAACTTTTCAATGTGTCCCTTGATTATTAAAGCTTTGATGGAATTTGGTAAGATTTACTGGGTTTTAAACTCAATTCAGTTATATAGAATTCCTAATACATCCAAGAAAAGAAGTAACTAACACAAGTTTTTAAGTGTGGTTTATGTCTCTGGTGTTTTGTTTATGAACAACGTTTTTTTGTTTCTGTTTGTGTAAATGTTGTTGAGCACTTTTTCCCTAATGTGTCTGTTTTATTTAGGCTGGATTTCTTTTTTTTTTTTTTTTTTTGGTGTGTGTTTAGCAAGTAATTGTTGTTGAATAGATGCATCAGCGTAACATCTCAGTTTAAAAATATTGCTACAACACAACACTGAAAATTAAAGGTATTATAATAATCATTTGGATTTAACACAAGCAAACTCTTACTTGGTGAAACATTTTTAGAATGAACATACACTTTCACAATGACAGATAAAAATAAAACTTCCATTGCTATCCTAGACTGAAAATTAGTAAGCAAACCTAGGTGCAGGCTTCACACAGGTATGACAGTGGCTGAGTTCATCATAGTCTTGTTTCAAGACAACATTGGACCTAAGCTGTATATCCTCTTCCTCCTTTTTGTGTAACTGATGCTTTGTGTCACGGTGCAAGGAAAAGGTGTATGTACTTGCTTTGTGAACAGAAAGGACTGTGTTTCCAATCTGGATCCATGTATGTGGTTCCTGTTAAGATACATGTTCCTTTTATCTGGGGGAAATAAAGTCCCCAATTATAATAATAATAATAATAATAATAATAATAATAATAATAATAATAATAATAAATGATGTAGTTCTTAGACACTCCATTTTCTAAAAGCTAAGAAAAGACTCAAGCTCGTAAATTAGGATGGTGGGATGGTGCTCTTCAACACTTTACTGGAAATGCCCCGTGTAGGTTACAAAAGATCCTTTTATTCTCTACAAAGTAATAATTAGTTTTAGATTTAGAAACAATGAAATAAAAAAAAAATTAAATAGTTGATCATAGCTGACCATGAATTCCCCATTAAAACTGGGGGGGGACGACACACGAGCAGGGAACAATGAGGAGGCAGGGAGGCAGCAACGCTCAGATGCTCTTGCGCCATGTTTACCCATGGCAGGAGACTTGAGTCAGTGACCTTCTGAAGCCCCAGTTCCTTGCTTCTTTGAGAGGCTTGTCAAAACTATTGTGCAAAGAGGTAATACTAAGGCACGGAGAAGCATTACCTTACAACTACAGTGAATTTTATGTGAGTTTCTATTTTGACTGGTCGTTTCCTAATTTGTGCAGTAGCTGAGGGAAATCCTTTCTTGTACCTTCTGGAAAAAGAGAGGGAGCAAGGAAAAATCTCCAGTTGATAGAGAAGTAGTTGGACTAGAAGCAAGGGAGTCTATAGATATTTTTACAGGGAGGTTAAGGGGGGTACATACTATAAATTGTGAAGGTGTGACAAGAGATTTCAAAACTGATATAATTAGGAGCAGTTAAGCTATCTGTAGAATTTGTTTACAGTTGCCATCCTAACCATCTGTTCTGTTTCCTTGTGTTGTAGTCAGTTGGGGGAGATGATATTCTGTAATAGGTGAAAGGGTTTTTTAAGTATGGTTTATGTCTCTGCATATACATTTATAGAGTACATCGTATAACAAGGCCTAGATCCCATCGGTGCTATTTGGGGATGCCGATGTACTAACAATGATATATTACATGCTGTTAATGCTGTTTTTGCAAAGCATTTCCCGTTAAAGTCGTTATGCAAATGGAAGTTGCCTCTTTTCCCCATCTGGTTGTTTGCACACAGGCCATAGCATGCTTTTCAGTGAAATAATTTTTGATGTTGTCTTTTTTGAAAGGCTTATCTTTAATGTTGGCAGGGGGAAGGGAGGACTTCTGTCATAGGGAGCCATAATATCCCCTGACAGGAGTTGCCACCAGGACCTGGACTTCTTGGATATACAACTCTGTGCTCTAGCGCTTGCACTGAAGGGTAATTGACAGCAGCAGTGTTATAGTCTATGCCCACTTTCTGGTTAGAGTCTGGAGACTACTGTCTAACGTCCAGAATTGCGACTGCTTTCTGGGCGGTCAAGTTAGTATTAGGAGCACAGAATAGGTGTTTAGTTCCAGACAAGATCTTGCAGTCTGCTTCAGGGTGATGGACAGGAAAATGTGCAAGATTTGACTGGATTTGGATTCTGAGCTGCCCTCTGCATAGAGTTGGGTCCTCCAAATCATGTATGGGAGACCAAGAGATGACTTTTTCTCCTGTATCTTAGAGAGGACTTCACCGTGCGGGCACACCATTCCAACACCTGTCACAGGGACCACAGGATGACAAAAAAGGCTAGAGAATCAGCCATCATTTTTGAAAATTAAAGGTGAATTCTGTTCTGTCCAGGCATTACCATCAGTTGAAAAAGCAAAAGCCTCTTTCAGACCCACAGAAATAAGATATCTGAGATTTCACTGTAGTTTCTGTCAAGGTTTGTCAATCTCATACGTACCCATGACCGATTTATTTGAGGGCCAATTCTGAATGTGTACCTAATTTTTTTATGTTATTTTACAACATAGTATTAATTGAAGAGTAATTATATCTTCTAATTTCGTTTTTACAAAGTATTAGAGGTTTAATTTAACATCTATGAAAGAATATGCTCAGTCTGGATATGTTACACAGTTTTCCTTGAATATGAGGAACATGACTATGGAACAAATAATGCTGAATTTGAGGTTACATAGTCCCCTCTGAACAAAACAAGCAAAACATTTCTGCCAACATTAATAACTACTTGCTGTAGTGTTTAATCTTGTAGAAGCTAACTCAATAGGGTTTTGTCATCCAACCTAAATTACTCTTGTGTGTTTGATGCAAAACAACTCCCTGCAGCTGTGATCAGCACTTCAAATAAAGATATAATAAACCTTTCTGCAGTTTCAGCTAGAGATGTGTTTCCTTCCTCTAGGATCACAGTATGTGGTTTTCCTTAGTAATGGGGGTTTTAATTATATTTATAATTGATTGTCTATGATGCAAGCTTATTCTTATTTTGGGGCCGAATCACAGCAAGTTTCAAAAGCTGGTATATACTATGGACTTAGTAACAAATTGCATTTCTTTCCTCATAGAGGGCTTGGGCTTTTCTGCTTTTATGTGTGCGTTTTAGTAGGCACTAATCACCTGTTAAACATCTTGTATTTATAAGAACTCCACAGAATGAATTTACTGTATGAATCCTAATGCAATGTTAAAGGAAGGGATACGATCTGGCACCTAGGATGAGTTTTCACATATTAGCAGATTACACATATGCAGAAATACCATGCAGTTTGATGACTCTGCTCCCCTTAATATGTATTACTGTAGGGAGTTGTATATAGTTATGTATGTGTATGTATGACCTGGACAGGCTGGAGGGCTGGGCAGAGAAGAAACTAATGAGGTTCAACAAGGGCAAGTGTAGGGTCCTGCACCTGGGGGCGAAGAATGCCAAGCACCCATATAGGTTAGGGGTGGACCTGCTAGAAAGCACTTCTGAGTAAAAGGATTTGGGGGTCCTGGCAGATTGTAAACTATCCATGAGCCAGCAATGTGCCCTTGTTGCCAAGAGGGCCAATGGAATTCTGAGCGGCATAGGCAAGAGTGTGGCCAGTAGGTCAAGGGAGGTCATTTTCCCACTCTACTCTGCACTGATGAGGCCACAGTGGGAATACTGTGTCCAGTTCTGGGCTCCCAAGTTCAAGAGAGTCAGGGAACTACTGGAGAGAGTCCAGTGTAGGGCAGCAAAGATGATTAAGGGATTGGAGCATCTCCCTTAGGAGGAAAGGCTGAGAGTGCAAGTCACCTCAATGCTATGAGTGGTTGCAATGCCACAGAGCTTCCAAGTAGCTTTGGTGGTTATATAATGTAATTCAGTTGGTAAAAAAAAAATTTAGTAGGAAGACACAGTTTATATTGCTTTGCCTGTTGCTTAATTATAACAAGAAATTCAAATTGAATCTGCCTGTTCAGGCCTCATCAGATGACACAGTAAACATACATCTTAAGGTTAAACATTTGAGATTGGAAGTATTTGGTGTTCCTTTCTCAAGTGGATAGTCCTTTCTTACACAACTACTCATTATCAGTTCAGGAGATTTGCTTCTGCAGAGACTTATTAACATTATTGAGGATTTTTAAATTGGTGCATATATTTCCCTGAAATTAAAAGTAAGTGAAACACATTTGCTGGCCAATAAACTAGAAACATAAATGTCCCTTCCAGCCCAAACTATTCTATGATTCTATGTGATATGGTTAGATAGGCCATCTACATTAAGAAAATCTTTCCTTCTCTCTCTCAAAAAGGAAAAAAATAATAAAATGTTTAATCCTTTTTTTATATGTTCTGTTAAGCACAAAAATGGCATTATTCCCACCATGTTTACCTCTGAAGGGTAAAGAGCTGAATTTGTTACTTGCATGTTTATGGAGAAATTATGTGCCGTCATAGAAAGAAATCCGTATTTTATATCTCATGGAGTAAACATTGAATTCTTGAATCATTAAAGTGGAAACAACTTAGTACTGTGTTAATAATTGCAGTATATGAGTGCTAAGACTGATAATGCACTGTTAATTCAAACTAACTAGAAAAGTGCTATACAGGCTAAATAGAAGACAGCTATCCCACTAGCAGGCGGGGTTTTTGTTTTGTTGGGGTTTCTGGGGTTTTTTTGTTTGGGGTGTGGTGGTGTATTTTTTTGTTGTTCTTTGATTTCAATTACCAGTTTAGAGCTTTTTTGAAAAGAGCTGGTTCAAATTGTAGAATTTTCCACTTTGAAGGGACTTCAGGACATCCTAATCCACTTCTCAGTACAATGTCAACACTGTATTAAGACCTCAGGGCTTTGTCTAAGTGTGCGTTGAAACCCTCCAAAGACAAGTATTCTGCAGCCTCTCTATGTAACCTCTTACACTGCTTAATTCTCCCCATATTGAATGTTTTTTCTTTATGTCAAGTCAGAGCGTTCCTCATTTTAATTTGTGACTGCTGTCTTTCATCCTCCAGCCATAGATCTCAGTAAAGAGCATAGGTCATCCTTGTGTATAACCTCCTCTTCGATAAAGATTGCTGTTCGATCCGGTGCCCATCTTGAGCCATCTCTTCTTCAAGTTAAAGAAACTGACTTCCCTCACCTCGTACACTGTATCAGCTCTTTACCTTGGGGTGGTGACTCTCTACTGAGCTCCTTCTGCCTTATCAGTATCTTATATTGTTGTGGCCAAAAGATGGATGCATCATTCCAAATGCAGTCCAATGAGTGCAATCCCTTCTCTTGATGTACTGTTTACACTCCTGTTAATACAGCCCAGGATGGTATTAGGATTAATTGCTGCTGGCTCATGCTCAGTTTGCTTTCCACAAGGAATCTTAGGTCCCTCTCCAGAGAGCTGCTTTCCAGAGAGTTATTTCCCAGCCTGTGCCACTGCAGGTGTTTGTTCTGAGAAACAGGACTTTAAATTTGTCCACTTTGTATATCATAAGGTTCCTGCTGGCCTGTTCCTCTAGTCTGTCTAGGTCACTGTAGATGGTATACCTGCCCACAAGTGTGTCTCTGCACCTCTCAAAGTTGTACCTGGCTAGGGTAAGAAACAGCAGGCACTAATTGGAACACTGGTAAATTTGAGTTAAACGCAAAGATTTGTGGTCTATCATGCAGTTCAGATATTGGACCACAGCCACAGAATTTGTGAAATCTTCATCCTTGGAGATCTCCAAAACTCAGCTGGATAAGGTCCTGTGGAGCCTGGTCTAACTAGACCTGCTTTGAGTGGGGCTTGGACGAAATGATTTACCGAGGTTCCCTCCACCTTACTTTTCTGTGTTTCTGTGACTGCTCTTCCTGAGGTGAATTTTGTTTTCCCTTCTATGTCTTTATTAAAGATATTAAAGAGAATAGCTCCCAGAATAGACCCCTGAGAAGCTCCGCTTGTAACAAGCTTTCAAGTTGAGTACAAATTAAGTCCACTTAACTAGTCAACATCTCAGCTTGGATATGGGGATGCTATGGGACACTATGTCAAATCCTTGCTAAAATCAAAGTGGATGATATTCATGGTTCTCTTCACCCACAGATCTAGTTATCTCATTACAGAAGTAAAGATGTCAAACTTGATTACCCTTGGCTCATTATTCCCAATAAACTGCTTGTAATTCATGTGTCTAGAAGTGTCTTTTAAGACAACGTACTCCATGTTTTCTGCAGGTGCCAAAGAAGGGCTTACTAACCTGTAAGTTACTGTTAACTAACTCTGGTTTTGCCATTTTTTTAAACACCACTCTGATGCTTTCTTTTCTTCCTTTATTGAGGACCTCAGTCCTATCTCCACACTGTGACAAAAGGCAGCCTTTTCAGAGTCATCAGCAAGCTCTCTCAGCCTTTGTGAATCTGTATAGTATTTGATGCTGTCTGTCATGAATTCACAGTATCTGAAATAAAAGCTCATTCTCATAGAGAAAAAAAAATAAAAATCTGAACACTGTTTAAAGATGTAGGGGTAGACAGCAAAGCATATGGTACCAGGAGCTTGATGCTGGGAACAGTCCCACTCCCTGTCTTCATTATTAATCTGGAAAGAGCGCAAACATATGCTAGCTTTAATTTTCTGGGGTTTTTTGCATAGATGGAATCTTATAAATTGAAGAATCTTGTATTTACCAGTCAGGACAAAGGAAAACATGATTAGGCATTGTGGGATGTTTTTTTGTTTTGTTTTGTTTTTAATGAGAAAAAGAAAAAAGGCAAAATAGTATTTGACTTTAAAATTACAAACAAATGTCCTTAAGGGGGAAATGAGTCAAATTATTTATTTAAAGACAATCATGTAGGAAACAGTGGACCTAGAAGAGACCCTTGGATTTCCTTCTTCGGAGCTTCAGGACAGGAGCACAGAGAGCTGCTTTCCAGAACCATTTACTGCTCATGGATAAGACAAGAAGATGGCTGTTTTGCAGAAGAGGGGAGACAAGTCAAATTGGAATTTAAGGAAGACACTAGACTCTGCAAGCAATGTAGACTTCCCGCTTTTAGTGATTAGTAGTTGTTCCTCTGCACTTAAACAAAATAAAGTTCAAGGGCTGTGTTAAAACTTCACAGGGAAAAAAGAAAACTAGTATATGGCTTAATCTGTCACAGAATCACAGAATGTTATAGAGTTGGAAGGGACCTCTGGAGATAATCTAATCCAGACCCCCTGCCAAGGCAAGTCCACCTAAAGCAGGTTGCACAGGAACATGCCCAGGCAGGTTTTGAATGCTTCCAGAGACAGATTCCACCACCCCTCTTGGCTGTCTGTTCCAGTGCTCTGCTGTGCTCGAGGTCAAAAAGTTCCTCCTCATGTTTAGATGGAACTTCTGATGTTCAAGTTTGTGCCTCTTACCTCTTGTCCTGTCACTGCTGTAAGGATGTTCTGGAAAGTTAGTAACATGGTTAAAGTATTCTTGAGTCTTATGCAGAACAGAGGTTACAGAGGCAGCCTTTTTGCAATGTGAAAATGGCACCTGAACATGTTTTAAAATGCGAAGAGCAGATAACAGCACAACAGAAAGCTCAGTCACGCAGCAGTTCATTGGCATGAAGCTACCTAGTGGTGTAACTGGAGTTGTTTTCCAGCAGCTCAGAATGTCAAGTGTGTTTCTTGCACTGATATTCTTTCAGGCATCAAGTACTTGCCTGCCAGCGCTTTGGTAAATGAATTGGAGGGATAGGCAGAGACCAGAATTTCCCATGTGTCTGCTGTCTGGGAAGTGCTGTTTTTCAGCAACAGATATCTTTGTGCCCAATAATATGCCCGTCTTCTTTATTGCTTCCCTTCTCTGCAAAATAATGGTTCAGGCTTTTTCTTTCAAAAAAAAAAAAAAAAAAACAAAACCAAAACAAAACAGAAAGAAAAATAAATTAATGGCCCAATAAAACAATTTCAGGGCTTAAAGTCTGTGATCTACTTTCCTCACCTGTGTTTTCATCTATTTGTTTTGAAACTTTTTCTTCAAAGAGTCAGTAGATGTAAAAATTAGATAAAAATAGCTAATAACGTCTCTGCTGCGTTTGGGTTTATACTTGACATTTTTTTCTTTGTAGTTGCTAGTTAGTTGCTATCTTGCTAGTTTTATTCCCTGTAGAATCTTAAAACTTGGCTTATATAGTATATATTGAGCAAGCACCTCTTACCATTTAGCAACTAGTTTTAGTTTAATATTTAATAAGTATGAATTCATTAAATGCTAAATTAATTATTAAGTACAAGTTCAGAAAATTAAGATATAATGAGGCTGTTGACACCAAATTGTTTTTCTGTTTTAAATGATTTCTACAAGAAAGTTCAACAGCCACTGCATGCTGTGTTTCTGTTAAAATTTCTTCTGAAGGTTTGTTTTTTTTTTTTCCAAGAAATAGATATTGCACAGTAAGCTGGACAGCTTTTAAGATAGCATATAGCATTTCTATGAGTTATTTCTTATAGGCATAGCTCTAAAATAATTGTCATGCACTTAAATTATTTTCATTTACAGCATATACAACTACAGATTCTGGAGTGTATATCTAGGAAAACACCTTTGAATTACAGATTTAATAATAAATTTCTGATGTGATTTTATTTCTACTGCACATGACGTTTGTATTTATTGAAATCATGGAGCTGCTCTTTGAGGAATTGTTGCTTGGTATTTTTAAGACATCTTGCTGTGATTGCATGTAAGTGGGGGTACTACATGAACAAATTGGAAACTGTATTTTAAAAAATTGATCAGCTCGTATAACAATAGGCAAGTAAGTATTGAAAAGGCCAGTTTTGTGTGTGTTTATTAATGAGAGTAATCCGCTTTATTTTATAATCCAGATAACTTTGAGATTTCTCTTCAGTTGGTTTTATAGTTTTTGAGGCTAGGTTTTAAAAAATGCCTTTTCTCCAGTCAGATTAAGAAATTTACCTGATACGTACTAGTTCTCATTTTCATATTTTGACTTTTTCAATAAGCTATTTGATTGTCTCTCAAAATGCAATGATTCCTCAAGCCAAAACTGATTATGCACTATAAAATGTGAAGGTATCAGTAAGATTTTTGCCTCTTAGGATGAAAAATCCCAGATAGTCCAAAGAGTATCAGGGACCTAGTGTTCTCTCTAGTACTGTTATGGGTGAAATTTTGTGTCTTGATACATTCCCTGGAGTAACTAAGAATCTCCTCTCCACTTTTGGTGAGGTTGGACATCAGATCACCAGCCTGATATACCACAGAAGAAATAATGAGTGTTCACACAGTGGCCCAAGTTAGAATTACTTCTCAGAATTCCATGTGTTGTGATTTAGTTGGGGTGAAAATAAAAATGTATAGGAAGTCTTGAAAATGGAGCAGAGCTTGGATTTACTTACTTAGATATGTATAGTTTCTTTCCGCATACTTCGTTAAAGTAGACTAAATAAAGAATTATAGAATGATAAGGGGTTGGAAGGGACCTCTGGAGATCATCTTGTCCAACTCCCCTGCCAAACCAGATCCACCTAGAGCAGATTGCACAGGAACATCTCCAGATGGGTTTTGAATATCTCAGAGTCACAAAGAGCAAACAGCTCAAGAGCCCTTTAAGCGATCTCCCCTTGAGTAGAGACACCTCTCAAGGTTACTTCTGAAGATTCAGAGATTCCATGCCACAATAGATCTTCACAGAATCTTCACAGAATCTTTATGGTTGGAAAAGGAACCTTTGAGATCATTGAGTCCAACCATACACACATACACTCTCAAAAAACAAAAAAACAAACAAAAAAAAAAAACCCAACCAACCAACCAAAACCCACCACCACCACCCCCAAAACAAATAACAAATCACCCAAACCAACAATCTCGGGCAGTAGAGCACGCCCTGAAGTGTCACTTCTACACGTTTCTTAAATAACTCCAGGGATGGTGACTCCACAATCTCCCTGAGCAGGACGTTCCAGTGCCTGACCACCCTCTCAGTAAAGTAATTCTTCCTAGTATCTAACCTAAACCTCCCCTGCCACAACTTCAGACCATTTCCTCTGGTCCTGTCATTATTCACTTTGGAGAAGAGGCCAACACCTACTTCTTTACACCTTCCTTTCAGGTAGTTGTAGAGCGCAATGAGATCTCCCCTCAGCCTCCTCTTCTCCAAACTAAACATCACAGAATCAAGAAGATCAAGTGTGACCATATCCAACAGATCAAAATAATTTAAATCAGAGAGGCTTGTGTATTTCAGAAAAGTATGCCAGCTCTGTACTGAGGGTTCCAGATATTATCCAAGTTAACTCAGATGCAGTACATGAAGTTTCATGTTTCAAGATGGTAATTAATGATCTTAATATCTTTTCTGCCAATCTGAATTGGGATTGGTGAACATTGCCTTGATAGATCATCAGTGCCAGAAATCCAAAAAAATTGCTCAGTAATTTGGCTGACATTTCAACTGGTTGTCCAGTTGTAGTCATAGAAGTGTAGTGACTTGTTCAGTAATGAAGAGGATTTGGGGCCTTTTTTGAATACAAGGTATGGAAAGGGTGTTCAACTGGGATTAATATATAATCTAAGTCTATTATGGAAGCATACAGTTGAGTTTCACAAAGTATGTAGCTACAACTACAACAAAAACTCAAGAGTTGAAAAAGCAGTAAAATACTGTGATTGTTAATAGTTATTCATGATGGTCAGCAGACATTTATTTCAGCTTGCCTTTTTCCAAATTTACTGATTAATGTATGCCAGTGATCTCATTTTACCACATGCAGTTGTTAGTTAGAATAAACTCAAAGTTTTTATGAAGTGACTCAAGCTGTTTTTTAAGTAGTTTCAGATGGACTTAGATACCGATTTTTGTCCATGAGTGTCTTGAGTAACAGGAGACGTGAGTGTCTTGAGTAACAGGAGACGTTTTGATTATTGAACTGTTTAGGGATCATTCAAGTCATACAAAACCCCTAAAGGGAAAGCACCAAGAGGCTAATCTCCTTAGTGGTTTATTACTTTAGAGTTTCTTGCTATTCTTTTCTTTTCTCCCTCTTGTCCCATTTCCTTGGTTTTTTTGCAGCAGCACTTTTTTCTGAAGGTTTCATAATCTTTAGCTTTTGCAAATCATTTGTTTGTGAAGATTTGACAATCAACGCTTTGGTAGTAAATCAGCGAGTATTCATTAATCCTGTCTGGAGTTTGTTATTGTTCTCTGTGTATCTTTACATAACAAAGATTAGAAAATGGTGATTATTTTAGCAAAAGTGTTCTTAATGAGACTCTAACTTGAAGTATTGCTTTCTCCTCCTGCTGGCTTGGGTTTCCAGCTCTTCAGGTTTTCTCATTTTTGCAGGCATGTGCCACATGCATGTTCAGATGCAGCCTTCCTAAGAATGGTGCTGGGAATGCAACAGGTGAGGGTAGGTTTGCCTTCTGAGTCAGCTTCAGATTCGGAGCCCGGAGTGATGGTACAAGAGTGCCAGCAGAGAGAAAAAATCCAAAGCCCTGATTCCTTTTAGTCATTAACAATCTCTGGCTTTATTTGTTCCTTCTGTGAGATTATTAGCTAGCTTCAAACTGTGAGTGTTACACTGAAATGTGCTCTTCATGAGTATTTGGAAACTGTGTTAGGTAACTGTTGAATCCAAGTTCAGGTGTGACTTCATTCTTAAACCATACTGTTTTATCCATCTCGCTAAATTGATGTTTATAAAGTGTACTCAGCTCTTGGAATGAAATGAGAAATGCACAAAAATTTCTGAAGCTTTCCATTCATCAATTCTTACTGACTCTGCACATAGCAAAACAATCCATCACCTCTATACAAATAGTTCTTCCATTACTGAGTCATTTCACGGATGTGATGCAATCAGTGCTTTAGATGTCTTCCAAATTCCCCTTCACTACACCACACTCGGGACAGATTTTACTATTTTATCTGCCTGTAGGTAGAATCGCATCATTACACTATTCCTGTCTAGAGCTGACGGTCTAAACCCACTCTTAAATTCTCCTTCATTCTTCAACTTCACTAAATTGTGTGGTTTTTAGATGAACAGATTTCAAAGACCTCAGAAGCACTTCTTAAAATTAACTTTTCTCATCTTTTAAGCTCCTTTTTACCTTTCCTCAGGCTCCTTTAGGATAGGTGATTTACGCTAATATGACGCTTTCTTTATGGTGTCCTGAGGGAGCATTCATACTGCATTAAGTATCTTAGATACTCTTTTTTATTAAAGCAGTCTTTCTGTTCTTCTGTAGTTCCCTTCTCTGAAGTTGAGTGAGACTATGGAGGATATTATGGCCTTCATTTTTTACGTAGGGATGTTGAAGCGAAGTACATGCTGGTCACTTATGAATTGGGTCTTCAATTGCAAGAATTCAAGAGAGCTTGAATGCTATCAGAATCAACAACTGCACCTTTTGTTACGCGCTCCTTGAGCAGGAGTTTTACTGTGTCTTTGTTTTCATTAATAGTAGAAGACTCATCCTACAGCACGTGCTATTCTGCAGCCATCATCTTCTAGCCTTCTTTACCCTAGCCCCTACTTATCGGTAATAAGCTCACTCATGAACTTCTGAATTTAAAGTGCTATCAGGTTGATTCCCTTAAGGTTCAAATAAGCTCCATCCCTCCAGAGCAGGCTTCTTGTTTCCAGAATCTTAATGTCTCATACACAAGAGTCTCCGTTCCATAATGAATACGAAACCTCACTTTTTAGTCAAGCATCTTTGCATTTCTATGTGTTTACAGTCCTGTATGGTATTCAGGTACATTACTACATGGAAGGCCTTTTCTTCAGCTTCCCTTACAGGGTCCTAGATTTTCTCTCTAGAATGTTTCTCTTCCCTTTTCCCTCTGGTACTAGTATCCATGGAGAGCAGAAGTGCAGGCTCCTGAAACGGAGTGCTTCTTACCTGGTGATCCTTTGTGCCTTTTGTATGACCTTTGTATCTGCCAAAGTGACTGCATGATGCTATCTGGTTGTGCAAACCCACCTGCCCCTAGTTCCAAAGTCTCACTATAACAACCCACCTCTTCCCTTCATCATGGGTCCTCAGTTCCAGAACAGAAGGGTACATAGCTGTCTTTGAATAGGAAGGCCTCAGTGCTGCAGTTGTTTCCCCACCAGTGGTATAATGCTGTGCCATCCTACCTCATGATGTCATGAGTGTTCGTCTGGACTTGATTTTGTTTTATGATGTTCCTGAAACTCTCCTCTTCCAGTCTGATCATCCCCTTTCTCAGAGGACCCTAGCTTCTGTGTGTGGAGACCAAAGTGCTAGCCAGTATCTCTGAAAGTGCTACCTATGACTCACAGACTATATTTCTCTAAGTTCCTTCAGTCTACTCCCCTCTACCTCCCAAAGACACTATCAGCATCATAGTGCATCCAGGCTGCTTTCCTAGGAGGCAGGTGTTTATATGTGAGACGTGCAAGAAACACCTTGCTGGAGCTCTACATTTATTTTTCTATCTGGAAGCCTGACAGTGGTTCTCTAAAATGGTTTCTGTATCAGTGACTGACTGGCAAATTTCTGGATGTTGCCAAATTCCCCCTGGATCCAAACTTCCGTTTCTCTTCTCAACTCACTTCCTTTCATGTTTCTAACAGTTCTATTCACCCCATAGTAGGACTTGCCTCGATCCAGCAAGGGTTTCTTGCCCTCCTTCTAGCTTCAGATTTTCAACAGCATCTTCCTTCCCTCCTTTCCTCTCTCCCTCCCTCCTTCCTGCCACCCCTAGGGCTTTCCTGAGTGAGTTTCTGTCCCTGTTCTTGTTCACAAAATTCAGAGATAAGACTGAATTTTTGTTGATGCAAGAGGACAAAAGAACAACCTCTAAATATTTTATGTTGCAAGAAGTAATATATTCACTTAACATATTTTAATTACTAGGGGAAAAAAACCCCTAGATTCTGTTTTTGAAAATAGGAAGAGCATTAAACAATATGCCATGGTCAAACCAGAATTTCTGACAGTTATCATCTCAATTTAAACAAGCAATTTACTGGGGGAATTGTATTCTGGTCTTTAAGTGTCAGTTATAAAATACAAAAAACCCAAATAGATCACAACTTCCCTAATTGTGATGAAATCAGACCAAACCCAGGTATGTCCTCTGATCAGGAATCAGTCACACTTAAGGGAGAGTCGGGTCACAGCTTGAGGTTCCCTTGCTGCCCTCATGCATAGCATGTGTGTTGATCTACAGTCACCCCATTTTTAAAGGTATTCTTGGAGTTGGCAAGGCCTGGGTGGGTCCACCTTCTTTGGGGCATCTCTGAATTTCCCCAATGGGCATTTCCAATGATTTCCCCTGAATCATGAGACTGGGACTCTTAACGTAGTTGTCGTCTGGGCCATGCCAACATGCATCCAATCCGTATTGGATCTCTGTGTAATCAGTTTATTGCTCCCAAAAGCTGTGACCACAACCTCACTAGATTGTATCGCTTTAACCACTTAGGACCACCGGAGCAAAAGTCCATCACCTTCAACACAAATAAGCAAAGTGCATGTGCACTTTGCTATACCAAGAAAGTTTCAATTTAACTAAAGGCAGTTCTGTGGGTTAATTCTGCCATTGACTTGGAGTATGCCAAGCTGTGAGTAGCTATTGTGGTCCTTCTGGTATTTTACAGAAACTCTTCTCGAGCTTTCACCGCTGTGTTTTGGTTTCTATTACCGTGGCTATATTTCTGTGACTGGTTGCAGCATGATAGTACATTATTCTGGGGTTTTTTGGTCAGAATGGGTGACTTGTGTTTTTAAAGATACTTTGTGTCAGAATGAGTTTTGAGTAAGGAAGGATTTGTAGCTGCTGAACACTGAATGATTCAGCAGTGTTCCAACAGAACAGACTGTGACATATAGATGTGTAAATGACATGAGTTTTTCCAATACACAAGACTTAAAACATTGATTCATTTACTTACCCCTATTTTATCTTGCTATATTTATTCATTCGTAGCCTGAATGTTTTCCTAAAGGGCTGTTTCAGACTTTAATTATAAATTTCCAGCAATCGTAAATCTCCTATGACCGTTATTTCATTATTATTATCTTGATGTTTGATTGTACCACAGAAAACTGAACACAGATCTATAATCTTGGTGTTTCTTAGCCTCTGAATGGTCTGTCTGGCAACTTTAATATTTTAGTAGTAAGTTGAGGATTTTATATATTTATATGAAATCTGTTAGGATTTAGTTTTGCATTTCAGACTGTGCCTCATGAAATGGGACTCAAATTAATTCACATATTTTCAGTTTTAATGTTGTCATCTATTCCAAGAGCTTGTCGAAAGGCTTTAAATTAGGCGTGATTATTAAAGCTTGTGTTTTAGATTGTGGGAAAAATACTTGGTTTCAAAAGAATATCTATATCTCATCATTCTAAATGAGATGTCCTTATTAACCAAACGGAAGTGGGAGTGAGGAAGCATAGCAATGAAAGCCATGCACAATTCTTCTTTGGAAGCCTTCCTTGCTGTAGCTTGGGATAAAGACAAGACAGAAACATAAACAAACTAAAAGAGTCAAGAAGTAAAATACTCTTATTTACATACAAATTGATAATATGCTTGAAAAAGTATGTGAAGAAGTAATGATGCAGAGTGATCGTGAATGGCAAATCACATATTTTAGAAGTATGATATTTGAGCTATCGTGGTTTGCCAGACTTCTGGCCAAGTGCAAAAACATGTATTACTTGAAAGCTAAACAGAATAATGTGCAAGAAAATATTCGTCAGAATTAGTCAGAAGATGGACAGGGTCCCTCTGTGCATTAAATTTAACACAGAAAAGCAAAAGCTAATTAAAATTTTCTGTATGGATTGCTGTTTGCAAGAATTTTGCTATTCCTTTGGGGATCCAGAATGTAATTATTTTCCAGTTCATCTGAGAAACATTTGCTGAAAAAATGTAAATAATTGTGTTTATCTAAATCAAATTTTTACTCTTCATTGAAGAAGCAAATTGCAAAATCTGAAAATAATAGAGAAGCAGATCACACAAACCTTTGTTACTGTTAAAAAGAAATTTATCAGTTTCTGGTTAACTTAAAATGAATATTAAAATATATAATTGGAATTACTTTTAAAATTTGACTTCTCACAATTCAGTTTACGACTTCTTTTTTCAATGAAAAAAAACAAAGCCAAAGTTCAATGTATTACAAGTGAGCTATTAGTGAACAGAGATGAGAAATATATTAGAAGGGAATTACATTTCACAAGTAGTGCATGCTTGCACAGGTCAATAATGAGAATGTGGCTCCTCTAAAAATCACATACTTTTCCTCTCTCTTTTAATATATTGTTCCAGAAACTACCATAATGTTTAGTGTTGTGCTTGTGTTCTTTTAGCTAGCTCTTTATTTCATCATGTTGTTAGTCCAAATTATATCTGCTGTCAGGAAAGAATCTGCTTTTTACTGAAACAACAAAGTGTGCCAAGACTTATTTATGAACATGATCTGCGTCTGCATCATAACATCATAACAGAAGAATCTGGAGTGCTGAGAGTGCCTCAATCTGACTTACAAATTATTTCTTCTACCCTATAATATTTACAAATTCTATGTGAAGAAGAACAAGATAGGACTAGCAAGAAATTCTGACTTAGAGTATCTAGAACTAAAAAGTTCTTCACTGTCCAACGATTGACCTTGAATTTTATTTTTAATTTTCAATTTAAAAATTTTGTGAACTTTTATTTTTGAGATGACAAATTACATTTGATCTTTTTTGCCTTGATATGCACTGAGCATAAATTAAACCAGTGTTCTCAAATCTGGAAAGTAATTCCCTTAATCCTAGTCCAGTGGATGCAAAGTATTCTCAAATCATCGATGAAACTGCAAACCAGAGATGTCTTCTCTGATTTTGATTTTTCTTAAATATTTTCTACAGCTAATAATTAGACTATTTTTAGAAGTAGGAAGAATGGGAATACAACATTTGAACATCATTAATCACAAAGTAATTCCTTCTAGTGAATAGATGTGAGACTGATTCATATGTCAAAGTGATTTGTCATTTGTGTAGGAGATAGAACATAACAAGAAACAAGAATTTTTATTTGTAAAATTTTAAAATTCACAATAAATGTATTTTTATGAAAACTATCTTGAAATTCTGACATAGTAACAAGTCCTAACCTTTACTGAAATACTTTCTGTTTTTTTTTAAAAACAAACAGGTTTTAGGGATTGTCCACAACGTAGTCTGCTAAACCTGCTAAGTTTGGTGAGTCTACATGGGGGCTTACATGATATCGTCTGTAACATAGGATAAACAATTCCCAGCCTCCCAATAGCATCCATTTCAATCTTTTGGTTTACTCTTTCTTGTGACAGGGAGTGAGAGGGAAATCTTGGTCTGTAAGGCTTCCAGGTTTCCCATTCTCTCATATGCCCGGATTTACAAAGAAACTTTCCAGGTTTCCTTCACTGCTTAAGAGGTGATCTGCCTCTGTAGGTAATGTACAGCTACAGAGGTAGTTGTGCAAAACACTAAACACTGTTGACTTAATTGCTCCCTTAGCCCACACTGCCTCAGATATGATTCCTCCAGTTCTTAATGGCATTAACTCTATATGCCAGCTCTCAATCCATAGGCAGCTCTTTTTATTGGAAAAATATCACTTCTGATCAGTTAAAATTAAGTAAGTTACTGGGGTCTGACATCCTGAAATCAAGTTAGGCATAGCATAGAAATGGCAAGAGCTTACACATGCATAGGATGGGGAGGAACATAATAAAGCAGCTTGGTGAGAATACTGGCTCATACATCATCAATACATGGCTCATGCGGACTTTGCCAATAGTCAATTCAACCTGTGAATCACAGTATTTGTTACAGTGGAACAATATTTAATTCTTCCTGAATTTCCCTGCCAGCACAAGAATTCCTATCAAAACATCTGAAGAGCAAGTGAGAAGTTTGCTCTCTCCCTCCTAGACCTTTTTGAGGGAGTGGGAAATGAACTTAGGATGTGTCTCAAAATGTGGTATTAGCGGTACAATGTGGGGAGCAAATGCTGATTTAGGAATAACAAATTGCTAGGACAAGATAATACTCATGCAAGAGTAGTAAGAGCACTCAGAAACAAGATAGACAAACTGTAGGCTGTAGTGTGATGATCTTTTCCTCTTGTAGCTTCTAGAAATTCTAATGGCTGTTTTCTCAAAGTGCTTCAAAGGAGGTCTAAGCAGCTCAGATCTGTATCATGTTTGCATCAAGCTAATAGAAATGGCAATGAAAAAAATTGTGATGCCGCACCAAAACCAGGTGAAATTCATCAAGTGATACATGTGGAAAAAATCCTGGCTTCACATATACAGTGACTTTTTTTATTTTTTTTTTACAATGATAATAAGGCAAGAACGAGGGTCATGTGGTAATAATAGATCGTTCTACTAAATTGGCTGTTTAGTGGTCAATAGCAACAATAAGGAGGAAGAGATGCTTGGAAGGAGTAGCTGAGATGAAGCATTAGCCTGATGCAGAGTGACTTCTACTTTGTAACATATAACTCAGTATGGCATTTTTGACAATTTAGCTTAACAAGTTCCTTAGCATTTTAGATGATATGTCCTGGATTGTCTCCTGAATCATCTCCGGTATCATCTCCTGCTGATGCAGGTCTGTTTCTCTCCATCAAACCTGCTAATGTCATACTGCAAACTTGCAAAGAATACACAGACATCTTGGGCTTATTGAAGTAACAAGGATCTTCAGGCCAAAATTCTCGATGACAATTTTTTAATCATTCTGAACATAATGTAGGTTAATATTAGCATATGCGAGTAAGAAAAGTGTAGTGGATTCATTTATATATTTCGTATTGGTTTTAGATACAGAAGGTAAAAAGTGGCTTTATGCCATGTATCAGGAGAATCAGAATGTGCCTGCTCCTCTGCTTCTCCTGTTTTCAAAACTATGAAATAATTTGTGAGGCAGCAAAAGGTTTTATTCCACATGCAAGACTTCATAAAGTCGTCTTAAACTCTAATCCATCAATAAGCTGTATCTTCTTACTAGAGAATCTTTCCACCCATAAAGTTGGGCTTCTCTATTAAATTACATTACTGAGATTTACCACATCCTGTCCTTTATTCCGTGAAAGTGTTAGTCCTTACATCTGTCATCTGAATTTTTGCGCTGAGTCCTAAATGATGTTAATGAGCATGCCCCGAACAGCCTTTCAGATCACATCTGTGGTTCGACATGATCAACTGAACTGCTGTTTTCTGTAACGCCCCAACAGTGTCAATCTAACTTAACACATTTAATTTATAAAGAAGTAGAATGACCCAGCTACATGATCAACAGCAGTGTTCAACATTCTAAAATTAGGATAAAACCGATGATTTTAGAAAAAAAACCCCAGTATCTAATTTTCTAGATAAAATGTACATCTGTACAATGAAAACACTACCAAAAAGGAAAA
The DNA here is from genome assembly GCA_013400055.1 of Nycticryphes semicollaris. Taxonomy (NCBI): domain Eukaryota; kingdom Metazoa; phylum Chordata; class Aves; order Charadriiformes; family Rostratulidae; genus Nycticryphes; species Nycticryphes semicollaris. The sequence continues at coordinate 400,428 of VXBJ01004670.1, read as the reverse complement.
AACCCATCTACTAGGAAATCTAAATACTCATTCATGCTGTTTGTGGTAGAGATAAATTTTAATGTCTTCACACTCCAGAGCAGCAAAAAAAAAATCCATTAGCACACAGATTCTCACAGTCATTGACTGTGTGGGAAGATACAGATGGGTTGTTGTTTTTTTTTTTCTTCATTGCAACAATATCAGTAACAGCAGGAGCCGAAACATACTATGTCATGTCAACCTGAAACAAATTAGGATTTAAGAATCTAATAAAGTTGGGCTTGCTCAGTAGTGCAGTTTGCTAACAGAATGTCATTGCACACAAATGGCATGTGCTGTGAATCGGGTAGCTCTGGCAGTTAAAATACATGTGTTTCCCATTGAGCTGAAATGCCAGCAGTTACCCCACTGTGGGTTTTAGCGTGATACACTGATCCCAGATTTTCCTTGACACTGGATAGTGAAAGAGCTGTATGGCTGAACAATTGAACCGAAGTTCCATTAAGAAAGATTCATGGTAACCAGTCAAAAACTTTAAAATCTGCCATATTGATGCTTACCATACTGTGATACACAGTTGCACAGATTCAGTTAAAAAAGTGCTGATATAATTTGTTCTACACCTATATGAAAAGATTTTTAATAAATTGTACTTTTCTTAAGAACGAAGGTATTAATTGTATCAATTTTTGTGATATTTCTACTGCAATGAGAAAGAAACCAAAAATGTAATGGGCAGATTTCTCATTTTATTACCAATAAATGTAAACATTTATATTTTTGCTTCATATATAGCCAGAGCTAAGAAGCATTTAAGATCTAAATAGCTCCCTATGCAAGTGTCTTAAATCTGATTTGAATTTATAGTCACCCATGTATGTAAAGTCTGAAGGAAAAATTTTGATATAGAGATGTTAATGACATATAACTGTCCCTCGGTTTTTTAGTGAAAGATGAAATTTCATATAAGCATGTGGTGTTTCAAAGACAAGCAGTTGATATAATAGCAAATTCAGAATAATCTCTAATAAAATATTGCAGATTCGAAGCAAAGTTATCCTTCAAAAATTGGCTGTCCTCAACGCAGTCATTTTGTGAAGCAGGACATAGCTCTCTTGTTCCCAAGTGTCAACAGCGCATGTTAGAGTCCTTTGTATGGACTTGGCTCTTCTGTGCAAGGGTAGTATCAATTTGACACTCTTCCTGTTGCACATTTACTCTTTAAACTGCTGCATTTAGAAATGTAAAATTATTATATGTATTAGATGCTAGTTTTTCATCCACTTCAGACTACTCTGTTCTTGAATTAGCTTAAAAATACGGTACGTATTTGAGCATCACTGTTATGTATAAACTAAATGAAATATTTTTACAGTTGTTCATCCCATAAAATACAAAAATGCATGTTAAATATGTGTCATAAAAACTTTAGATCTTCCGGATCCAGTTGACTGGTGCAGAAAGACATCTTTTGGTTTTGGTCTTCTTTTCCTTAACCTCCAGTGTACGGGTTTGTGCTTTCTTAAAGCTAATTGATGGAAAAGCTGGTGATGCTGTATTTTTTCCCCCTTTTTTGGGGGGGCCTGATTAGACAGTTGGACCTTATTATCTTCTAGTATACTGATATTTCCACAAAATTTAGTACTATTAATTGTCAGTTTCAATGTGTGTGGTAAGATTTTAGAAAAATTGAAGTGTCAGTAACTTGGAAGGTTTTCTGTATCGGTACCTAAAATCAATCACTATTTGAAGGAGAAGAAAACTCATTTCTGCAACTTTCCCGTCTTTTACTGAAATAAAAACAGCAGCAGAATTTCTATATGAAAAGTATTTTGTTTAAAGACTAAAAGTAGTCTCTAACCTTCTAGAATAGAAGGTTATAGGGAAATGCAGAAATCCTGGTGATTAACTGAAGAAAACTTCATGCAGCATAGGTGTCCCAGGCTCACTGTACATTTCAGTGCTCCTTGGGGACATTTTATGGCACCACTTTCTTGGGTCTTAGGAGCTGCTGGTACTGCCTTAGCATCATCAACCTGTATGGTGCAGAAAGTTGTTCCAGGACTGCAGTGTTCTCCAGCCAATTGCTACTTCTCTCACTGCATTATTACAAAGGTGAAACCTGGTACCTCCCTGCTCTGCATAAATGTATTGTTATCTTTCCACTTCCTTTAATCTACTGATGGTGGGGACAGCAGTTTTACAGCAGATATTTACATAGGCTTTTTTGTTTTCATCTGGGGAAGGGACAATGGCTGGGGTCTTTTTGTCTGCTTACCTTGTCTATGCCCACCTTTAAAATGGGAATTTGGGTATCAACAGACATTTCAAGGCCAACTTGTTCTGAAATGACCTTAAACCAATTCTTTACAGAAGGCAATTCATTATTTAATTTTACTGTTTTGTCCTTTGACTAGTCCTTGGCTTCCAACAGCACCAAATGGGTATCACATCCCACAGGGAATCATAAGGTTTTTTAAGCTCTGTCACTCTGGTTGTTACTCAGTTGTGTGCTAGATGGTCCTACTTGCTTCTGACTTCCCATCAGAGTTTCAGCGATAGTGAGCCTTAAAGCATCATTATGCAATAGAGTTCAGAACAGATCACATGAAAATATTAAGTATTATTGCTTAGTAGTCTGCCTCCATTACAGTTCTAGGAAGTGTTTGAATTCTCATGGCTATTTATTTCCGGGATTTCATTACAAACATTAAAAACATCTCAAGATTTTTACATGACTCTAGAAAACGTCTGAAGGTTTTAGAATAGAGGGAGAGATGTGACATGCAGCTTTGGTGTTATGTAGTGGTGGGTGCCATGCCTCCATGCCTTTTGGTTTTTTAGTCCATTGGGGTTTTTTTGTTGGTATTTTTTGAGCAATTTTATTGCTCTTTGAAATTTCATGAGCTGTTACCTCTACAAAGTGGGATTTGCGAAAACTGTTCTTATCACTTTAGCAGCTACTTCAGTTAGTGCATCTCTAAGGGCTGAACATCCTCATCCAGTGGTGGTCTGGATAAGCAGATGCAGGTTTTTTTCCAGAGGAGCATTCAGCAGCTCAAGCAGGCTCCTGGCTGACTTGTCTGCTCTGGTGTTCACATGGCTTGTCTGCTCTGGTGTTCACATGGCATGAGGTGGTCTTGGAGGGTCATTTATCTGACTGTGTTCAAAGAGGGCTTCGGACTGTTCAGATTATGTTGAATCATTGGAGTAAACTATGGTATAGTTCTTCGATTTAACACTTTGATGTGTAGGGAACTGTCTATCTGTTGGTCTGCTCATACCTGGAGATCATGGGCATTTGGCTGTCCACCAAAGAAACAGGCAGTAGGTATGTTTTAAATGTACAAGGTTCATAACTTTACCTCACAGTGTGCCTTTTAAAACAGTTATTACTTAGGACCCTTACTCTGAAATGGGTAGAAGCAAGAAGAAGGTGGGCCTACAGCATGCCAATAAACTCTTAAATTTAGTGAAGTGTTTTTGGCTTATCAGTTTTACAATGACGTGAGGATAGTCTTGAAAAGGTATAGAAGGCTTCATGCTGGTACTGGTTCTTCATGATTACCTATCACAACTCTGAATGCGTTCTTCATGATTACCTACCACAACTCTGAATGAAAGAAGATGAAAAATGGCTTGATAAGTTCAGTTTTCAGTTACCTAGTGTTACCTCTTGTTTGGTATCCCAGAGCATTTCTACCAAACTTGTGTCCTCCGTCCAGGACAAGTTAATTACTCATTAAACAGGCATGCTGCATATTTATCCTCCAACTCTCAAAATTCTTATCCAGGATAAGGGAAAAGTATGTAGCGTGTTCCTGGTCTCCTTCATTTATATTGGACTTCCTTTATGAAGCAAGCCCCTGAGAGTCTCATACTGTGCCTTGTACGGTTGTAGGTACTGTTTAAGAAAAACAGTGTATTGGATAAAATGCAGTGTTGAGCTCTAACACATAAGTTGCAATTAATAAAGTACATGGTAAGGAATTTAAATTAAAAAGAAACTCTTTGAAAAATTAATTTTGCTATAACTTAGAATAAAATTAAACATACCATGTAAGTATGTGGCTTCGATATAAAAATTAAAATGTCTTAAAAGTAAATTCAGTGCTGAGCAATCATGTTGATAACTAAAATTTTGACAGTTTGAAACGTTATCCTGTTTTCACCTAGAAAGCTATCAGTTCTCCAGAAACATAAGCTTCTTACCTAGTTATAGTGGATGGCAAAAGTGTTTTTATGGAATGTGGTGGGAAGAGTATTTAGATGTTTACCAGTTGGTAAACTATTGAGACAGCTGAGTAGATGAGAATAAAGGCTGATAGGTGTTGGTGAATCTGGTGAGTGGTATCAGATAAATACTCAGTTATACTGTTTGCACATCCTTGATGAAAAATTGCTTCTGAGAGCATGTAAAGTACAACTCAGCTTTTCCGGCAGTAAGTCGTCTTTTTGACATTGTGGTATTGATGAGTCATTCCATTATCACATTAAAAACCAAGAGCAAGTCTAACTTGCTCAAGCAGTCATAAAACCTTCCCAAGTGTTCAGCTGTGAGAGGTATTCACATATTTTATAGACAACTTGGCAAGAGAACACGTAAAATCCTAGCTTAAAGTGTAATTTTATTAAGTGCTACCCACAGTGAGTATTTGAACATTCTTGCAGCTGCATACACTGGGATTATTTTTAATAAGCTGAGGAATTTTTTAAGCCTCTGTTTCTCTTCTTATGTAGGAATTGTGTATATATCCTCCAGTCAGCATCAGTACTCAGTATTGGGATGCGAGGAACCTATTCCAAGGAAATTAAATTTTTAGAGCAAGAGGAAAACACCTGACAATATAAATGAAAAGCAGAACCTCTTTAGGCATGTGAAACAAATTGCCTTTTACTCAGCATCTCTCATTTTCTTTTTACACAGTGCTTGCTTAACAAATTGTAGTCAATAATCTGCCTCCTGATGGTTCTTTTTGTCGTAGATCTTTACCCTCTTTAAAACCATCCAAGTCTTGGTGACTACCTCTCTGACAGCACTGGTAATAATATTTTGCCCTGGAGTTAGTGATTTTTACAGCAAGCTCTCAAAAATCTTTTGGAAGAGCCTTTCAGACAGCCTTTTTTATAGGTAGCAAAACAGATGTATAGAGAGATGAAATGACATGGAAAAGATAACAATACATTTATGCCTCCCATTTCCTTGTCTCTTGCTGTGCTTACTCTGCATGATCTCTGCCTGACCTACAGTGTTTTTTTCTTAGTTTAATTCATTGAGTTTGTGGTTGTGAGTATATTGCTTTGCTTTTATCTCATGTCTTCAAGCCATAACTCTTTATCTCCTGACCCAAAGCTGCAGGACTGAAGGCTGAAGCTGAATTTCGTTTTTCTCTTCTCAGTGCTCTGATGATCTGGAAAGAAAAATTGGCAGAGCTAAATAGCTGTCAAGGAGAAAGAACACGACAAGCACAGCACACCAAGATTTTCAAAATTGGCTAGTAATTTTAGATGCACTAATTTTGGGTGCATGCTTGACAAAGGAGACTCATTTGCAGCCAGGCCTCAGTTTTGCAGCCAAAATCATTAGTATCTTTTGATATCTCAGCTACCTTAATATTTCTTTAGATAACCTGATTTTAAACAGATGAGATTAAATTGTTTTAGAAAAGATAATTAAAGTCTGTTGGGAATGATGACTAATTTTATTGCTTGTGTATCCTGGTCTTAACTATAACAGGAAAAGTTAACCTTCTAGAAGAGGTTATTACTTGACTTCTAACAAGCTGGCTTTTAATTTCTGACGTGTTTAACTCCAGTTCAAGGGGTAGCTTTTAACAAAAGGCTTAGCTAGTGTTGACTTTGTGTTGCAAACTGCTGAGACCTGCAAAGCTGTGGCCATAAGCAGACCTGGCTAGTGCTGGTCCAGAACAGGCAACAAGATGCCTGTCCCTGGAGCATCCCCTTGAGCAACTCTGGGCTGAAAGGCCAGGCGAGTTTTTCAGGTGCAAAACTAGTCAGGCATGGCCTCGCTGCCTCCCTCCTCGCTTCTGCCTAAGGGGGGCTGCCCCAAAAATAAGATTGTATCACTCCCTGGGGAAAGACAGAATGAGCAGCAGAAAAACTTCCTGGGGCATCTTCTTCAGTTTTCCCTGTGCTTTTGAAACCTCTTGAACTGGCTGTGTTTATACAGTTTGAAGACAGTAGTTGATGCATCATTTATATGTCTGAATAAAAATAAAAGTTATTTTATAACCTCATTTGTGATGTATCTTAAGTTCTAATCAAGCAGAGTTTGACTGGATGTTGCATATTCCTAAGAAAGCAGTAAGTTGAAATAGGTATTGCCAATTTTATTTTTCTCCAAGAACTGATTTATTAGTTTCTGTTGCTCTGAATTTGTGTTGAATTTTTAAGACATCTCCTTACACATTACATTTCAGCAGCAGGAGTCAGTGACTGATTAGTATGCAGAGATTGTTATGGTCCTGGTCTAGCTTAATAGCACTAACCTCAAAATAAAAAGTTAATTAGAGTGAGTAAAGTTATTAAAAGTGCCTGTGTGATTTAAAAGTTGAAGTCTACATTTTCAGGAAAGTCTTAGGCATTTTTGAAACCTGATTAAATTTAAATCCTTATGAGGTTACATGAAAATAGGCCTTTGGCTTTAAATCACCTTAGTGATTTTGAAAATCTTGCTCAGTGTCTTTTGTCTTCTCACGCAATAAAAGGTAATCCTTCGCAGGTGAAATTATGTGTATACCATTCGTAACTATGGAAGAGTGCAAGGACATCATTACCAACAGCATATATTTAGTCAAAGTCCTTCACAGAACCCAAGAGCACTTCAGATAACAGTTAATTTTAAACTGTCACTATTTAGAAACAATTAGATGAAGACACAAGCGAGTATTTATTTCATTTTAGTTTTTCCATTGTCAGGAGAGGCTCATGGCCGTTTGTGTAATGGTAGAGGTTACATTTCGTAGCCCAGAAGTATAAATCTGATGTATGCTGACATCCAAGTGCATCACAGGCTTAGACAGCAGAAGAACAGGCTCAGTCAGAGCGTTGCTGAGGGGAGGCAGAGCCTTTCCTCCAAAACCCCCAGCAGCACTCAGGTGCCATTGTCCGCATTGGCCCATAGAAAACCAGTTTGGTGTTGTCAGCCCAAGTGCCAGGCAATAAAGAGTCCATAAGAGGCTCAGTTGCTACTAACTGGGATTCCTGTTGCTACATCCTCACCAGCAAACCAAAGATTGGACAAGCCTGGAGACTGATCAGTCTTTTCACCTACAATGACTCTCTTTAGCGGCAATTGACTGGCTGCACTTCAACTAGTGTAAGAGATACAAAACCTTTTGCATTTTCCATTTAAAGGAAAATAGTGCACTGAATGAGATAATGAGTAATCTGCTGGCTGCCCTTGGTGAGGGCATGGGACAGTGACAGGATGAAGGAGCTGCAAGGCACATGGGAGCACTTCTAGTGGTGTGGCTGAGGGACATCTGAGGCCCTTTAAATATTTTGCTCATCTTCTGCAAAAGCGTCTTTAGATGGTTGTGATAGTTCAGGTAGTATTGAATGCATATTCTGTTTTATGTGTACTATCTTGATAATATCATAGGTGTTTGATGCAGCTCTGCCTGTCTCCTTTTTTATACTTGTCTAGAATATCCTTGGTATTTAAGACCAACCCTTAAGTCAGCTTCTTTATTAAAGAATGTGCTGCGGAAATTATGCTAATTAAGCTGGAGTGTAATTATGGGCTAGAAAGATTATTTCACAGTCAGAATTGAATTGTTGTAGATAAATGTGCATTAACTTAATAGTGTGCAGCTAATTAGTTTTGCTATTTACTTGTAGAAGTTAAAAAAAAAAAAAAAAAGATGTTATCCATTATACAAAAGCTTGAGAAATGAATATATTGCAAAGCCAATGGGACATGTCTGAATCTGTCTTTAATTATTGTTTTGCTGGAATGTTTCACAGTTTTCCTATTCTGAAATGATAATGGGTACAAGTAGCTAATTAACATACTTAACTTTATTTCTACTTAAAATACATATTGTGCAAGTAAAATGCATGATTGCTGGTTTGACAGTTACATATCTGTAATTCATGCTACAGTGATTATGACATCACGTATTTTAGATCTCATTTTGTAGCAAATGCAGGTAGAGAGTTTTGTTTGCTGTGCATATCCAGCTTTATTTTTCAGGTTCGCCAGCAAGCTGGAACTTGCGTTCAGTGTGTTTTAAGGGGGAAGGCCCTAAGTGTTTACGTGGTGGACACATACACACATTAAACAATGCTCACAACATTGCAGGGACATAGTTGTGGTAAAATACCAAAAACCAAAGAAAGCTGAATTACTTTATTTCCCAAGTTCTATCTGGATCTCCATCTGAAACAAAGCCTCCAGGAGTTTGCCAACAAACACATAATTTTGTATGTTCCGAAAATACCCGTGTTTGCTCTACTTAGGCATTCATAAGTGTGAAAAGAAGGCTGCAAAACATTAGTAAAAATGTAAATTAGTATAATCTTCTGGGAAAATCTCATATAGCCATTTGATTTGTTCTTGTAACTTCATTTATAGAAATTCTTTATGAACTCCATGTGAGCATAGTATTTCATCCCTGGACTTCGGAGTGAAAAAGACTCCAGTATAAATTAAAGTAGTGCTTAAAAAGTATAATGTCAAACTCAAGTGTGGTGTGCTCTGAACTCCATCTGCAATGTAGCCAACAGAGCTTGCGGTATGATCACCTTTCTTTATGCTTAAATGAAAAAACATAGAAGAGGGAGATATTTTTTATGAAACAGAGACAAAATCATTTTGAAATGGTCATTTTTCCACTAATAAATAAATAACTCTAGATATAATATACCCTGTTGTGGAAGTTCCACAGCTTTTCCACACTAAGTTTTAATGGAACTGCATATCAATTTAATTTTTATCAGGTTATAGAGAACACAAGTTTCTATGTGAATTCATATTTGCCATTAGAAGAAAACTTATGAACAGCAGGTATTGACACGGAACAAAAAAAAAAAATCTCAGACTTTACCCAATCCCAGCCTGCCCTTGTGCAAACAACGGAGCTGAAAAATCTGTGAATTCCGTCTATTTGAACTTCACTTGAATTTACAACAGTAATTTGAAATATGAATTTCCAAATCATACAGATTTTGTCCTAAGATGACCAAATTTGTGAAACTACGGTTGTATAAGAAACACATTTATTCTGCTTGCAGACATCAGTGGCTATGATAAAAGGAAAAAAAAAACAAGGCAGCAATCAAACTTTGCTTCTGTATCATGTGTGACAGGCAGTTGATTGCCAGCATAGACAGCGAGCTCTTGTGTCTGTTCTATCCAAGCATGTTCATGTTTGCCAGAAAGCAGGTTATGCTGTCCAGCCTTCATCCGAGTGTATCTCAGGGGAGGAGGAGGAAGGAAATAAATGGTTATCAGGATGGATTTGGGGTCTGTAAATGAGAGTTGATAGAGATGACTCAAACCACCTGTCACAGAATCACAGAATGTCAGGGATTGGAAGGGACCTTGAAAGATCATCTTAGCAGGAGTTTCCTACAATTCTGGGGGTGTTTTAGAGCAAAATCTAATTTCTGGAGTGACTGGAGTCATATAGGGTATGCAAGCTACACAGATTGCACATACTACAGAATCAATGCGTAAGTCCTTAACCACAGATTAAACTACTTTGAATCGTAAACATATCAGAAATTATTTTAGAAGCAACCCTGGTATCAGTGCCTTAGTTGCCTGTAACCATGATCTGAGCACAGGCACTGGAATCTGAGGCCATCATTCATGTTAGAGCTATAGGTTGTAAATACTGGATGATTTTATAGCTGGAGTCAGTGCTGTCAGCTGAACACACAGAGGACAGTTTCAAATTCGGAGGGAGAGGCGTTGTCCTCTTAGCTTAAATAAGGAAATGGGTGGGGGGGAGGGGTACCCAAAACCTGAAAAGGAATTGGGTCTGAGATGGAAAAGGGAAAGGCGCGATTCCCAGTCTGTACTTCTTGCAGTTGGCATTTCAGGATATTGCACACCAGCTACATTATTGAACCAGTGAAGGTAATGGGCACTGGAATTCAAAGAGATAAAAAATCACACCCAGAACGTGTTACATGGAAATAAGTACCATACCACTGATAACTAACTACTGTACAACTAACAACTAATCCTTCTTCTGTAGGTAGCTGTACTTCCACAGGCAGAGAAAAGATTTTTGATACATGGAGGCACATATTTTCCCTTAATATATTCTAGCTTCAAAGACCTCTTTAAGATATTGATTCTGATTTCTAAATGCCAGATTCTTGGCCGTATTGCGTTCATTAATAAGGGCAATTGCCCTGAATCAATAGCGTGATTATTTTCTGCAGTGGATTTAATATATATATATGTATGAATGTATATACACAGTGTTTCACAGTTCAGCTGGAAGCATTTCTGCAGTAGTGCTGTGCAGAACATTCTGCAGCCTCATTCTTTTTGTAAAGGGTAGAAAAGTCGTGTCTCAGTTGTAACCTGATAGGATGGCAACTAAGAGAGGAGCTGGTTTTCCCCATTCAAAGGATGTTTTTCTGTGAGTTGCATTTTACTGAGGTAAAACTATCAAATATACATATGGGATGTCTATTTTATGTTCATTTAAAATCTACAGCCTAGTTCTGCCATAAATTCTGAATATTGTCCATGTAAATTTTTTTTCTCTGATTTGGCTTTTGCGTTATTTTTTTAGGTAAGGCATGCTGTTCTTGATTTGGCTTTGTTGCTGACAGCAGTTGAGAGCAGTGCTACCAGTTGTTGCACTGGTAGCACGGGTGGTACTTTCTGTTAATCTTACCTGTTTGCTGATGAGTTTGTAATTCTTCTGCTGGTTTTTGTGTCATCGTGGAGATGGCATTTTTGTGAAGCCCAAACAGAACAGAAATGTTATCCTACAAGAGACCCAGCCAGAAACCATCCTTTCTCCTTTTATTCCTCCCTGCAAGTCCAGAAGGATGGCTTTGTTTCCTGATTTAGTAATCTGAAAAGGGCGATACTTTGATTTGTTTGGTTTGTTGATGCTTTGAATAGCAGAGGACACCATTGAAACATGATTTCTAACAAGAAACAGCAACAGCAAAGCAACATCCCTTCTAAATAGATATGTGTGGACAAATATTCATTATTTTTTTCATTTATGACCTGAAACTGTTGTTAGGGTCAACAAAATTTGAGATGGATTAAAATTTCCCTACGTGAAGCCATCTGTAGTTTGAGCAACTTATGTTGCAGCATACGTGCCAAATAGCAGGAGAGGTGCTATCAGAAATTGGCTTTGATGGCCTAGAAGGTCTCTTCTTGTCCTGCACTTCCCTAAAATATTGACCAGATCCTCTGTATTTCTAAAATCTTGAAAACCTTTTGCAGTCAGCTAACAGTGAATTGGTACATTCAGTTCAGAGTTGAAAACTAGGGTTGAGGATTTAATCATGTCTCTTCTGACTTTTGCCTATTTTTCTATTTTTCCTCTGTGAGAAAGGCATGTAAGCGCTGTCTCTCTTTATCCATGCCTGACATGAGGAAGATGATATCTATCTACTGCATTAGGAGAGTTCCCTAGAATTTCTGCCATGCTTTGAAGTAGATAAAAGGCATGTGATGGGAAGTAGCAATAGTATTTGAGTGTCACTACTCATTACTGGTGGATATTTTTCCTTCCATCCAACACCTTTCCATCTGAGCAATTTTTAACAATTTGACTCTTTTGTTATTGATCCTATTAACTTTCTGTCTCCTGAGTGTCATGTCAAATATATCTTGCATCATTACACTGTTTTTGTGGTTGTACATTGAGATACTTCAAGCTAGCATGCAGGAGTCCAGTTTTTTTCATTTTTTTTAGTGAAAAGTGAAATAAAGGCAGCAAAGAAAAGCCATTAGTCTGTATTTCACTTTGTCAAGAAGATCAAATTCAAGTGTATTTATAGAATTGTACAGCTTGCAAGTTTAATGAACAGAATTAGTTCCTCTGCTTCTCTGAAAGATTGGAGTCTAACAAAAGTACGGTTTGTTGTTTGATTTTTTTTTTTTTAATTTGGTATTAGACCTTTATGTGGGTTTTCCTTTTGACCTTTCAGACTTGGTGTTTTGAGTGCTTCAGGGCAAATTCTGGGGATTATCAACTTGTATGACATTTGGAGTCACCTTTAAATTGTATTGTTTAGTATTCATTATTTAAGCATCAAAAGATTGTCTACTTTGAAGAGCATACTGTGCTCAGAAAGATGGGGAGTACTGCAAAGGGTTAGATAAGAACAATGCCTGGGCATGTATGTGTGGAAGTAAAGTGAGAGTTGCTGCTACTCAGTGACAAAGTAAGACAATAATGTACTCAGTGGAGTAATTGCTAAGCAATGGAGGTAGCACAAGATATTTAGGAGTACTGCTTTCTTAATACTTCAGATGGTCACCCTTTCCTCACCCTCACCCCAGTTGTATAAGGTATTTTGGCTTGTGCTAAACTGCATGCACTGTTGGCATTGCCTGTTGTCTGTTCTTTGTGTGCACAGAAAATACCCAGTTTCTGGTTGTAGTGCTCCCTCTTTTCCCATGGGAAGTTACCCAGATGGCCACCTGCCCATGCTTTTTATTTGCAGATAGGAGGAAACATCTAGTTTGTTTGCTTTTTTATTTCCCCCAAACCTGAAAAAGCCTGAGTTTCCATGATTCCTGCTGGAGAAGGGTAGAAACAGTTCTCCTCTTACCACCCTGCAGCTGCTGGGCCAGAAGCTTGGTCAGAGAGCAACAGGGAGAGATGAGCCATGTGTTGTCACGTTGGTTATCGTGAAAGTCATTGTACTTAATAACATGACATTAAAAGCTTAAGCTGGAGAGAGGTGGAGTGTCTCAGAACTTTTTAGGAACTCTTGTGGTGGTGGTTATTTCAAAAAATAATGTGGATACTCTGAGACTTCCAGCAAGTATTGAGTGTACCAGCTTCTCCTGCAGGTGAGCATGGTTTGAATTGTTACCATTGGTGCTGATAGGCTAATGCTAAATCTTCCTCTCTAAATAGGTCTTCCTGTTTTCCTAGGAAAAACAGGGGTTTATGGTGTAAGATTTATTCTTTGGCAAGCATACGTTTCTACACGGCCAGGTAGGAGCAGGATCTCAAAAGCTTTTTCCTCTGTTGTTGAAATACAGAGGTTTAGGGGCCACTAAATGGGAACACTGGTTCTAGAAGAGGAGACAATTTTGATTTACAGGTCTCTGGAGACAGAGAATCTATCAAACCTCATAGAGAGGCATTAAAGTAAATAACTGTGTGTGACAAAGTAAGTCAATGACAGAGTCAAGGCTAGAATCCCTTAGGTCTGTCTACTGTTTTAATCTCCTGTCTATGTTTCCACCTCTCTGATCTATGAAGAAAGCATATCCACATCTGTAACAGCTATTTTGCTGCTAAGCTACATTTCACAATCTGAAGTCTTCCCTGTGAAGTGTGAACTCCTGTACACGGACAGAAGAAAGCATAAACTGATTTCTCAGAGAAGGGTTAACTTCGCATATTTTCACAGCTGCAATGTATTAAGCTACTGTAAGACCGTTCTGTAATAGGGGGTCAGAAAAAAATGCCATTACAAGGAGAAAGAAAATAAATTAGGCAGCTTAATGACATCTTGATAGCTTACCTAATTTGCCTCTTACTCGCCTTTGCAGAAGCAGTCCCTGTATATGCAAATGCCTCCAGAGGAAGAGATAAAACAAGATTTTCAGGACTATTCCAGCTCAACAGTCCCAGAAGACAAGTGCCACTCTCTAACCAAAAAAACCCTAACAAACAAAACACTAAACAAACCATATGGTACGAACGCCAAAATTAAAGATATCCCAAAGCACTGAAGTTCCTAATTTTTCTCTGCTCCCAACTCAACAGTATAGAGAAGAGATAACATTATACCAGCTACAGCAGGGTACAGCTACCTCAGGATCCAGGCAACTTTTTTCTTAAAAGCTCCCTCACTGAGAGTGAAGGAATTAGGTATTTATAGATCAGTACTGATAGTGTGAAGGATTATTTCATAAACGTTCATAAATATATTTTGGTTAAAAAGGCTTTTATAAATGTTATCAGGGTAATCTTGAGCAGATAATACTTATACCTCTGAATGCAGTTGTGTTGTATTGTAGGCAGTAACCTAGAGCTGCAAATAGTACCACATGGGCTGGCATCATTAGGTAATCTTTACTTGGCTGTATCATAGAATCATCTTTAAAATCTTTTCCTCTTAAGATGAAAACTTTCAAGAAACTTACAGACACATCAGCTCCAGACCATTTTTGTTGTGTTGAAGTAGTTCTCATCGTGCCTTTTCACAAGCTCACTTCTTAGGGTTTTCTTATTTTAAAATCTACATCACTGCAAATAATGTGAGAACATAAAAGTCATGCTTTAGTGGGGAAGGTATAAAGGATACAAAAGTAGAACTGCAAGATGGTATATTTGCCGTTGTACAAATCAGTTTTAGCCCTTTGATGTATCGGAGAAGTGATTTTTTTTTTTTTTTTAAGTGCTGAAACCTCAGGTTTATGGTTCTGTTTAAGACCAGGGAAAAGCTGAGCATCACCATTGCTGCTTGGCAGAGCTGGACAGGAATCCTGCGCACCTGCCACAGCACATTCTCCTCTGCACCTTATTAGCAGACACAAATACATTGTAAAAACCACAGTTGAGATGAATCTATGTAAGCACTACTGCATGGTGGTTCCAGTTTAGGCCACATGGATGCCTAAACCAAGCAAGATGTCATAACCCAAGAGCAGCATCCAGATTTTTAGCAGGATTGCCAAATGTTTGTACAGCTGGTTTACGTTCAGCTGTGCTGAATTTGAAATCTAGGGAAGACATAAACCACATGCTTAAATAAAAATAAAATACGTATTGAAGTGCAGTGAAATGTTTTTGACTGCTCATGTATTATACAGTTCAAATATTTAAATAGTATATTACCAGAATGAAGAGTGTTGACCATTTGCATTGGTGAAATTATTGATTTGGTCAAGTGGATCCAGGTATGGCAGGTAGTGTGCTAATGCTGCGTATAGTAACACGTCTCAGTATACATTGGTAAGTAGATCCAGTGTGTTACTCAAATGAGAATCAGTAACTGTTGGGCCAAACATATCTATCTTATGTTTGCCTGCTCAAGTGCTGACAAGCTCTGAAATCAACTTTTCCCATACCTCAAGTGTCATTAGACTCTGTAGTGAAAAGCTTCCTCCACTTTCTGATTCCATTTGTACCAGTCAAACAATTTTTTGCCTGCAAACTAAATTTACAGTTGTGCAATTAAAAAAGATTAAGCAACCCAGCAATGAGGATATTATTGCGATCATTTTTCATGTTACAAAGCCACTTGGCAAGCACACTGCTCTAACAGCAGCTCTTCAGAAAGTGTTGCAGGAAGAAGCAAATGGTGAAGATTTGTGAGATTCAAGAGTTGCAGGTTTGGCGAGATGTGTACCTTTACTCTGTGTGACACTGGGTGCATTTGCATCGGTCATACAGAGCACCCTGCGTAGGCTGTGGTTTCAGGTTGGAATGAACAATAATGCAGATGGATTTCTTTGTTTCATTAGAATGTACATTTTTATTCAAAGAAAGTACATCTACAATGCCTTTTCTCTGTCCTTACTTCTGGTACTTCCAAATTGAACCTAAAATATGTCAGATTATTTTGTTCCTAACTTTTCTAGTAGACTAGTAGACTGGGTTTGGTTTATATTTCTTGAAAGAACAAAACAGAAGTACACCTGATGAGTCTCTCTGCTGATGAGGGTTCATTGCTTCCCTAAGGGGTGAGTATTAGGCCCAAACCTGCTGTAACTACATTTTGTGGATATATGTAGTTTGTATAAGTGCAGGGCTGAAGATGAAGGTGATCTTGCTTGTTCTTGTAAACTTCTTTGGCCAAGTTTGGCTAGAGAGGACAATGTGGTGAAGGTTTTGCAGGTTTTCGAAGCTGAGTGGAACAGAGATTGACTTCTCTGTATTTTATTTCCTGAAACTGTCTGCTAAAAGTACCCAACATTCATGCATTATATTTTCAAAGCAAATATAGTAGTTCTGCCTCCTCTTGAACTGTGGCGGACCATTCAGACCAGGCTGACAATCTCTGTATGTGTTTACATATGATGAAGCGTGTTTGAAAAGGGGAAAATATTTAAGGAAATATTCAAATTTAACTCCTAATAAATATAAGTATGTGTTCACTTTTGTTTGACCTACTGTTATAGAATCACAGAAAAAAATGAGGGAATGAGCTGGTATGTGGCTTCTTCCTCTTCATATCACAATCTTTGTCAGTGGATTATGTTTAGATATTTTTTATTTAACATCTTGTCTTTGCTCTTTTTGAATGTACGGAGGTAAAGTCCTTGGAGAGAGATTCCTGTAATATTGGTATATTTCCTTCCAAATATTTTTAATAGGAGTAGATTTCTCCCTTTAAACATGGGAGGTAGTCGTTCTTTGATCTTCTCTTGGCGCTTGATTAGTTTGTCTTCTGTTTGATCCTGAGCTACATGTAGTTTGTTTTTTTCCTAGTAATACCAGAAAACCATCCTCACAGCTCTCCTTTCAAAAATGAAGCGGAAGAGATTTTTCAGGTGTTATTTATTGAATTTTTGTGAGGAGAGGGGAAAAGCAAACAGAAGGATATATCGCTGTGGGCATAAGTTCAGCAAAAATCTTGTAGGCTGGCATTATCAGCACCCCAATATGTATGAGCTAGAAATCTAGAAAAGATTAGCCTTAACTCAGATTATATTGTCTTTGCCTTTGAGAGGTATGAAAACCTCTCCTTCACCAGGCTAAGACTGCCTCAAATATGTGCATGTGGATTAAGGCAGGCAGGTGCATATGGACCAATCTTATTTAAACACACGGTTTTGTAATAAATATATCTAAAAATTGTTCATTGTCTTTCTTTGATAAATGCTTGGTGGTAGTTCAGTCTTTGTCAAGCATATGGTTCTTTATAGCAGGCATCTTCACAGCACTGCCTTCGGGGAATGCTGCTGAGACGGGAATAGCTCTGGGTGTCAGTGCTTGCCTGTGCCAACTGCTTGATCAGATGTGATCTGCTCTAATAATGTACATCTGCTATAAGAACACAAGATCTCACCAGATTCACTGTGACCAATGAATGGAGAGTAGACAGAGCCATCACACCTGCTTCTCCAACATTGTGTGGAAACGATCAGTATCCTTAGTTACCAACTGGAGACCTGTGCTTTTAAAAATTATTTTATAGCCTTTTTAAAATCAGTGCAGATATAGTTGTAGCAGGAATTTTGGTTTTGCTTTTCTGCATGTCATCAGCACTTGCGGTAGCAGAAAAAGAAAATTCTGGCATAATTCAGGCAAACATTCAGATGCAGTACATGCTCAGTGTTCAGCAGCACCTTTAAGTGATCCTATGTAGCTAGTGCACTCAGCTGTGTTACTAACAATCTCTCTTAAGTCTGCATTTCCTTTACTTTCTGATATGCCTATGTGACATGACGGCAGGAGCAGGACTTGGTTTTGATGCTTGGGTACTTGCTGTACCCAAGCCAGCCTGGATTTCTTCGTGCTACTGCTTCTGTTGCTCAGTTTCAGGGTTGTTGTGTCTCATGTCCAGCTCCTTGTTGATTCTCTCAGTTGTTCACAGATGAAATGTAGCCTATTGTGATAGTCTAGGCATACATATTGCCAGCTTGCATATAACTTGGCCTTTCCCTTTGGGTCCTTTGCTACCCCTGGAACAGTAGCCTGTTGTAATCAATAGAACATCTGCCTTAGTCACCATTTCAAGCTAAAACCTGTGGGAATTAGATCAGTCCTACATTCCTAGGGCACACTTTTTATCAAAGAAAGAAGGTACAACACCTTGGCATGCTTTGGTCAGTGTCCTCAGATGAGGAAGCTTCCTAGACACTTCTACAACCTGCTGAAATATTTGGAGTGCAAGGCAAAAAGCTGTGAAGTTCCTGCACAACTGTGATTCTCTTGAGCCCACACCACCACACGAATAGCTTAATGTTGGTATTCCAAGGGAAATGGAGGTACTAGTGGAAGATCTTGAATGTACAGATGCTAGTTTACCCTTCATTTTTGGATCAACTACACAGATACTGTTTGATGGCATTCTCCAAACTGTGTGCCATGCACCTCCCTAGATTTACTCCAGCCTTCTGGCTTGTTTCACCATCTGTGTGGATCGCCTTACTCAGATTTAGTAAGCATGGGGATGTTAATAAAGGACACAGGCTTAGCCTAGTGTTTGTTTAGGATATTCACTACAGTTTCAGGTTTTGCTTAATTCTAATTTATAATTTTCCTAGGGATTGGATGCTCCTGTGTTGCCAGTTTAACTAATTTCCATATTTCACAATCTCAGATGTTTCCCGGAAATTGAAGTAGAACTGGTTTTCATTATCCTTCTCCATTTCCTTAATCTGACCCTTATCTTCATCAAGTACTGACCGTACTGCTTTGTGTTGGTAGGGAGTAAAAGATATTTTGCAATCTAATTTCAATCACCTTTTCAAGGTGCAACCCAGTTTATTCCAGCTCTTGACTTCTACAACATACATGCCTTCCTTCCCTACTAGTTCTTCTTTTTCTTTTACTTTTTATTTGGCTCTCTAATTTAATATGCATGTTTTGTCATGTAGGTATGCTTGGAGCCATGGCCTGAAAGTTCCTTCACATCTATGCAAAATGTTTCAGATAGTTGTGTACTAGTGTCTTTGAGAAATTCCAGTCCTCCTCTCTTTTCAAGACTTCTGCCAGTTGCCTTCATTAAATAGCCTTCCTAACTGCTCATAATTAAGCCAAATAAAAAAAGGTTTTTTTCAAGTAAATGTTGTTAATAGAACTATAAGCTTGTGGTTTTTTTTAAAAAAAAGTCCTCTCTTTCTCTAGCTTACTTTTTTTCCACCTATAAGAGACTTGTATAAAACAAATGAAAAATTTAAACCCCTGGAAATTAGTCCTTCTTGCCCTGAAGTCTGCTAAAATTATCACAATTATTCAAGCAGCCTTAACTGTTGACAGAAGTTTTTGTTTGTTTTATATAGCTACGGTATTTCATTTAGAAACTACTAAAAATATAATCATGTTAGAGACCATCTGCTTGAAATTACAGTGCATACTGGGGCTAAATTTTTAAACTTTTTTTCCCTGCTTTGTTTATTATCTCTCCTAAAACTGGTTACATGACAAATTCAGTTTTCAGTGCTAAGGGTTCCTTTTCTGAATTAATTTTCTGCTTACATCCGAAGTGCACAGAACCATTTCCAAAAAGCATTCATATGTCTCTTGTTTGTTAACTTTTCATCTGGGAGATCAGAGGGAAAAATTAGGCACAGCCTTGTTTTCATATGTACATGCCATGTCAAAACTGCAGGTTAATCAGAACAATTGACTGTAGCTTTGATGAAGGAACCTTCTCTTTTTCCCCGCTTAATTGTGTCTTCTGGTCTGGGTTCCAGGACAAGAGGAAGAAGAACCTGAGCTGGTTGTCAGGCTCCGTGACGTACCACTGTATACAATTGTTTATTTATTTGTTTTCAGTTCAAGTAATACACCTATTTTGAAGGAGAAAAATTACTTTGTGAGAGAATTTAGTGATAGAATTTCCAGCACTTTGAAGTGTTATTACTTGGTGTAAACCAACTCATTTCAAATGTTCCCCTTTGTCTTGTCATACAAGATGTTTTCTTCTGGTATATTGTATTCTCTCCAAAGTACCAAAAGTTGCACTTGGCATCTAGAATTGAAAATGAGAATAAGTTAAAAGTGGAGCTAGGATAATTAATTTGTCCTCAGTAAAGTTAGTGGTTTAGGGTTTTTTATTATTATTTTTTATTTTTATTTATAAATAATTTTTGTAAGATTGGTTTGCTGAGAGCCATGTTAATAGGAGGTGGGTCTAATGTGTTTGAAGAACCTGTGAACGTGTGTTAACATGGTTAACAGTAAGAAAACAAGCATAAGAGGAAGCTAACCCATCAAATAACATTGTTTCTGTCTCCTCTGCCAATTTATGATTTGTTTATGGGTTTGTACTATCCATTCTTAAACAGAAATAAGTGTTTAAACAAAGAATCACTTTTCAGCTGTTAACACAGTCATAGTAAGATGGTACGCACAGAAAATGCAGTGTTTGCCATCTTCAGCTGCTGAAGTTTCTAGCCTTCCCTGATACCTTTTACAATGTTGTCTGAATTTTCCAAATATAAATTCAATGTTAAGATCTTTCTGAACATATGTAAAAGGTCTTCCCAACATTCTATATCATCTCAAGATTCATTGAAATAGTCCATATGTGATTTATTATTTCATCTTCATGGTTTCCATGTATTAAACATTTCATGTGAAATTCAATATTCATGAGTTAACATCTGTTTTATCAGAAGAGAAATAGCCGATGAAATTCTCAGTGCATTTTTTATGTCTCCCATTTATATTCTGCATCTTCATAAAGATACAACCTTAACAACAGCTCTTAATCTGGAAAACATCCCATATCAGAAGAGAACAGACAATACCTCTGTTCTGTACTAATTAATTATTATTGTAAAATAAGTCTTATTTCAGTGAGATGTCTTGGAGAACTGTTCTACTTTAAGTGGGGTGCCTGATTTTAATTGAGACAGACTACAGAGCTACTGTAAGAGTTACTCAAACACAGGTAAATTCTCCCAGTGACGTATGTACACTTGGCCTCATTGCAGCAGAATCCCCATAATTTGGGAAGGAGACTAATGATCAGGAATATTTTTCCCAATATTATAGCTGGACTCTGCAACAGCTCTTGTTTTATTTAGCAATAAAATCCCAGGTGATCATAACTGCTACAGAGAACATACAGCATTTTTCATAAGTCACCTCTTTGCCCTATTTTCCCTCTATTACTTTGTACATGTAGCATTAGAAGATGGTGAAAATATTTTCATGGCACAAAAAATTAGCTCTTAGGGAAAAGCCATGTGAGAATTAAGTATCTCTTGCAGAGTGGCAGTGTGCATGCGTGGCTCTTGGGACACAAAGTCCAAAGCCATTTTCATGAATGATTTTACCATTAAACATGGAGGGGGGGCGAAATTTACCTGAAGCAACAGTTTTAAGTTCAGTTCTGGAATCTGCAGAGTACCTGCTGAAATTTGTTCAATACGCTGAGATTCAGATGTTTCATTTGATGCTAATGGTGTTTCATGCTTTTTTGAATTAAAGGCAAGTACAGAGACAATTGTATTTGCCTAGCTGCTTTAGATTGAGAAGTATGAATGAAGGTATAAAAGTAATCCGATGTGTAAGTGTGTATTGTGTAATTGTAAAATTGTAGAATCACAGGAGGGCTGAGGTTGGAAGGGACTTCTGGAGGTCATCTGGTCTAATTCCCTACTCAAGCAGGACCCTAACTGTGTAGTAGTTTTACACCGAGTATGGACCATATCTGGAAAAAATAAACCAAAAGACAAAATAAGTCATTGCTTTCTATATAAGATGGCAATTTATATCAAATAAAGACTGCAGAAAGTAAAAAGGGCTTTTTCACAAACTAGTGTTTCATAGGTATCCATGTGTGGTTCTGATTCTGCCCTCTACATTTTAATAGAGAATATATAATAGTATAAGCATGTGTCTTCTTTCTCTTTTCTTATATTTAGATTTCATATAGTCACTTTGGAAACTTCAGCAGTTAGAGACCTAATTCCATAAAGTTATTTAATTATACTTTACATAACCTTTTTTTTTCCCCCCTCTTGCAGAGAAGTACAATTTAAAATTAAAAACTTGACACATTTATCCACAAATAGCAGAATTTTTGATGAATCTTTTTTGTTTCCTTTCTCACAGAGAGTTTGGATGGCGAGATCCAGAGCTTCCAGAAGTTATACAGATGTTACAGCATCAATTTCCCTCAGTACAGTCCAATGCTGCAGCCTACTTACAACACCTCTGTTTTGGAGACAATAAAATAAAAGCAGAGGTAAGATTTATAAATCCTTTTTTTTTCAACGGTGATGCTGTCTGACCCTTATCATCAACAGTTATTTATATATACTTTTAAGAGTTACAAAAGCAATCATGTATATATCTGGACCCATTTTACTCAAATTTTCACTTAACTAATTTGTTGCAATTACAGAAAGTAAAAAATGCATAAAATATTATCACTTTTTTTTTTGTTTGGTTGGTTGGTTTTGAATACTTTGATTGCATACCATTTAAACAGTGTACCAGTAGTTGTTCAGGAAACAGCTAGTGGTATAGTCTTGATTTCACTGAAACATATGGGCATTTGCTTAGGATTTTCAAAGAGAGATGTTCAGACACTGAATACAAACAGAGAAAATTAAGCAAAAGGTTTCTGAATCGATGCCTGCTTTAATGTATAATTGTGTGAATGGAGTTTAATTTCATTGGATTTGCAGCTTGAACCTGTGATTGTTAGTCTATGATCTTGAAATACACTGCAGATTGTATCTAAATGTAATTCAAAGAGCAATACAGACTTTGTTCTGTACCTGTAGCGGATCGGTACTTCTTGCTTGCTTGTTCCCTGTGGTTAATGGGACCAGATCAGCTTTTGGCACAAGTTAAAACAGAAGGAAGGCAGCTCTGAGGGATCTGACAAACACACAGGAGTCAATTAAAATTGAATGAGTGAAGCTGTTACCAGCCCCAGCTGCCTCCCTTGGCCCTCTCAGAGATACTGCTAATCAGGGACATGTGGTGTGCACATAAATCTGTGCCTGTGCTGGCATCTTTTAGCCTGGCATGTAAAGGTAAACTGAGATCAGGATCTGCTATTGCTTGTTTGTCAGAACTCTGCAGCGATGCTGGCTTGCAAGTGCATCATTATCCTGCCCTCAGCACATACTGCTGCATGGGTCTAACCAGCTATAGCAGCTTTCCCTTTGAGGCTTTTTCATGCTGAGGAAATTCCCGAGTGAGTAAGTGTGTGATTTGCTGGCACTGGCAGAACTGCACTGATTGCATACATCATCCCAAACATCCTAGAAATAATAATAAAAAAATGTTTACATGAATGTTAAGATGAAGAACAGTTGTGCACTGGGAAAAAGAACTCTGTTACAGGTATTGCTGGAGATCTTAACTGCACAGTCTTGCCATACTCTCTTCTCCTCCTTATTCACAAATCAGTTTTTCAGTAAAAGAATTGATTAATCTCTGAGAAAGGCAGTTAAATGATTAGGGCAATTTATTCATTGTACAATCTGTGCTTCCTCCTGTTAGCCGTAGATTGAGAGCCCTTAGGTAGCTATCACATTTGAGAGAAGAAGATGGTTTGATTTTTGTTGCTAGCCATTTAGGGAAAAAGAAGACAGATTGTTGTTGATCTAACCCATCCCACTAGGACATCAGCTTTCATAAGCTTCAGGCTTATGAGCTGGAAGGGTGAAGGTAAGTATATAAAACAATACAGCACTAGGCACCTCTCTAAGCTTCTCCTCTGAAAAAGGGTAACTGATAAAATGAGAATTCCTCATCTTCTGGTGTTTTTTTTTTTTTCCACCTTAAAATATGCTTTCAAACTTCTGGTACTGTGAATATTTCTAAGGCAGCAAATGATGAGAAGTGTTGTGCACTTTTCTAATGCTTTGTGAAACTGTCTAGACTAAAGCATCCAACATTAGCAAGCTATTTTATCTTTATCTACCTGTTTACCAACCTGTAGTATGTGGTGGTAAGTCCTGTTGTGTTTAGGGCATGATTCAGCAGAGCACTTAAACAGTTCCTGTGGTTGTTTATTGGAAATAGGACCGACCCAAAGCGCTCGGTAGTGTGATTAGGGTCTGCTTGAGTTCTCCACTGAATAAGAATTTCTTGAGGAACCTTTTGTGTGAGAAGTTAAAAATCCTGTCAATAAGAGGATATCACAGCAGATACCCCAGATTTCTAGTAGGCTTATGCCTGGCCAGAGGAACTTGAGTGGTGCCATTAAGCCTGCCTGTAACAACTCACATGCTGTTACGGATGTGTCTGAACTATGAATTGAAGTAATACCTAAATAATAGGAACTGATACAAAAGTTCTTCTGTCTGTGAAATACTTGTGTTGTCGTCGTGTGCTGTGGCCAGCTCTCCTGTGTCTGAGAACAACCACTTTTAATATCCCATTCCTTCTTCATGGAAAACAGGGCCCTAGTCCTGCCACACGCAGTCACAGGGAAACACGCCAGCTCCAACATGAGATGCAGGGAAAAGAAACAGCAGGGCACGTCCTAATTTTTATTTTCCTTGAAACTCCTCATCAAATTAGTGACTATGAATTTTGGAAGCCCAGGTATAAGTTTGAGATAACAAGGCCAAAAAATTGCAACTCTTTCGAAGCACAGAAAACTATGCCCTTTTGCCAGATGCCTACCTTCAACATAGCAAATGGCTTGGATTAAAGAAGGAAAACTGTCTTGGTGGTCTTTCAGACCCTGGAGACAGGACAAACATAGGAATGTGTAAGTTAAGAAAACTTATCTTCTCAGTGACGGCCAGGGATGGGACAATGGGTGCAAGCTGGAACATAGGAGGTTCCACTTAAATATGAGGAAAAGCTTCTTCACAGTGAGGGTGACGGAACACTGGAACGGTCTGCCCAGGGAGGTTGTGGAGTCTCCTTCTCTGGAGACATTCAAAACCCTCCTGGATACCTTTTTGTGTGACCTGCTCTAGGTGTTCCTGCTCTGGCAGGGAGGTTGGACTAGATGATCTTTCAAGGTCCCTTCCAGTCCCTGATATTCTATGTGATTCTGTGAAAACTGCTGATATTTTATATGCTTGACAGGCACTGAGGAAAAAGCAATCTGAATTAACTTTATAATTTATTAAGCGTTTACGTGTACCATGCATTTGAACACAAAGACACGCACAGAATGAATATTCTTATGCAACAATTTAGTTTATTTACTGGTTGCATTGAATTTGAAATGTAATGCAGTTGTTAAAGTTTCAAATCTGGAGCTATTTGACAGAAAAAACATAACGTTCATTTTCCTTTATCACTAATGGGCATCAATTTGTCACTGCAATTAATGGCTATATTATACAGAGTTTCTGGGAAAAACTGTCTTGAAATACCTTTTTTGATTCTTTTAAGCAAAGCATGATTTATACTGTATTGCCTATCAAAAAGGTGACTTATGATCTGTCCTTTGCACCTGACTATTCCCTCAATCTTCCAGGGCTTGGGGTTTTTTTTTGGATGGTGGTAAATTTATCCTAATCTCATAGAAGCTTAGTGCAATTTGTATAAAATTTCTCCTCTGTACTTTGTAGGCAGAGGCCTTTATGTTCCATTTGAGTAGAACAGTAGAACAACTAAAATTTAGACAGAAATAGGAAACCACAACTATGACTATATGCATTTCCTATGTGATTCCTATCATGTTTTATGGTTTTACCACTACATTTTTGTCTTCAAAAATATGTTAATTACTGTGACTGAAGTGTGGAACACTAGCCCTTGCTTCCTCTGTCCCCTCCAAGAAAAGGAAGTGGAACTACTTTACAGAAGATAACTACAAAAAATAAATTCAAAAACATTAGAAATATGGCTAGGGAAATTAGAGACTGTTATCCTTTCATGGCCATGTTCTTTATGGTAGGTATTATTTCTAAAACATCTGTTGATCACAGGTGTACTTCTGAATTTGATGAGATGACTCTAAATGTACGTTTATTGCTAAGAGACCTTAAACGCACTGCAAAGTCTTTTATGCAGTGGTTCTCTCAGACCACTGACGTCTGCTAATGCCATTCTCTACTTTAAAGGACTTTCAAACAAAGTTGGTAGCTGTTTATGTGAAGATTCTCACAGCTGGCTACTAAGGTGTCAGAAGTCATTTCCTTTTTCACAAAAAAAAACCCCAAAACTTGCTGGAGTGAATTGTATTTTACATTTCTGGTAGAATTTTATTTTCCCCCTTCCAACCCTGAACATACAAGCACAGCAATAGGAAAATGCAGTAAATGCTGACCACCGATGAAGATGATGGTGCTATTTCTTGCAGATGCTGCTGGTTCTATGCTGCTCAGAACTGTTCAGTGCTAGTCTTTGTTTAAAAGTATGATTGTAACTGCTACTCTTGTCTGAAAGTTTTCTGTAAATGTTATTTCTGAGCTTCCTTAAGTATTGCTGACTGCAAGAGAGGTACTGCATCTGCTGTCAGTAGCACTTTCAGTTCTCAAAATTTATTCCCTGTGCTTGGTGCTTAGGTGGTCCAGCAGATGTTAGAATGGATTGGATTGGGTTTGGTAATGTCTGATAGTTGGATTTTTCATCTCCTGTTGAGCAGTGACCAATCCTCACTGAAGGTCTCAC
Organism: Nycticryphes semicollaris; assembly: GCA_013400055.1. Taxonomy (NCBI): domain Eukaryota; kingdom Metazoa; phylum Chordata; class Aves; order Charadriiformes; family Rostratulidae; genus Nycticryphes; species Nycticryphes semicollaris. The sequence continues at coordinate 374,026 of VXBJ01004670.1, read as the reverse complement.
ATATATGAAAGGGGACAGAGAGAGGCAGAAGGCTAAAGGTTATAAAGTCCACTAGACGACCATTACAATTAGGCATCATAATTCTGAAATTCAGAATCTCAGAATACTTCAGTGATTCATTATATAAGTTATTTTTTTATAACAACAATGAAGAAAGGATGAAAGGAGGGAAGAAGTTTTTATCAGATATTTGAAGGCAAATGTAAAGTTGTTGAGGCAGAAGAGCACAAGAAGGCCCTTTCAGATGACATTTTCTCCTTAGGAGAGGGCTCTTACACCAACAATGGTGAGATTGTGTGCAGAGCCAGAGTAGCTGATCCTGGGTGCCAAGAAGGAACAGGCAGGGGATATAGGAAAAGAGAAGCATTTTAAAATAGTCAGCTAAAAGAGCACATTCTATTAAACACAGGATTCATTATTCCACAGCAATTTTTCTTCCTATAATGACAGCTTACTCTTTTGTATGAGGTCACCATGTGAAAGGATTGAATTGTGCAGTTTCACACGCCAACACCATTTTGCTCTCATGGAACATGGCAGCTTGCCATCAGATGCAAAGGTGTAACAGGTCACTCGGGGATTTTGACACCAATGACTCCTTTTAGCAAGCTGGGAAATTAATTTTTGCCATCAAAATCACAGCACTTGAAGTTCTCATCTCAGGAAAGTCGGCAAAGATGCCAAATAAAAGAACAGTCACTACTGAACTGTCCTGCCTGAAACCTTCCCTTGCATCCTGAATAAACCTAGCTGGATTGGACAGTTTCCTCTTTATCTTGGGGAGCACTCCCATACACTCTTTTAACACAGTCTTAGAGGAGGAGTACCAGTCTGGATGTTATTGCATGGTGTTCTAAAAAAAATGAGTGATTGCACCTGAAAGTATTTTCCAAACTTGCTCGAAGCCATCATTCACATTCATTTTGTCATTAATCTTAAAAGTTTTTTCTTCATCTTCTTCTGTAAATTCGTCAGAATGTGCCTGGAAGCCTTTCAACATGATACTATCCGATTTTCATATGTCAGGCAGCATGCATAGACTATACTAACCTCTTGTTTATCATCATTATTTTTTCCCTTGTATTTTGTTAAGTATGTGATAGGCCCTCTGATTGAAGTGGAATATGAACATGAACTGTATAAGGAAAAAACCTTTCATTTAATGTAAGTTATTGCCATCATCTTCCAGAATACATTTTTTTTTTTCTCACCTCTCTTCTAAATCTATAATCCACATAACTGCAGTGTTGTAGTAACTTCTGTGTCATCCATAGTGCTGCTAGATCCACGGTGGTCAAGGTTAACCACGTGCCTGTTACTAGCATGGCTTTGTCCCAATAAATACATGCACTTGTGATGGACAAACAGTCCATGATGTTACTGTTAGACCTGCTGGCTAGTGCTGACAGAATTCTTCACTCCATAACATGTGAAAGATCCAGAAGAGGGGTTTAAGGTGCTCTCATGGTTCTGTTCCAACACTGCAAGGATTCCCTTCATAAGGGGTCCCAGAGAAAATAAGAGTTATCTTTCTTTTCCTGTGTGTTTGAGGAAGAATCATAGCTTTCCTCTTATGTCTTTTTTTTTTTTTTTTTTTTGTAAAATCTCTTCAGTTAAAGGCTGGAATTTGTCTTGTCCATTAATGATACTGCCAGTTTTCCACTGAAGACATTTTGTGAACTGCTTTGATGTCTGCATACCAGATGATATAGACATGGTGTTTAATTTAAATGAAAGAAGTTTCTCATAGGTGATACTGAAAAGTAATGTAAAATTGCAGAGAGGCTCTAAAACATTTGTTGAGAATGCATTTCAGTGCAGACAATAATTGATTAATTTTAGAGAAAGTATACTTCCCTGTTCGGTTATAAACATTTTATTTGTACTTTGATAACCATAATTGTCATGTGTTAAACATCCATATGGGTAAAATCTCACAGTTTGAGAAATATTTCCCTAAATGGCTTCACAAGGAATTTACTATTTTAATGGTGATTGTTTATGTGAAGGGGTGTTTGCCTGCACCTGATTCCCAAAATGAGCACTGATATGTTCATGGTTTTGCTTACTTATGTTTAGACTACTGCGTGCAGGATGATTTGGGACTATCTCCCCATCACCCTGGGCGGTCCTATTCACCTGAACAAGTAAATGTCAAACAGTCCTTTTCAAATACACTTTCTGTGTCATTTTTACTGGTAGAAATTACTCTGTGAAGTAAAGCAGCACCCAGTGACTTACCCAGAAACAGTCTCTGTGTAAGAATTTAATTTTTTTATTTAATAAAACCTCACTAATGATGATTTTAAAGAATTTAACTTTTAGGTTCTCACTGACCTCTAGTCTGTTTTCTGAGAAGTCAATCAACAGATGCTGTGTCGATTTGCAATATGGGTTGGGCTGTTTTAGTGTCAATTTTCCATATACAAAATGTTTTCTTCTCAAAGTAGTTTTGGAAATGACCCTTTGATTTGTCTTATGTAAATTGTCTTAGTTTGCGTTATTGGAATAGTTTTTCCAGAAAGATGTTCCACTCCTTGCACCTTGTCATTCAAGGATATGATTTTACACTGAAAAAAAGTTGGGTGTAACTTCAATGCACAACCATCAACAGCACCACACAAAAATTTGCGTATTTATGTTTCATTGTCACCAGAGAAAGAAGAGAAAGATGGGGTAAATATGTGAAGTTGTCTTAAATGATGAAAAAGTTAAGCAAAAGCTTTATTCCTGAAATAAAATGGGTTTATACTGAAAGCACTTGACTAAATTTCAAGCTCTAGGTCCATTTTTAGCCCTACATTACCATGGGCTTTCCTGTAAAATGGAGTTGATAATTTTATTCTGATTGATTATTTCCTTTTATTCTTCTCAAGGGGGTAAGTTGGCAACAACCCATCAGTATGAACACCGCTACAGATTGAAAACGTTTGCGAGGGGTGTCCTCTTATGTCTTTTTTTTTTTTTCTTTTGGGATACATTCAAATGGTGCCAAAAATGCCAAACCCTGTCCTTCTCACCATTAGTGAGAGTAGAGGTGTGCCCCAGCTGAGACGCAAGTGTGGAAGAGAATCAACACAGTCCTCTGCTGTAGGGCTCACAGGAGCTTTTGTTTCATAGAATCATAGAATGGTTAGAGTTGGAAGGAACCTTAAAGATCATCAAGTTCCAACCCCCCTGCCATGGGCAGGGACACCTCCTACTAGAGCAGTAGAGCTTTGCTCAAAGCCCCATCNCAGAGTAGAGGGGTAGAATCACCTCCTGCAACCTGCTGGCCACGCTTCTTTTGATGCAGCCCAGGATGCGGTTGGCTTTCTGGGCTGCCTGTGTGCATTGCTGGCTCATGTTGAGTTTCTCGTCTACCATCACCCAAGTCCTTCTCCTCAGGGCTGCTCTCCAGCCATTTTCTGTCCAACCTGTATTTGTCCTTGGGATTGCCACGTCCCAGGTGCAGGACTCTGCACTTGGCTTGGTTGAACTTCATGTGATTTTCCCTAGCCTACCTCTCAAGCCTGTCCAGATCCCTCTGGATGGCATCCCTTCCCTCCAGAATGTCCACTGCACACCAATCTTGGTGTCATTGGCAAAGTTGCTGAGGGTGCACTCTATCCCACTGTCCATGTCTCCAGCAAAGATGTTAAATAGTACTGGTCCCAGTACTGACCTCTGAGGAACACCACTCGTTACCAGCTGCCACTTGGACATTGAGCCATTGACCACAACCCTTCGAGTGCGGCCATCCAGCCAGTTCCTTATCTAGCAAGTGGTCCATCCATCAAATCTATGACTTTCCAGTTTTGATACCAGGATGTTGTGTGGGACAGTATCAAATGGTTTGCATAAGTCCAAGTAAATGACACTGGTTGCTCTGCCCTTGTCCACCAAGTCTGTGGCAGTATTGTAAAAAGCCACCAAATTAATTTCATCACCAGGTGTTTCGGGAGGTGGAAGGTTGCCCAAAGGAGACAGTGGCTGTTGATGTTCCATGGGGCTGGACACGATACTGAATCCTTGCTGGCAATAGACTCTTGCATGATGCCTTAAGTCACTGCTTTCTACTCACCTCAGGTTGAGAGGCGATGGTGCAAGGATGTGTCACAGTGGTCTTTCTGTCTCCAGTTTCCCTGGCACTATGCATCTTGTGGCCTTCTTGTGGTCACATTAATTTGGAGTGGGATATAGGAGGTGAAGACATCTTTTCCCCTGTTCTGTTGGAAGATTCATAAAACACAAACCTGTAACAGATGAAGGATGAATCCTCTGTTCAGTTAGATTTATGGAAACAATGCCCTTCTTTTTCCTGTGATCACGGTCTCATTGCTCTGGTGTACTATGGCTTGTCTCATCTTTCTGTAGGAGATTTTTTGAAGGCAAGCTTTGTTTTCTGCTATGGCTGCTGCTTTTAAAAGAAAATAATTAATCATCCCTATTTGATCCCATTTTCGAACCTATGTAACCTCTCATAATCTTTCTGCTCACTTCTGTTTTATTTATACCAGCAGGCAGTGGCTTGAGATGTGTTTCAGTGTTAAGGAAGGCAGAAGTAAATGGTCTGTTTCTCCCGGGTAAAATAGTGATGACTGTACTTAAGCCATTCTCTATCAATAGGTGTGCTAGAGAGTATATTTGATAGCACTTCAGTAGCTACAGCGCTAGTTTGAAGTGTCTAATATGTCTGCTTTGGATGTCCCTTTATGTTATCTCCATGATACCCTCTCTCCTCTTTTAGTTAGAATTGTGTGAAGCAAAGAAGTACTAACACAGGGCCTATAATACAACCCTGTGACTGAACGTTTTCCCTCTTTATATAATGGAACTAAAACAGGTAAGGCAGAAATGGCCGCTCTGGTCTTAACACAATACGCTATGTTAACACTGTTGTTAGGACCACTTACACTCTTAATGGTCTTAAAAGATTATTATTAGAATAATGATAAGTAAAAACACAATTTCATTCATTGATCTGTTGCAATCTACAGTCCAATTCTGAGTTATTAAATAGTACTTTTCAGAATATATCAGTGTGTTTTTTCTTGCTAATAAATTGTCATTATTTGCTAATAAATTGCAGAAACATAATTAACTACAAAACGGTAGGCTGGTTCACTTTGTTTCAGGCATTTTCACTTTTTTTTTTTTTTTTAAACACATAAAAGCTCACCTTCTACTGGAAAATTAAATCTTAAACAGATCATCTTGCTTTCAAAAGTGTTTCTGAATGCTTCTCTTCGCTGTTTCACCATCTAACTTATGCGCTGTCATTTTATGACATTTATCTCTTCTGTGCATGTCTTTGTTTTGTGCACAGTCTTTCCATTTATTAAGACTGAGAATTAATGAATGTCACCGAGTGCTGTCCTGTGTCCCCACAATCTGTGCTGTCTGTAGCACAGGAGTGGCATTTTACTCCCACTGTGGTCATTTAACCATGGTTATTCTCAATTTCATCATCAGGATACTTTGCCTAAATTATAATGATGATTTACTGTACACCTGACATAGGTCTCACTTGACATAAGATTAGGAGAATATTACAGTTGTTAAATAAATGAATCAAAGGCAAGCCCCACTGGAATCAAGCCAGTTAAAAGAAGGAATTGAAGAGTTAGGATGTTAACTGAAGACTCCACAGCAAAGTCAGGGCAGATTGTGAGAGCCAGTTCTGGTCTGGTCTGCTCTGCTAAGGAACTTGATTAACACTTTGGGTTTATTGCATTCACATTTCAAAATTATTCCTTTTGGAAAGAAGTCTCAGCTGGAAATAAAGTATCACTCCTGTAAAGTGACAAAGTGTCAGTCCTGTAAAGTGAAGTGGTTTCATAAATAAATAAACAAGAGTATATTATTTCTTAGACATTATTGAACATCTAGATATATTTGTTTCTTCTCAGTTAATGCTAGATAAGCAAAAATTAGACATTTTGCTTGCTGCCTTCTTGTTGTTTTCAGTTGTTTTGTAACATTACATCATTCTCTCCCAACTCTTGAAGAGACTGAAGTGAATGAATTTACGAAGTGACTGAAAACATAATTATTTTGCAAAATAGTGGGTGTAACGTTGAGAATGTTTATCTGAGGTTTTATATCCTCCCTCCCTCCTCCCCCCCCCCAACTGCTTTACACTACCTCTTTATCCCCACACTGTTCCCTCTCCAGGGAATAGCCAAATGGACAAAGATGTGCCTGCTCTTCCCAGAAGTTCCCCTTCAAGATACATTTTTCTATGATCCTAATATGAACTCAGCAGCTATTATTTAGAGCCAAAGCAAGCCAAAATATTTTTTTTTTAAAATTATTATCAACTGTCCACGCTTCATTCAGGTAATTGCAGCTTCACTGCTGTTGTTTGGACTACCCTGTTAATGCACTACTCTGCAGACTGTTAACAGCATCTGCAAACATCTTTGGGACACTGAGATTGACCTCTGTTTTGCTGCCATTTAGGGGTCTGGCACCGGTCTACTTGTGGGCTGAAGGGAGTGAATGAGGTCTTGAACAAAACCTGTCAAGAGCTTTTGTTTATCTGGGTCCTACAGTGTCTGCCTCGCAGGAGATGAGGATACTGGCTAAAAGGTTTCTAGCTTTTTCAGCTCTGGGAAGCTAGAGTTTGCCTCTGAATGAGTAACTACATAGGAGAGAATTTTAAGCAATAAATTCAATTAGCTCAAAAATTCAGATGTGAACATCTGGTGTTAATGCTTTTCATGCAGTTAGTAGGAGAGAAAAAAAACCTCAGTATTGTGTGCGCAAGATGAATGCCTTCGTGCTGCCTTCTGTGGCACGTAGCAGATGCAGACGGAACATTGCACTGTGTCGTGAATCTCTCTCCACTGGTCTGAGGAAAAAATGTCACGGTTGTTTTAAAACCTTTGTGAAAGCTGTATCTTTTGTATTTGAAAATATTAGGCAGTAGGGAAGGAAAATTAATACACACTGAAAGACAGCATCACTTGACATAAGTAACATGATGTTCCCACATTTTGAATTTGCAACGTCTTCAAGCAGTATAATGTTCTAGTATATGCTGTCGATTTCTTTCTATTCATAACTCTTTTGCCAGTTGCTTCTCTGATTTATTAGGCTGATGTGTGAAGGCGGAGGATTATTTTCCTATTGTAGAGCATTTTTTTTTATTACTGTTCTTATCATCCCACAAGCCACGGTAAGACTTTACACACTATATATAGAATTAAAATAACCTAGATTATATCAATATCTGTAATTTGATGCTTTCTCAACATATCTGTACTAAAAAGGTTGGCAGCAAAATTGTTTCAAAAAGCAAATTGTAATCCTGATAAAAAGGCCATGCCAGTGAAACATCTAAGTTGAAGACCATCAGCTGATCTCCAAAATGTGTTAAAAAATACAGAGAGATGGCTGTTACTAAGCTACCGAGAGTGGTTGCAGCAGAAAGCACAGGTTTGTAGAGGCATAAGGACACCTAAGGCTCTAAAATTAAAATGCTTACCTGTCTATCCAACCACTGCAGAAAACTATTTGAAGTCACTTGAACTACAGAGTCCTTAATGCTATCTCAGATGCAATTTATAGTTGTGCTGCTGAAGTCAATCCTGCTCTTCTAGGGTTTACACTGGTATAACTCAGCTATGACTCATACCACAGGAGGAATATAAGAAAACATAAGTTAATTAAAAACACGATATAAAAAATTATCCCTTTTGAAATTGAAATTTTATATGTTTTTTACTGATCATGGGCCAAATTCTCTCCTTCCCCTCATCCTAGAAGAGTACTACTTACTGATAAATGACTGACATTTCTGGATCATACCAATAGAGAAATGCAGTAAGTCTGAGATACAGCTTGAAAAAAATATTTGGAATATAATAACATTTTGTAGTTTTACAGAGATTTGATTTGTTCTTGCATCCTCATCTGTACAAAAAGTATGGGTTGCAATGCCCGCTATATGGGTCATTTAACATCTATAAAGAAATAGTTAATGCAAAATTATAAAAGACACAATAAATCTGAATCAGCCCCTTGTACTTGAACTGTTGCTGCTACTGCAGTTGCTGAAGAGCAGGTGAGAACGTTGCCTAACAGTGTCAGCAGCACTGCTAGATCTGGCTCTTTGCTTCACTAGACGTACGGCGGGCACATGGTTAACCAAGCAAGGCCCTAAAGAAAGGGTCACACTCCTTACTCCACACACAAGGGTTTTACAAGGGTTTGGGGTGAGGGTTTTTTTCAAAATACATTCTTATGTCCAGGAGGAACTGAAAAGTTGTTGCAACTCAGACGCTTTATAGTTTAGTCCACAGTATACTTTATAGAGTTAGTGGATTGGCAGTGAGATGGCACTGGTTTTGATGGTTATTTTGCTTGTTCCTCATTTCTATATGCTTTTGCTGTATTCTGCTGGTTGAAAAAGAGTCTTGAGTTGTGCATCTGAGGCTTATTTGCAGTCCAGCAAACAAATGGAAGATTAAGTGTCAGGCAAGCAATAGAGAATGAAACAGAACTTTGCTGGGGGGCCTTCTGCAAGTCTGTGTTACACATGTTCTGGATACTATGTGAAGTTCTGATCCTCCCCTATTTCAAAGAGTATAAGAGATCTAGAAAAAAAAAAAAATTGTGGATATCAGAGGGCAAAGGGAACCTCAGCTAGAGGCAAAGAGATAGACAAAGGGGAAAAAATATTCAAACTAGTATAAGTATATATTACATATATATGTATCCACAACACATAATACATACTTTTACACGTATATAATTTTGCATATTGAGCTGTGTTTTATTACCAAGTACATTGGATATGAGGCAGGTTTGCTTGTGCTTTTAATCCATTTATAATATTCACATAAATGGGGAGACAAAGTAAAGATTCTGCAGTGTAGCTTTGCACTGGAACGCTTAAATCACAGGTCATGTGCCACAGCTTTGTGACCCTAGGCAAATAATTTAATTGTACATGCCTGAGTTTCTATTAGTGAAACTCCCTACCAAAGAGGGATGTTGTGAGAATGCATTCGTTAGCTTTTGAGACAGTAACTGGCCCCTCAAATACTTCAGCTTTAAGACAGAAAATTCTCATGGGACTGAGAAGAGATTTTTGGAGTGTAATACATGAATCACAAGGAGAGAATACCTCATTTAAATCACAGTAGAGAATGTCGTGGGAGCAGAGGTCATCAGGGGGCAGTATGATGCTTGGTCTAAACTGTGAATGTTTTTTTTAATCTCAGAAGTGGCATGTTGTTTATTCTGTGAGGGAAACTGTCTGAGATAGCTACAGCAAGCATCAAAAAAGTATCTTTTTGAATTTCCAGTTAGAGTTGTAACATCAGATAGATTTTTTTCTTAAATGACTTAAAAAAAAGAGAAATATTCTGTGGTCTTTATTGGTGACCACCTTGTTCCAAGACGGTATGTGTGTTCACATTGATTAAATGCCACTAATAATAGGCTGAACTGAATATAGTTAACTACAGCTTCAGAAATTTTAATCTAAGTTGATGTTAGTGTTAGAATATTTGAAGTACTGAACTACTGGATTTGTTTTAAAAACTTAGTTTTTCTTTACATTAAAAAATTGTTGAATTTTCTATATCTTGTTTAACTTCACTGTTTCGAAGAGCAAAGACCCCAAATTCAAGGGAAGCAATTACAACACCTTCTAAGGGCTTTGACTTGTGTGTAGTTTTCCTAATCTGCATGCATTCCTCAGTGTTTCAAGTGATTGAAAAGTCCAGGTTAATGCCAATCTGTTCATTTTAGGAGATAATAGTTTTAACAGTGGGTTAAAAATCTCTTTTTCACAGTCAGACAAGCACTTTAGGTCAGCTTTATGCCTGCAGTTAGGAGTGTTATTTGGATGATCCCATTATGCTTGATGTTTAAATTTAGAATAGGATGTTCGTTTCAGCCTTCAAATTAATGTTTTCTAAGAGTATCGGGGTAAACTACTTTGCTATTATAGGTAACTTACACCTAGCTGAAGATTTTTTTAGTGAAGAATAAAATCATTCTAAGACCTTAATATATAATAGTCATAGCCTTCCTACCAAGCATGAAAACAAAAATGTTGTGCAGAATACATTAAGGGTTACTGGCTGAGGAAGCAGCACATTTATTCATACCTTTTTTGGACAATTTTGGAACATGATTTTGAGTCTTTTTCTGTTTGGAACATGTTTTCCAGCCTCTCTTAACTGCACACATAGATCCCAGGATCTAAAAAGGTAGCTCTAAGAAACGCAGGGAGGTACAAATTTATAGTCAGTAACAGAAAGAGAATATCCACTCACAGAAGAAAATCTTCTGAGTATTGACCCCGTGTTGTGTGTCCCTGTGTTGGACAACCATCCCTCCAAGCACCTGCCTCATTCCTACAGACACAGAAAAAAGATCCATTTCCTTCTCCAATGCTCTACAGTTTAGCACAGTGAGAGCAATTCTTATTTAACTTAAAGCAGAACATTGTATATGTGCCACTGGCTGAATTTACTTAATATATAGCTGTTCACAGCTTTATTTTGCCTTTGTGTCTGAGCTAACAAATCCTTAAATTCTACAAAACCATTCTTAAATGGGACCTAGATCCAAACCCTGATTTAGATTCTTTAAACAAATTAGACTTTGGAGCTAATGCAGCAATTTGCATAACATTCCACTCTATTTTAAGGTAAAATTGCTCAGCACTTTTTTAAACTTGCAGCAAATTACTTTGCTAATGAGACTAAATTACTCTATGAAGTTACAGGTAAATTTGTCTGCAATAAATCTCATGTGAGTTTGCAATGTACGGATTTTGTATTGTATACCTGCTGCTTCATAGGTGTGTCAGAAGAAATACTGGAGAAGAATTAAAGTCAGAACCAGTACATTTTTCTTAAGAGACATATTGTATTAAATGCTATTCCCATATTCTGTTTTGTTGGACATTTGTTTTCTTCCCTTCGTAGCCATTTTAAGTTTGAGGAATCAGCCCTCTGAAACTAGCTAGTAATGAGCCTGCCCATCTTCCAAACCCTGCTCCAAAACATACAGGTTTTTTTTTCCTCTTAGATGAAAGTCATTTTAGCAATGTAAAGAAGGCAAAGATAAGCAACAGAAAGGTCTCATGGAAAGGTTTTTGGAATGGCAGTTAAAAAATAATTTAAATGTAATAATTTTATGAATTCTGTGTATAATGGGTCAGTGCAGTCAAGTTGCTGGGCAGAGTCTTCTTGGACTTTCCTGGAGTGCCCTGGTTTGTGTGGGCACACTGGTTGCTCAAAGGGTGAGTCTGAGAGGAGCAGGGTGGCCATAGTAAGAAACTGCCTGCCTCTCTTTAAAAATGCTTTTGCCATTTGGTTCTGCTCACTTGTAGTTTCTCCTTCCCACACCCGTGGAACAGAATTGCTTGGAATCCATTTGTGTCTGAAATAATAAGCACTTATTCTGCTAGTTAGTAAACAGCATTTAAGAGCATTTAAACCAGTTATTACTAAAAATTTCCAGAAACAGACTAAATTGAATTGTCTTTTTAATTTGGGGTTATACTGTCACCTGGGTTAGCAGTCAGCTATTTTTCAGTTCTGTTCCATATGTAACATGGTGGCATTAAAAATAACTCCATGTGTTCAAACGTATTTTGATACATTGAAATACGCTTTCTTAATAATGGAAATGTCACAGAATAAGTGGTGGATGATGCAGTGTGTTACATCAATAAAGCTGGCAATTGATATCGATGATGTCTGAAAAGGCGTGATTGTTGTTAGATTTCCTTCACCTCCTCTGGATGGAGAGTTATTCAAAAGTGATTATTAAGAAAAAAGTGGAAAGTAAGCATTTAATCATGAATTGATCTTTAAATTAGGATTGTGGAGATGTTAGTAGTGGAATGCTTAATGTCCTGTTGGGAAGAGGAGATCGTGTTATTTTAGAAACATATTTTATCACTCTCTCACTCTCTAACAATTTTTGTCACCTGTTCGTAATCCTATTCTGTTTCCATTGTATTTTACTTTGTAATGCAGGGTAGTCAGAATTAAATGCAAAAGAGGATGTTCCAGTTATACCTACTGGCAAAATTTGAACAATATCTCAAATACCCAGTTGCTGAGTATAAATAGAAGAGGAAGGGTGTTTTGGTTTCTATCACAGCAATATTTTTAGGCTGTGTTAGAATACTTTATTATCTAACAGTCTTTGGCTAAGCTGTTTAAAACTTGAAGCTTCACTTTTCTTCCTTTTTGTATCTCTAGCTCTGATTTTTACAGCCTTCCAAGGGATGGAAAAGACGATTTCCATTGTGCAGTGATTAAAAGAGAGGGGTTTGCTTCTCCACTGCTGGGAGGAATAGAATAATTTTAATTTCAAAACTGTAGTAAAAGTTAAGACAACTAATGCCAGTTTGCTTTGACTTTGCTTCTGCTGTTGCAAAACTGTAAACAACAGCCAGATTCCAGGGCCAGTTTTCTGATACTTTCATATGAAGAAAGATCACTCACCTGTATTTTGTTCACATTTGAGAAGTTATATGTCCTTGAAAATGTGAGAAGGTAATACTGTTGATTGTAAGTCAAAGCATGAATTCTGCTCAGTCTGCCACACCTGGTTATCCTCACTTTCTGGGCAAACCTTCTCCATCCCCAGGGAAGTAAACCAGTCGGGTTTTCACGTCCAATTGTTAGACTTTAAACAGGGAGCCTAGAGGAACAGCATGGCTTCTGTGCTGAATCAGTGACAGGTAGCATGTTTTGTCAATTAAGGTCATGGACTGTAATGCTGTTACTGCTTACATCTGACAATAATTCAATTTCAAGCTGTGTTACGATTTGTGCAAGCTTTGGCATGCATTTGTCATGAAAAGTAAAAGGTAGCTTAAGAAGGCTGCAATATTCTCTACAATACTTACACTTTAATTTTTAATTTTTTTTTCCTGAGAGGTTCTCTGTTCATAAATTGTCCTTCTGTCAGTTCCTTTTAGAACACAGGAAGTATCCTTTGACCAGCGTAGTCTCAAAATCAGTCAAGGTTTTATATAACCAATGTAATACAAAGCAGGGAGAAGATACTGAAAGCTGTAGATCCAGACATGTTTCCCAAAGGGAGCTAAATATACCTCGGGAGAGGTCTCTGGATTTATTTTTTTTTAATGGAGCTCTGTATTTGATCCACTGACTCCAGCATATGCTTTGTATAAGAGTAGTGCTTGAATGCTGTGTGAACAACCTCCTGCCATCTGTGGGATTAGTGCTAGTCTTCAGACTGATTGGGACCAAACCCTTAACTGCTGCCAGGGAATGGAGCAGGATGTGTTACAGTGTTGCTCAGGTGGTGGGCACTCCTCCTTTAGAATAGTTTAACAAGCCAGCTAATGATCCTCTTGTTCTGTAGCCTTCAGTAAACATAATAGAAGGCTGAACATGTAACCCAGTTAAAATTTTAAGTATAATGTACTATATAGTAACCTAAATTATGTATTTTCAAAACCAGTACAAAAAATAAATGAGAAATGAATCAGATATGGACCATCCTAGAAATAAAAGCATCCTGTTAATTTTGTTGTGTGTTGAAGAAGCTTAGGTCACACAACAGATTGACACAAATATGAGAACAGTGCCTGCACAGGCATCCTGTGCACACAATGCGGCACTCGTGCAAACACAAACAGCAATATGTGGTCCTTAATTTCTGGCTTATCAGGCTTAAAGTTTGCTGGCAGGTCTCATCTCACTCACATGGAGACACAAAGAGGTCTTTCTGGTAGCTGTCTCAGACCTTTGGTCTGCCCAGCAGCACATCCTCAGACCCTGGTCTTGCCATTACCTTCCTGCTAGATCTACTGTGTCTCTCATAGCTCTTTCCCACGTCTCCTATCCTGCTCATCAGCTATTCCATTTCAAGGTTCACTAGCATTATGCCCATCTAGAATGCAGACGTTCTCATCCAGGAAAATTGTTAGGAATTAGGTTTAATAAGAAGATAAAACAGACTGCAGTGATTATGCACAGGTTTTGGCCAGGCAAGCATACTGAACCACAATTTATACATGACCAGCCCCTTTCATTACACCCTTCTCTGTATTTTCTCATGTTGTTCCTCCCCCATGCATTTGGATGTCTCTCTTTTCCTACCTTTGCCCTACTGCTATCCTGTAAGTTTTGCAAATTTCCACAATCCCTTGAAAGCATCCCATAAGCATGCTCTTCCCTGTAGGACCTGTATTAACCTTGTTATTTGTTCCTCCCTGGGTGACCCATGCCCCCTTACCACTTAACAGATCTCAGGCTGAACCTCTCCAAGCCTTTGAGCAGTTCCTTCAGCAGCCCATCAACCCGTGACCTCGCAGACTTGGTCTTTGGCAGAGTCTTTTTCTGTAGGGTTTGCATAGATAAGCGTGGTTTATTACTTCTCCTGTCTCATTTCTGTTTATATGCTGGACAGCCATTAACCAGGTGTCCTCACAAAACAGATGTCCGTACTTTCCAGGTGTCTACATACCCTTCACATCCCACATTTCTTTTCTTTCCACACATCCAACCAATCTACTCTACAGAATTAGAAAAGCAAGCTGTCAAATAATTCATATACTAAAATGATACAGTAATCAGGTATATCTGTATTGTTTCAGACATATCATCAATGTATTATTGACTTGTTTTACCAGTACATATGCTTTAGGCTGGTCACGTGTAACTCCTGGTAGATTAAATATCTAACAGTCTGCTGTCATGGAAAATTTGTGATGGTAAACACCATTGAATCAAAGGTCAGCCTTGAAACTGATAAATCACATTTCTCAAAGTCTCTTGGCGTGAAGCATCCAGGCTCTCCATATTAGAAACATAACACCTTCACTGCCTCCAGCACTGGTATGAACCCCTCCTTGACTCCCAGTTCACCTTGTATCTGCATAGTGTGGATACAAATATATTCTCAGATACAATAGAAAAGCAAAATATGATGCCAGAGGAGAAGACTCTGGAAACAAGCTGATGTGAGTGCAGACCAGAGAGGCTGTCACCTTTTCCTGTCCTGTCTGTCTGTGTTACGGCATCATGAGCCTTGACCAGAGCAAGGGGTTCTGACCAGCAAGTAGACAGTAATATTAATGGTGGAAAGACAACTTTAAAAGGAAAGTTTAAACATTCCCTGGAAAAAGAAGACATGCGATTCATCAGACAAAAGCAGCTCTGTGCATTCTTCCATGGAAAATTTTTCATGGCAAAATTAATGTAATCTCTGTTCTTTCAGTTTTTGCTTTGATCGACATAAGCTTATACTACAGAGCATAGGTCCCTAATTTATTGGGAACGTTCAACATAATGAATTCAGGTTTAGGTATGCTGGGATTCCTGGTTCTGATAGAATTTGCCATACACTCCATAATGCCTTGTGTGAAAGAATGTAACCTGTTTCATTTATTTAACAGCTCTCTAACAGCATCTTCCAAAGCCATACATGTTTCTAGTGAGAGAGATTGGAAAAAAAAAAAAAAAAAAGGAAAGAGCGTTCAGAAATTAGCAGTGTCCACAGATTAAAAGATTCATGAGAATTTCATGAGAAACACCTCAACGCAGATTAACCCAGCATTTTTAACACTTCTAGTCTGAAGACAGCAAGAGAAGATGGTGAGAAGAGGTGGCATAAAAAGGGACAATAAAGAAGAATAAACTTCATGATATGACTGTGTGAACTCAGTGAAGCTGCAGAGTTGAAGGTCATTTTTTTATTTCAGAAGTGGCTACTCTGGAACTGGTCTATGTGAAAACAGAATTGGTCTCCTGATGACTTGGTAGTGTGCTGAGTGTTTGGTTGTAGCAGGCAAACAGGCTCTGGCATATTCTATTTTCTTTTTCTTCTGTATATAGCAATGCAGCAGCCCACTGATGTGTTGGTAAATGCTACATTAAGAAATACTCTCTTCATATAAAGACAAGAGAGGGACATAAGTGTATTATCAAAAGTCCTTTAGAGGAGTGGGATTTGATGCCCCATTGGTGCAAATTGCTGCTTACTCAGCCATGCCAGTGTTCTTGGCAGTAGCACTGCTGAACTCACTGGAGCCATCATAACTTTGCTTGTCTGAGATCTGCCTCAAGAGACTCAGTCGGTCAGATTGTCCTCCGCGCTGCAGCTCTAACTCCATAAAGGACTTGAAAAAATGATTTCATTTCCTTTGCCTCAATTTCCATAAATGTAAATAGATACTGATAACATTCATCACAGTCTCACAATTTGTCAAGTGTAGTTAAACCTGCTGGAGAATGCAGTATAAAACAGCTACATAGATAAGTGATAAAAGCACAAAGATAGGGTGAGACTTGTGGTAAATAATGGGCTGTTGGAAAAACAAAACCAAAGCAACACAGTAATCCAGATAAGGAACAGCTTCAGAAACTGAGCTCCCAGTTTTCAAGAATCAGCTTCATCTCCCTGCATGACACAGCTACTTGACTGAGTATCTGTGCTTGGAAATTCAAAATTTGCAAAATAAGTCTTGTCTTTCCTAGGTAAGAATAGGTTCTTCAGTAGAATTTAAGAAATTTTGTCAAGTTAGGTAAGTTGTTATGTAACATCCGTTTAATTTCTCTTGCGTTACCCATATTTTTTTCTGACAGAAATGCATTTTAGATGAATATTTAATGTCCTTCCTTTTAAGAAAGTATCATTGAATCACTTCAGTCTGCTGCTGACTTCAGGTTCCTGGGAGAGGGGGAGCTGCATGAGCTGAATACTGGTGTGCTGTGAGATACCATGATTGAAAAGGGAAGGTACAGCTCAGGAATACCAGCTGAATGCAGCAGAAACACAGGATTTCCCTTAGAAAGGGAAGAGAGCAAGGCAGAAGAACAAAACTTGTTTGAGTGTCCACAAGAGAAACTGTGAAAGAGCCTGAGATGCCACTTGGCTGTGTCCGAGAGAGAGTAGGGAAAGCACCACAGGCACAGCGTGCCTCTGAGTGGAGGCCAAGCCCTTGGAGTCTTCAGATGAATTAGAGTGCAGGGAATGATTTTTGGTACAATGGTAATAGTTTTTCTCATTCATAATCTTTTTTTTTACCAGTGAAGCAATTAAAATATTCATTCAGCATATTGTGCTTTAAAAATATAAAATACAAAGATCAGCAGACGGGTTTTCATTCTGTCGTTCCTGATATTATTCATCATACCAGAACAACTCGTGTATTTTTTAACTGCATTCTTTTTTTTCCATCAGATCTTGTTTCTTTTCGGAGGTTGAAGTGTGAAGCTCAGTTGTTGTTTCACCTTTTGTAGAACGATGCATGAATTTTCGTTCCTACTCTGTTTCAATAAATGTCATCAATTTTGTTACGTAGGTGGGTCTTTGTGTAGTATGCTTGGTTTAGAAAATCTGGTTAGAGGAAACGAACATATTTTAATCTTAAAATTAAATGATGATGGGTTGTAAAAACAAGCAAACAACCCTGCCTTCTACCCCTCTCAGATAAACTTGGTGATTTTTTCCTGTCTTGGAAAGGAGCAAATTATTTCATTGTAAGTCATCCTGTTCACAGGGGTAAAGTTTTGGCCCACGAGGTGTATTGCAACACCTTTTCTCTTTGATCTGGTTTTCTGGTTTCTAAATGGAAAGGTGTCATGGTTTCTCTGAGCAGTAGAAGGATGAGTTCTCAAAAAGATTAATGAATTTTTCCAGCTGAAGTTGATATATTGTACCAATGTCTGTTCATGCCTCTTCACTCTTCATGTAGTGCTGGCTGCTGTATATTACTTGGAAATTTCGATGTGATATACAGATATCATGCCTATTTAAATGAGAATATCTTAATTTGTCTTTATACTCTGTCACTTCTTTTAGTCCAAAGCTGTCTTGTAACTGTGTATGCATTACAACATTTTAATTTAATACTGTAACACCTCAGTATATAGGCTTTTTAAACTACAAAACTTCTCCATTACAAGGTCTTGTGGTTATTACAAAAATAGGAACATGCCAGATAAGCCAGTAGAAGAAAGAGAGACCTTCTATTTTATCAATGAGTAATTTTTTATAGCTCAGTTTTGGAACCTCAAAGGCTGAATCGTTTTTCACTCTATTTGCAGTGAAGCCTGTGTTAGATTCATGAAATGCCATACATCATACTTAAATATTTTGAAATTAGTAGATAAAGTATTAATTTCTGATACATTTTGGTGTGCTTTTTTTAACCATTCCCTATGCCTAAATCTGCTCCCTGCAGAGCACCAAGAACCGCATGCCCGTGCAAGAACAACTAGACAAAGATTTCGAAACTGTGTCATCATAAAGTTTGTCATTCTAAAATTAATATCTTACCTTTGCCTGTAGCTTTGAAAATGCTCTGTAGCTGTCTCTCTTTTAACGTTTTAGGGAAACATTAGGTAGTAAAATGGCCAGCTGAAATGCCTGCCTTGCTTTGTGCCTTACCCAACAACACACACGGAGAAACATTTTGACAGAGATGTCTATATAACTTAGTTGAAACTAGAGCATTGCACTCCTTGGATGTTTGTTGTGACCCAGTGTAGTTTCTTCAAATTGGATCTAAGACTGGTTGCTGTTTGAGGAGCAAATGGTGCCAGAGGACAATAAAGATGGCTTTATTACAAACAGATTTTATAATAAATATTTCTTGGTATTCTTGACCTTCTTGATCATATGCCACAAACATTTCTGTGCTTTTTCTAGAATGTTACTTTATGAAATTTTATAAGATACTGCATTAGAAATTTGTTTTGTAGGCTACCGTACAAATGAATAAAACTTCTGCTCCTGCATCACTTAAGGGTCTCCCTCAACTGTAACAGAACAAGCTTTCCATGATTTATCCACCGTCCTTGTCTTTATGTTTGTGCAGTCTTTCTCCTTATCCTTTCGTCTTTGCTTGTCCCGGTTTGTTGATCTAATATCCTTGCAGAGACTACAGCAGCTGCTCACATTCCAAGTAAGTAAATGTAAAGAGAGGGACTCCTAAAAACTTTAGTGCATTAAGTGCTTTTTTTTGTTTGCTGTAGTCTTGTGGGTTTTCCTCTAGCTTCTAGATGTGCTACCCTCTGAAGCAGATGATGTTTCTCCAGCACAGGAGAAATCTTTGTCAAGGCAAACTTTGCTGAACCTTGAGAAATCTTGATGATGAAACAATCTTGACTGACTTTTGGCTGCTTTGACAGAGATTCAGGTTCATCATTGTACAGTTATGTTGACACTGTAAAAACAATACAAGGAGTCAAATCAGTGTACCATAGCAGCTTTGTGGGCCTATCAGCATACTTTTGGAAGAGCATAGCCTGTATAAACCATAGCTTAATTGGGTAGCATATATAATGCTGGTGTTCATTCCCTAATTTTATGGTTATCACTTTGGCCTGTTTCAGATAAGAAGACAAGGCGGAATACAATTACTGGTGGACCTATTGGACCATCGGATGACAGAAGTCCACCGTAGTGCCTGTGGAGCTTTGAGAAACTTGGTATATGGGAAGGCAAATGATGACAACAAAATTGCTCTGAAAAACTGTGGTGGCATCCCAGCATTAGTACGGTTACTCCGCAAGACGACAGATTTGGAAATCAGAGAACTGGTCACAGGTTGGAATCTTTCAATATTTTTTGTTCATACTCTATGTAGGCTCTGCAAGCACAGTTCTGTGCTGTGTGCCACTTGCTCCATCAGGAACTCTATTTTATTACCATCTTCTTTGCCGTAACGAAACACTTTCGTGCCCTTTGGATATACATGTAGTGCATGAAGAACTTTAGTCAATGTTATGTAGACAGCTTACAGATGGAGGCATGATTTATGCTTACAGTTGCTGGTCACTTTGGTTAGCCCTGAATGTTCTTGTAAATGTGCTCCATACACAGATACGTTGTGATGGTAATCCTCTGCTCTCCCTCTTGTCTGGTGTAGGGCTGCACATGCAGAAGTTGGATATTACTGTTTTTTCTTAGGAGCTGTTACTCATTTCTTCTGTAATGTGTATAGTGAGAAGGAGGATTTGGTTATGGAGGTTTTTTTACCTTTCTTGTGATTGTGATAGGAATATGGAGAGATGGACAACATCATCTTCTGAAGCCTATTTTCTGAAATATGGTACCGTACCATGTGATGTATGTTAGACACAGGGCATGCAGGTAGAGTTAAGAGTCCTATTTCTTTCTTGAGACAGTGGAATCTGATCTTTTAGATTGTTTGGACTTTTTCTCTTCTGAAATTCAAGGTTTTGTGATGGTTTTTCTTCAGAAATGCAGGAGTGCTGTTGAACAGCACGGATCTGAAATGTTTGGAGATTTTTTTCCCCTTGCCCCATAGCTATGCTATTTAAAATGCAAAACAGAAGCTAGATTTTTTTTTTTTTCACTTTGTGATTTCATTCTACTTGATTGCTAACATCAACGTGGTGATTAATTTAATACTACAAATAAAAAAATCTCAAGGTAATTTCATTATCCTGTTTTACAATGCCTGTATTTACATTATGATCTTCATACTAAAATAAGTAAGAAAAGTTCTCATTCCTGTCATAGAAGCATCAGTACACACTATCATCTATGCTTCTGCAGAAATTACTTACCCTTGTGGGTCAGGCTTCATTTAGGACACAATTGATACAATTATCATCCTTTGGTTGACTGCAGGTTCCTTCCTTGAGGAAACTACATAGTGTTTATTAAATGTAGATTTTTATGTTTATTTTTGTTTCTTAGTTAAAACACCTATCACCTGGTACTTTTTAGACAGGATTAATGGGACAGAACTACTGGGTTACATGAGCTCTGATGGTGCCTCTCTGCAGAGTGTCAGAATTACTGACAGATCTAATAAAGTGTAACCACCGCTTTGGATTCAACATATTTGTTTGTCTGTTGGTTATGTTGTCTGTGTCCTGGCTCTAGGGAATATTCTGCCTATTTATTCTCAGTAGTAAGTGGCAAACTACTAATGAACATCAGCAGTACAACTCAGCAGTGGCACGTCCCATGCTGTCTGTAGACAGAATACATGATGTCATTAGGTCATTTAAAGAAAAGATACTAGACTAGTTTGCATTCCTTCCATTGCACAGTATGTTGTTAAATATTCCTGAATTCCTGCAGAAAGAAAGGTTGTATGTGCTAGCAGGCCTTCAAACTGTTACTGCTGAGAAAAGTAGGTGTAGACCATCAGTAGTAGGGAGTAACCAGCCTTTTTATGGGCAGATGCAGCTCACAGGGATGGTGAGTGTCAGGAATGTCAGGACATCTATGTAAGGGGACCAGAGCAAGATGTTGACCCTGGGGAATGGAATCAAAGCCACTGGTATTTCAAGATTTTGTTCCTGGACCTGTTTTTGTATTGTTTGGTTTGGTTTGGTTTGGTTTTTAAGAGCCAGTACATGCCAGAAAGCCACTGGCTGCCCTGGCTGGGTTTTCTGCCTTTTGGGATGCAAGTCACTGGCCCTTGCTTTGAAAATGGAAACATGTAGTGGTTGTGTTCTGCAAAGCTCCTTTCCAAACAACACTCAGAGCTGCACTTCTCATCTTGCATCTCTCAGGAAACAGGGTGAAATCGTGCTGAAAACTAAATCAGTTCTCATTTACTTTTTTTTGTAAAGCGCTGTCGTATGACAGCTGCCCCAGTTAAATTCCTTCTCTCTGTCCTTTCTGGGGAAGGGAGGATAGCTCCTGCAGCAGCTGCCTCGGTAATGAAAAAATTTGACTTGGTGATGGGCACCAGGGAAAATAAAAGAAGTTCCTCCTGCTTCCCATCGGCCTTCCTGAGTTGAAGTGGCAGGAAGATAATTATTTCAGTAGTGCCACCGTAGCCTGAAGTAAGTACAGAGAAAATAATAGCAAATGTTTATTTTAGAAGTAAACATAATACCTTGAGCTTTTCCACCTCATACTCATTGTGCATCCTGTCTCCATGAAAGCTATACTTGTTTGTTACTTTTAGAGAGGGCACAAAGTTCCTGCCTTAGGAATTCATATGGGCTCTGTCATCACTGTCCCTAAAATACTTCTCCAGCATTTATCCTCAGAGGGCTTCTCCTAAGTGGGCATTCAGGTGTCATTATCTCCGTTGTACGGATGGGGAACGGTGAACCTCTCAAGTGTAAGTGACCTGTCCAGAAAGAAAGACGAAGGTGTGAATCACTCTGAGTAGACATATAGCTGCAAGGGAAGAAATATAAGCAGGAGAGGTTTTTAGCAGCTCGATTTGTCTGAACAGTAGTGAAGCTTTCATCGCCTGCCCCAAGTACCGTGAAGCACATGCCTGCCAGAGCGAAAGTTATGACATTAGTTCCTTCCTCAAACATGCACATTTTCTTCCTTCTTGCTGCTTCTGTCTAAGGAGATTATAATTTCAATTTTCAGCTATATCAAGACTAGTTTTGGAAGTGTGGATAAACCCACAGGCCAGCTTTCTAGCCCAGCAGCTCCTTGCTTGTCAGGATTGCTTTTGACACCATTTGTGGCTTTTCCTCTTTTCCAGAGATTTCTTTCTGCCATAATCTCTCCAAAATGGAGTTTTTCACATCTTCCTTTATCTCGTCTTTCTCCTCCTTGGCAGCAGCGGACTCAGGATAATGTTGGAAAACCTTAACATGCTCAAATTTTTGGATTGGGCAAAATGAAACAGCGTTTCAGTTATTGCAAAGCGAAACAGCGTTAAGGCTTTCTCTCATGGGGCAAATGGTTTTGGTGCAGGCTCCTATGTAGAAACCATGAGGGAAGTTTGCTTGCTGCCTGGCTGTTATGAAATTAAATGCCAGAATATTGAAAGACTACTCTTCCAGAAACACTTCCACAGTTACTGTTTTTTACAAGAAGAACCTGGATAAAGTGAGGTATAGCAATGAATATATATGTTTATGCAGAAGTGAAATACTCTGATGGAAACAGAGATTTCAGCATGGCCTACGGCCTCTCGTAATTTCCTGAGTCAAGAAGAACCTGAATTACAGTATCTTCTTTCATGCAGGTCTGTAAATGAAAAGGAAGTTGGTATAAACTGGATGCATCGTACTTAATTAGCCATCTTTTCACCCGAGCGCTATGCTACTACTTTCCACAGGAGCTCCTGTTAATAGGAAAAAAGAAAAGCCTTCTATTTTGAAATAATTAAATGTTAACACTTTCCTAATAAATATAGACTAAAAGATAGTATAAAATTAGCACAGGTCCTGCAGATGGTAGAAATAAAAATGCTTTCACTTGTTAGTAATGACAATGAGTAGCTGATTAGTGGCTCCCTTGCATTTCATGAGTTAAAGTTAATTATGAACCATTCTACAAAATTCAGTTTTAGCATTCTTTCTGTTTGTTTTACTATCAAGAAAAAAAAAAAAACCATGACGTGAAAAGTGTGAAGTGTTAGCAAGGGTAACACAGGAATCCTGTTGATGCTTTGTGGAGGCGAGGTCAAGCAGCTGTTGCTAGATTCAGCCCACACTGGCTCCTTGTTCCATCTGATAACTGGGTACCTATCTCAGACAAAATGATTTAAACTGCTGCTGTTCTCCTCTTAAACAAAATCTACCACAACTAGAAACACCGATTGTGCCTATGAACAGTAAGATAGCTGAATTAGAAACTGCTCCATTTTAAGAGGCCCTTTATGTGATTGTATCACCCATTTTCGAAGGGTATGTACCGTAGTTGATTGAAAGGTAAACCTGGATGATCCACTTTTAGAAAGCACACGATAATAAAGAAATGTAGCTATAAATGGTAGCAGGAGAAATTGTTTTTTCCTGGGCTGGCAGCCAGCCTGCTTCTTGTTTTCGTTGACATTAAAGTGTCAGAGATTTAACTGTTTGTACTGAAAATATTTAAATTATGAAAATTATCACATTTACAAAAAAAAATTAAAAAGTATAAGCTGTCTAATACTATACGTATGTACTGCATGTAGATAGACTGAGACTCTGTATATTTCATTCATGCTTTTATTCACTGAATCAAACCCCAAATATTCCATTCCTGAAAAAAATTATAAGACATTTTGTACGTAATGTTGCTTTCAAAGATGAGTTAGTTATCCAAATGTATTTGACCTATGGTTGGGTTGGACAGCAAAAATGGTTTTTTCCCTCACAGATTTTGGATCACAATATTCATTAGTATTATCTATAATTTCAGCTGTGGCCAGTTTGTGTTTTGGCTTGGTTGGTCCTTTCTTGTCACCCCGTGTTATGCAACATTATTGTGTAGTTGTTTTACATTTTTGTTCTGGGTTAGTACATGCCACATTCATAAGGATGTATTTATAACCTGTCAGTGGTGCAGCCTGTCTGCCAGTGTTACTGAAAGCACTTATATGTTGTCCTCTTTATATCTCTCTGGTTTGAGGTAACTGCTGCAGTTTAAACCTTGTTTTGATTGCATACTGCTTATTAGTATGTGCATAAATTGTTGGCGTGTTGGTCAAGACACTCCAGAAGGTCCCTTTGAGCCTTGCATATGTCTCTGCTAATCAGTGTTAATTGCAAGTTAGTGAGCGTGCAGTGATGTGTAAAGCAGGTTTAAGGGAATACTCTATTTAAATGGACCTTTTGGCTTACTTCAATGGAAGATTCATTATGATTTTTTTTTTTTAGGTAATTTTGGTCATTTCTTTAGAATTTATAGCTTCCTATAAAATGGTAATTCTTCTGTTGGAGGTTCCCAAAGTTAAAAACACATGCCTGGAATTATTTCCTATTTGTGATGTTATTTTCTAATTTGACTTTGTAAGGTACTAGACATGTTATTTTTTGTAGAGTAAATCATATTTAACAATATTATGTTGAAGGGCTGCGTATTTAGTACTATCTACTACTCAGGATCTTGAAGCAGTGTATCAATCTAATAATTTCCTGCAAAAGTGCCCTTGACTTTAGCTTACTTACTGGAGCATGTAAACACAGATGTGAAATTTTATTGTGATAGAAACTTTTCATTTAGAAGTGGCAATTCTTTGTAGCCCTATTGCTCTTCGGAAATTTCATTCGAAAATGAGTCAGTCAAGGCTGTTTTATCCCACTCTGAGGTGACTTTCCCACAGACTTAACAAGAAACAAATTCCTCCGTGAATTGCATTCTTATAGTATTTCACCTTGATGTAATTTGTACAATCTCTCTTATATGCCCTTGGTTTTTGCAGGTTTATTTTGGATCATTCTAGTGTTGATCTTATTAAATATCCCATTTCCTAATTATATTCAAGTTTTGTAATGGAGCAGTGCAAGTATAAGGAAGCCTAGCCAGTGAAAGGCCTAATTAATTTGCAGCTTTTGATATTTAGTATAAAAAGTTTGGTAGGAAGAAAAATGTGTGAAGTGGGTTGCTTTTAGAAGCAAAGAGAGGATTTCAGCATTACATTAACTGAAAATTAGATTATAAATATATACCATGTTTAGGTTCGGATACATATCCTGCATATCACAAACTTTTCAAAGAGACAACATGAAAAGTCATCTTTGTGCTTAAATTGTCATGATGATGTAACCATGGTAATACTGCTGAAACAAGGTTGACATAAATTTGGTTCAATACATGCTTAGCTAAAAGAATAAGACTGCCAAATACTGTTTGGGGCACATAACTCTATGTAGTTCAAGTAAATGGAGAAAAGGAATAAATGCAGGAAGTATATAAATGCCTCTTAAAATGCAGCTCTGTGAATTACCTTCTCCCCTGCATCCAAAAACCAATCACTGTCTCCAGTTAAGTCAAGGAAATTAGGAAAGTTAAGCGTGGAGACAGAAAACTGCTAGCAGAAAACACAGCTTTCAGAAGTGCTTGTTTTGATTTTGGCAAGAAAAGATGTTCATTCATCTCATGCTTAGTTTTTCCTCCTCAGATAAGCAAATTCTCTGTAATAAGTTTAAACAAGTGTTTTGAGGAACTTACCAAGCAAAGAGGCAGGTGAGCCAACTGCATCATGGGCTACATCAAAAGGAGCGTGGCTAGCAGGTCAAGGGAGGTGATTCTATCCCTCTGTTCTCGTGAGACCCCACCTGGAGAACTGTGTCCAGCTCTGGAGTCCTCAATGTAGGAAGGACATGGAACTGTTGGAACGGGTCCAGCGGAGGGCCACAAAGATGATCAGAGTGCTGGAACACCTCTCCTATGAAGACAGAGAGAGTTGGGGTTGTTCAGCCTGGAGAAGAGAAGACTCGGGGGAGGCCTTATAACAATCTTGCAGTACTGATCTAGTGGGAGGTGTCCCTGCCCATGGTAGGGGAGTTGGAATTAGGTGATCTTTAAGGTCCCTTCCAACTCCAACCATTCTATGAGTTACAGCCTTTAAGCTTAATTATTTTTTAAATAATAGGTTTAGGATAAAACTCACAATTTTTAAATCTACTTGCTCAGGCACTAAAATTTGCTTGTATGTTTTAAATGCTTTTCATTCAAAAGGGAGATTTGAAGGGTACTCGCTTTAATAAATCCCTCCTACTCTTTCTCTAAATGGATGTAATTGTAAGTACAATATCCATCCCAAATCAATTTTAAAAGTTGATTAAATCTTTTGTACTAATTTACTTCTAATTAAGTGTTTTAAATAACAGTTGCTTTCAACATTAGTGGAATTATTTATGTGCTGAATATTCTTATCTGTGTGCTCTGGATTGAAGCCAATGGCTGAACAAGGAATTACGTTTTATAGTATCTTTGGTATTTCTTTCTTCAAGTACAAAAGCATTTTCAGTTCCCAAAGGTTACATGAGAGTTTGACTCCCTCCCATTGCTTAAGAAACTTTTAATCAAAGTATTCTTCAGTCTCTGCTCTGAGTGATGTGAACGAGTGAGAATTTCATATAGAATGCCAAACTCAGATTGCAGTAAAAACATGCATTTCATCTCATAGCTCAAACTTTGCATAGTGTCATCATTTCTAGAAATGTGGAAGTGATTTCCAGACAAATTCAGAGCAGAAGTTAATTGGCATTTTATAAAGTCTTCTAGGAACCCATTGTGCAATTACTTACTAAGACACCAAATCTTCATAACCATTTTCCTTCCAAACCAGGAAGGTAATAAGCTGTATAGCTTACACCTGCAAGTTGTTAGGAAACTGATTCCATCCTATAGGCTATTACATCTTCAATTCCAGAGCCAGTCAAAACACATCCTATTTATAGCTCATATGTAATGGCAAGTCTAAAAGTAATTTAATAAATTGTGTGATTTTCCCTCACAAATGATGCTGTCTTATCAAATAACACTTATGCAAACAATATTGGCAGTTCAACTGCATCATTTTATACAAAAATCTATTACAATTTGCTATCTAATTATAAAACAGTCTTTGCCCCCTTTCTCAATATGTTGTCACTGTTTTGGCTCTGAAAATGGGAAAACCCACTGATAGGATTTGTTGCATTCATGAAGAGTCATTCTCAACTTTTTAATGAATCATCAGATTATCTGCTTCACCTCCTACTTCTCCCAGTCAAATAAGGAGAGGATTTAAAGTGATACCTTCTAAAATCTTCTGCCCTGCTTTCCTAGCAACAGGCAGGGGCACTGATTTATTTTGTAATGTGTTATATTCAAAGTAAGTATTGTTATACGTAAAAGAGAACATACTGATAAAACAGTGATACAAAACCTTTCTCAAGGCAGTGCCTCTTTCCCTGGAGGTGAACAGAAGGAGTCCCTGAGGTATTGACGTCTCAGCTGGGAGCAGTGCGATGCCCCTGGTAGGAGAGTCTCTCCTCTCACTTACAGCTCTGCTTGCGGCTGGTTTCATCAGTTTTCCCATCACAGCCTGCCTCCTTCTCCTTGCTTCTCAGGCAAGTTCCTATTCTCACATCCTAAATCTACCACATTCACTCTCAGAACAAAAACTAAGGTGGTTGCTTTTTGCTCTCCTTTTCTCGCTGGCACTGGTCCAGCAGGAGGGTGACTCTCACGTATGAACTACTTCAACTTACAAGTCTAAGTGGGAAGGAACTGTTTTTCCCTTCTACAATGAGTGAAATGCATCTTCTGTGGAAATTTAATTCAAGTTGTTTTGATTTGTATGGCAATGAAACCAATTTCATAATGTGCTTGTCAATATACTACGTAAATGATTTTTTAATTTTTTTTGTAGTTTGGTCAAATCTAAGTTTAACAGGAATTATCAAACAAGGCAATCTGGAGTGACAAATGTAGGACATCTGTTGCAGCATATGGCTTGACATAACAGCTGCATTGAACTTTTTCAGCAAGTAGTAATCCTTTGGAAAAATTCAGCTGAGCATATAATTTTGATATCCCTGCCTGAATGATGGAGAATTAAAACACTTGCAGTTTAAAACCACTCTGAAGTTGGTCACTTGCAACACAGAATACTTAACATCTTATTTTGAAAATAGGTTTTATTTAGAAACAGATCTGAATATTTCACTTTTTTGTTTACAAAAGGAATGTGTTCATTTTTTGATAAAATTACTTTTTTTACTGCAGCCATTAATCTTTTAGGTTCCTGAGTAATCTTATTCTCAGTGCTGTCTTTATCCTAGATAAGAATTTTTAAGATTTGGCTAGAAAGTGTTTCCTGTGTGGTTTTTTTGTTTTGTTTTGTTTGGTTTGGTTTTTTTTTTGTTTGTTTGTTTGTTTTTTTTGGGGGTGGTGTGGTGGTGTGGTTTTTTTTTTTTTAACAGTTGTACATAGAACATTGCATTTTGCATTTAGGTGCAGCTGTATAGATAGGACTAACTTCCTAATTGCCATGTTCTTGTGAGAATGGGATGTGGTATATAGAGCTGTAACTTGACGTTCAGTTTTGAGTATAACACTGTTGGTCTCTGTATTAGGGTCTGTTACCAAACATATATTCTGATTTTGGGTGCTAGAAAAAAATTCTTCAGTAAAATACATGTGTAAGCATTGGGAAAAAAATAGCTTTCTATTCATCTATGTATCCTTGTTTGATTTCCTTGTTTTATAATAAAGTATTTAATTGGGTGTGTATTAAATAGAATTGTGTTAGGATTAAATTTTGTTTGAAAACAGTTGACATTTATTTTTCCTGTGTTTCTCTGACTTAGAATTACTTGATTTTGGTTTGGCTTTTGTGTTTTATGGAGCCAGATAATTTCATCAGTTAAGGAAATGAGCAGGAACCACTGGCCTTTCCACAGTAACTTAAGTCAACTTTTCTAGCAATTGCTCTGCTGCCTAACATTAAAGCTAATAACTGTCTAATATTCATGTCTGACAGTTTTTCCTTTCCACAGTTATTTTAAAGTATGCAGTAGAAAGAGAGAAGCAACATTAGGTCAAAATTCAGACGTGACATGTAGTTAAGATCAAACTGTGTTTGTAGTTTTGTAAAGCTATGAGTGGCTTCAAAGGGAAGAAAAATTCATCTGGGTGTACTTTCACTTACTGTTCCTTGAATTCCTGCCTATGACTTTGACTGAAACCCAGTGTTTCTCAAATTGAACTTTTCATGGCTCATCCTATACATAGGTAGAAAACCACTTCCGCGCATGTAAATCAGTGAATTACAGGAAGGTGTGCATAGGTATTCATTCAGTAACCAGATTTATTTCAAGAAAATTTGTGAAACTTCCTCCTCTGTTACACCAACTTGAAACTTATCCTTATAGTTTGCTTTTAAGGAGCTATCTTATGAGCTGTGAATTGTCCAGGTGCCAGAATTCAAATCAGCCACTTTTTGTTTCCTACAGAAAGTCTGCTACCAAGACCAATTCCTCAACTTGTCAGTTGAGCTAGCTGTGAAATCTTCTTGCACTTAATACTAAGAAATGCCATGGCTAATATTCAGCATCTTTACAGCAGAACTGATGAGAAACATCAGGAGCCCACACCCAGCTGGCACGGAGCAGATCCAGATCTGCAGGACAGCATTGTGATACCTAGGGGCTCAGAGTATCAAAGCTGCAATAAAGAGCCAGCAAATGACTTTTCTAGAACTTGAGAGCTTGGGGTAGAAGATGCTTTTCCTAAGGACTTCAGGAAAAGATCCCTTGTGCTTGGCTTCTGCTCAGGGTATTTAGCTTACAGATTTCAGTCTTAATTGTCATGTTCATGAGGGAAATTCCCTGTAGTACCTGTGTGCCTTCAGTTTATAAACACAAAAGCCTGCCAAAGCTGTTTTCCCTCTTATGGGGCTGCTGGATCTTCCAGCTCTACCAAATGGCAGTCTGCATCAGTCCATGATCAAACTATTAAATTAAGATTGAAAAGAAAAACCTAGATTAGTTGGAAGACTTCTAGATTTTTTATTTTTAACAAAGAGTATTAAATTATCAAATTCTTGGTATAAATGTAAGGCTGACTTAAACATACAAAATTGAGAAGAATCAGCCTTTTTTCCACAATAATGATTGTTTACTTATGATCCTTTTACCCTATAGTTTATTTGGCAAAGTACATCTTTTGCAGCACAATAAAAAACCCCAAACGTGTAGTGGCAGTGTGGCAGGAGCAACGCTTTCTGGAAAAGTTGATTTTTTTCGTTTCGTGGTTTTAATATAGATTTGTAGTCCAAGGTGTTCTAAGGGGCATGTATATATATATAAAAGGCGTTAAATCATGCACTGAATAATTACTTAGACTTTCCTGATTTTGCGCATGGTCTCTTGCTGGGGTGATATGTTTTGCGTGGAAGTGTATGATCACTATTTTTTTTTACCTTTGAATGGAATAAGGATAGCATGTGGCTTATCAGGTCTTTATATCTGACTACTTATATGTACATTTCACTAGTTATATGTTTTAGTTATATCTGACTATTCCTGTACATATGCACGTACCAGTTCTAAGTAAACACACTGGCCAAAAATATGCATTGAAGAGTTTAATCAGGATGAGTTTGAGCTCCAGCCTGATTCAGAGATGATGGGTTTTTGGCTCACATTACTCCATTAAATTGAGTGACTTTAAATATTTAAATTATTTTGCTTTGCTTCTTTAGAGTAACTGATGGTGTATCTGTTGCAATAACTTCAATTTACGTAAAAACGAGTGCTGTTTCTAAGCTGAAACCATGGTGGATAAGCTCTGTCTGCTAAGCAGTAGTACCATTTCATCAGCCTTGCCTCTGCTTTTAAAAGGCATGGTCTTGTCTCAAATATTCTGGACTTTGGCTAAAGGAAAGATAAATCAAAGCTTTCCTGGCTATCTGGTCTCTCAGCTTCCACTTCCAGTGGCAACAAACTTGAATTGCCTTAACTAAGATCTATGCGTAGTTTTCCTTATGAACTTATGAATCTATGCATTTGTGTCCTTGAAAAGGTTGATTATAGCCTTTTTCAAAATTTCTAGCCAGTTGTTAAATTTGATTGTCATTATCTGTGAAAGGGCTTCTTAGAAAAGATTATTTACATTTATTATGTTAAATAACCTGTTGTGCATAGTAGATGTGTGTCCTCTGTTAAGCTAGTCCAGAAGATTTAATTGGTTCAGCAAGATCTCCATAATAACCATGGACTCCTCCAGGAATCCTTAATCTGATGTCTACAAGACTGGTAATCGGTACTAAGACCCAGCTGAATCTTTTCAGTATCAGTTTATCCTTAGTTTTAAACTCAAAATGAGATTGCAAGATATTTTTTCCATGCACTTCAGTTTGTTATATGTAAAGGTGAAAAACTTCAACCTGATCAGTCTGGTGTAGCTATTTTCTATGTAGCATCCAACACAACCTCGTGATCTGCAAATAGAGAGAAAATGCCTCACAACCTTAAAAGCAAGGAGGAGATAAAATTGAATGCAAATGATTGAGTAAGAGATGTTCAGCACTGATCTAATTAGCTTCTTATTTTCCCATCCCTCCCAAGAGTCAATCTACAGATGCTAAACTGTTGAGTTGGACTATTGAGTTGCTGGATTAACAGCTCTCTTCCAATCCATGTACAGCAGGATGGGTCCCACTATAGGTGGTGAATCACTGGTAAGCCAAGTCTGGTCCCTTCCTCTGGGCAGCTGATGGCACATAAATGAGTTAGGGGGCAATCATGGCACCTCTGAGGCTACTCCAGACTTAGTTATTGTGCTTAGAAACTCAAGTCAGTAAGGGCTTTCAGAGTAATGTGGCAAATGATCTCAGTGCCCAGCTCCTTATTGTAGTCTTAAAGGGTATGTAATGCATACATGCTTAAAAGATATGTTCACAGTCATATGGAGAAGAGTGAAGGCATAATGGAAGGTGCCTCAGGTAAAAGAAATTTTTTTAAATCACTTTCTCTTGGAAAGTCAAGAGAATGGATCATCTTCTTAGGCCTGACAAATCTAGCTCCAGGTCATCCTCTGCAAAAGTAATGGGAAGTGAATTTGCAGTGCCCTTTAATAATTGCAAATCCTTAATTAAGGAGAGGTACGAGGCGACACTTAAAATGCCAACTTCAGCAAGTAGCAGATTCCACTACTTCTGAGAGTAAAGTAGAACTTGTCAGAATGAAATTGTTTCTTGTCATTAACATGGTTGGTAATTTTCAAAGACTTAAAATTAGGTAAAAGGTATTGTTCAAGGGTGGAAGAAGACTATCTTGTTCCTTAAAATTGTGTGTGAGGTACAAAAACTTTGAAGACGGTGTGAGGCTTACCGGGCAGTACCATTTTGCTTGGTTCTGCCTTGACTTACAATAATTTTTGGAGAAGGTAGAACAGCTAATTTAGTCTGATGATCCTTTCATCCTCTTACTGTGAGGGTTTAATTTACAATTACTGAAACCAGACCTACTGGCTCTTGGTAGGTTTTTATTTGGATTCTTACTTGGAACTTGCCTATTATTGTGGCAGTCTATTGAGCAAAACTTCACATGGAGTGTCAAGTGGATTTTAAATTGAGAAAAAGACCTTAAAGAATACTTCTGGGCATCTCAAATATTGTTGAGTACCAACTTACCATGATGTTTATGTGAGCTTACTTTTAATTAGCTAGATCCAAGAGTGAATAGAAAATAACATATACATACACATTTTAAAGTATTTTGCTAGACGGGGCTCTTACGTTTGCTTCTTTTGTGTTTCTTTCTGCTTTTTTAGTTAATGAGTAGTTCTGGAACCCAAAAGTAATGTTTTGTTGCCATCAGAGCACTCTTTTCTGTTTCATTTCCAAGCCAGAACTTCTTCACAAAGGAGCCGCACATTGTGTTGCATAAGAAGTAATTCAGACCTTGAAGGGGGAAAGATTTGCATCCTGATTCTACACTTCTATATCATGCACATCACATACACTTGTCTAGATTAATGTAAAAAAAAGGCAACCATATTGGGGTATTGGGGTTTGCACTAACTAAAACCAGCAAGAATAGTAGATTTACCAATAAAGCTTACCAAAAACAGGTCATAGAGAAGTGAGTATAAATATCTTTGTGAAGATCTTTGTTCCCTTAAATACAGTATTACTTTTCATGAAGGCATTCAGAACAGAATTCAAATAAAGACTCTTTTCCCTTTAAAGCAGCAATTCTTAAATAAAAAAAAAAAGTCTAGTCTTAGTGTAAATCAGAACTTGTTTTCTGTTACTGATTTTTTAGAAGGAAGAAATGTGAAGTACAAGCCTTGCAAAAATATGTGTAATACTCCTTCATTCCATGTGTGGCTCAGCACCTAAATAGGGCTAGATAATGACCAGCTGCTCATTTTTGAGGTCTAGCTCTGAGAAATTTCCAATGTTGCTTTGACTACTTGTTGTGTATGCAAAGCTGTATTCCCACTGCAAAAGTGTGTGGGTATCATTCAGCCCCATTTACAACAAAATCTTTTTTTTTTCCTTGATAGAAATAGCTTTATTAAGCAAACAAATGCTGTGAAATGTTTGGGGGCTTTTTAAGAAATGAAAACTATTCAATCTTTCTTTTGCAGAAGTACTAATTATTAGTCATTTGTGGTTTTTGTAGGAGTTCTCTGGAATCTATCCTCCTGTGATGCACTGAAAATGCCAATCATCCAGGATGCCCTCGCAGTGTTGACCAATGCAGTGATCATCCCTCACTCTGGATGGGAAAACTCTCCGCTCCAGGATGATCATAAAATACAACTCCATTCATCACAGGTGCTGCGCAATGCCACTGGGTGCCTAAGGTGAGTACTACAAAGCATTTGCATTCCTTAATCATCTTACTTTGGCTTGAATTGTTATTTGTCCTTTTTAGGCCTCTGTAAAGTAAATAATTGGTTTGTGTGTCAGCTAAGACAATGATTTTCAGACCTGTACACTTAAAGTTGGAAATTAATTAGAAATCGAGCTTCAAGCCATTCAAAATCCATTTGTTTTTAGAAGTATTGCTGTGAGTTTTCCTTTTTTCTTTCCTTAACAGCTTTGACCAATCTTCTCATCCAAGCTTGTATATTAGATGTTTTTGTCCTTGTAAGTTTGTCCCATTTCCCCAGTTGCTTAAATGAAGTTGATGTGTTCTCACTATTGCACCCAATTTAATCAGCACAAAAAATAATAAAGATGTTCACAAAATGTAACATGCCTTACGGGTTCCAGGTGCCATTGCTTTAGTTATGATAAATATATAGGTTTTTTTCTGCTCTGTGAAGATGAAAAATGGATTTCAGTATGAGAGCACCAATTTAACATTGTGCAACTAGAATACTTAAACAAACCCTTAACAAGTATGGTATCTGATTATATTTGCATGCCAAACTTGTATATGCAACACCAAGGTGCGTATACATAAATCTGTGCAACATGATCTATCCATTCCTAGAAGTCACTGTACATGTGAGAATGAAAATAAGACAAATAAGAAGAGTTTCAGTTCTGACAAAGGTTCACAAAAGGATTGAGTTATAGTAATTTTTGAATTCCAATCCTTATCATTTTGTTGAAACAGTTTAACGTATTATGCAAGTTTTTTGAAATACCATAAATATACTTGTATGGGACTTAGATGCAGGTATGTATATGTGAATACCAGCTATATTGGTATATGTGGCAGAAGGTAGCTGTTTGTACCTGAGTTGTGTTGATTTTGAAGTAAGTTCGCTAGAACAATTGTGTTGCATTATGTCCAAATTACTAGAAAAAAAGATAATCATTGTCACAGAAGTCCTTCCATAAAGGCGTGTACCATATTATACTTCTCACACTTCCGATGTTTAACCTGTATTAGTTAAAGAGCTGCCTCTAAAAGAAATTTGAGGCTTCACGCTGCCCTGTCTTTGAATGGTCATGCCCAGTGTTGGTCTCCCCACACCATAAACTCTTATCTTCATGTTAATTTTTCACAACTGCTTCTCAGGGTCTGATGTCCATCCCTGATCTTGTAAACCTCAGTTCATCCTACCTCACAGTTGATGGATTCGTTGCACATTGGTCTTGAAATATTTCTTCTTTGTCTTTTTTTGTGTTTCTTCGTGAGTGTATGTGCACGCCCATTTGCACACTGATGTGAGCTTACTGTAGCCTGCACTGTGGGTCAGCCTGAGGACTTGTGGCCACGTGAGAATGGTACGTTGCCTGATCTAACACACACTGCTTTGCAGCAAGGCTTTCTGCCAAGTGCTTGATGCTATGCTGTCATAGCAGAATGGCTTCTGGTCAGCTAGTGCAAAATAAGCTCATATCTGCCTGCAAAAGACTGTGCACATTATATCTCTTCAGTCCTTCCCAGGCAGCTGTAACATCAGCTTAAGTGGCTGTTCTGTGCAGTTTGGTCTTCCTTCTAAACCTGGGCCTTTCAACCACAGTATGGCTTTTTAATATCTTTCTGATAATCAAGCCCTTCCTATTTCCCTGATGCATCTTGCTGTCCTCTATAACAGCTTCAGATATTTATTTGGCCTTCATCCATCTTCTTTAGGTAATTTCATCCCACTTAGTCAGTGCGGATGCTTTTTGGCAGAGTCAGAACATTTGGAGGGCTTTGAACTTATGTTTTGCTTCACACCAGCAGAAGCTTTCTTGTTTACCTTTCTCCAGCCGCTGTTGAAAGTCTCTCTCTTTGAACAAAATGTCAAGTTTGAGTTTGTGCAAGGCAGAAAAGTGTAAGTTGGCCTCTATGACGGTAACTGGGTTCTTGCATTGAATCCATGTAAGATAATGGGGCTGCAGGCTGGAGGAAACAGCAGATGTCAGAAGGATGAGAAATCTCTATGGAGATGATTGGAGCAGCACACGCTCTGTGCAGGTAGTACCTTAGCTAGCATGCCTTAAATACCCACCTCCCCCAGTAAAGTGCACAGTTACCACTTTCCACTTGTGACTAGCTACAAGCCTTGTATTTCCATTTCAAGCTCTCACTGGACAAGAGAGGTAATGTAAATCAAGAAGGTGAGGGTTGCTAGCTGAGATTACAGTGGGTTTATCTGGTAAATGGGAAGTCCATTGTTATCTTCCGTGGGAGAATTTCTGCTAAGATTGTGGTTTGGTTGTCCTCTCCTGTTTTCTTTTTCTCCTTTTGCTGCAGCTGGTTTTTGAAGGGACACTAGTTTAAAATTCACTTGCACCAGGATTATCAGTGATGACAATATAATTCGAAAAGTAGTGGTGTTTAGAATACTTGACAAATATTTCTGAACCTGTAATGTTGTCAGATTTGAGAGACATCAGGTTTTACATAAAGTTTAATGCTAGTAAATATTTCAGGAGGATTTTGGTGGGGGTTTTTCAGTCTTCTTTGCCTTTGATTTGCTGATGAATTCATTGCTGAAAACTATGAATATTATCTGAGAGGTGCTGTAGTATTATCCATCCCATATACAAAGCTAATAACTAGTTTGTAAAGGCCATTATATAGGAATAGTCAGATCTTTGGTTTGTGTTTTTTCACTGTGGTATATGAATAATTCTTTGTGCTGATCTTCCCTTTTTTTCAGTTTCTTGATGAGAGTTTCATGCACTTTCTCAATTAAAAAGTTGTTTGTGAACTACAATTTTAGTACTTGTATCTGCTTATTCATTATCATTCTTAACAAAGTTCTTAGGTCTGCAACTCCAGTCACACAGTAATCCAGCTGAAATCAGTATGAAATCATGAGAAAGATAGCAGGAACATCAGACCTTTTCCTGTTATTTTCTTCCCTTAGATGTTATTTACAAACTGCACTTTGCATATTTTTGTGATTTGAAAAAAAGAAAATAGCTTTAATACAATATTGTAATAATTAATTTTACATAACTTGAATACTTTGAAATGGTTTAGATAATTCAACGCTCTAAATATAGTGTTATACCTGTCACTTATAAATTTAATCTTAATATTGAACTTTCATAAATTGCCAGACCTCAGTGTGACGTATTAGAATAATCACCCAATTTACTTGGCTTCCCGCTGAGACACCAGTACCTAACCACATTATGCACTGTGAAAATTTGACTTTTTTTTCCTTTTAGATTTCAGCTGTGACTGCTGTATTTGTGGTACAGAAATACTGTATGTTTGGTTTATATTTTCTTACTCATTTAGACTTATTAGGGCAAGTCAGGTGAGAACTGAATTTGGAATTCCAGTTGTTTATATTGGGAGGTTTACAATCCCTAATCTGAAATTTAAAAATCAATGGGAGGCATGTTGCACAATGTTGTCTTAACCTGAAACATCAAGCTTACTGTGGTCAGTTGATCCTGGCTGGTCACCAGGTGCCCACCAAAGCTGCTCTATCACTCCCCTCCTCAGCAGAACAGCCTCCTTTAGACATCCACCTGCTCCAGCATGGGGTCCTTGATGGGCTGCAGGTGGATATTTGCTCCACTGTGGACCTGCATGGGCTGCAGGAGGACTACCTTCTTCACCACAGGCTACAGGGGAATCTCTGCTCCAGCACCTGGAGCAGCTCCTCCCCCTTCTTCTTCACTAACCTTGGAGTCTACAGAGTTGTCTCTCTCACATCTTCCTGCTCCTTTTTCCAGCTGCAGTTTCTGTTGTGCAAGTTTTTTTTCCCCTTCTTAACTACAATATCCCAAAGATGCTACCACTGTCACCGATGGGCTCAGCCTCGGCCAGTGACAAGTCCATCTCAGACCATCAGACATGCAGGAGATTTCTGGCATCTTCTCACAGAAGCCACCACTGCAGTTTTCCCTCCACCAAAACCTTGCCATGCAAACCCAATATACTTATTTATTGCAAAACTAAATCTCTGTTCAAAGACTATCTGAAAAAAAATCCCAGACAAAAATATTTTCAAGAGTTTTTGTCCTGATGTACAGTCTGGAATCTTGTTTTTTTCTAAGAATTGAAGATGAATTTAAGTTAATAGGATCACATCTGAAGACTTCAAAGAATTTTAAGAATTTACTGGTTTCAAGAGTCTAATCTAATTTTAGATTCAAAATCATAAAATGCTGGGGTTTATTTCTTCCATATTCTGCTTAATTTTTCATCATACACTGGAGATACAGGAGCAGTTTTGAAAGTCAAAGATCTATTAAAATATTTATCATCTGTCCTACTAGATGATTAGAAAATGTATGGGAGAGTAGCTCGAGTAGTTTTGTTTATAAAGACCCTTACCTTTCAAATTTTCATACTTGTATACTTGGCAAACCTTTCACAAAATACCATTATTCTGAAAAAAAAAAAAAATGTAGCAAGCTCTCAGAAAGCAAAAGGGAAAAGTTATTTTAAAACATGAATTGAATGTAACTGACCAAGTAGTATTTTCTGGATATATCAACTTTGGGAAAGAACAAATTACCTCGTTAGAATAATTTGTGTCAATTAGGCGTGAATGTCGAATAGTTTTAACTGTTTTGTGGATGAATTATCCTTTTCACAGACATTTGTGAGCTCATGCAGTTATCTCACCATCTTTCTTCTGAGCATCTGAAGTCTGTTGATTCCTATTCTTAGGAATTTCTATAATCTGTTTTGAATAAAACATTCTGCGGCTTATGACAAAAGAAGATGTGGGAGCAGCATTAAATAAATAGCACGGGCTGTATTATTCATCATTGGTTTCATTTCTAAAGAAACATATAAAGAAACCTTTCTATATGTGTATCATTTCTTTAGAAACTAAAATGATACATGTATGTCTGTGCATGTGTATATGCATGTTTATGTGTATACACATACAATATAAAGGGGCTGATGACTGAAGCTAAAATATGTTTCTGTCTTTACTGACTGGTGCAAGCTCTGAATATCTTCAGCTGGGTACAAGCAGAGCTGGCTTCTTACAGTAGGACCAGAACCTTTGTTGCTGATTTTATGATTCTCCTCATATCAACAGGACAGTCACATTTGGTCCATCACTGTATATGCTGTAGTGCATATAGAGATGTTGGATGTGCCAACTCATCTCAGAATCTCTGTTGCTTTTTCTATATTGTGCATCAGAGAAGAAAAAAAGCCAGTGTTCCATTAAGAAGCCTGTCAGAATCCACAGTCAGGATAAAACTAACTATTGATTGTGTATGTCCACTGGCAGCCTACTCAAGGGAAAGGTTTTTACTACAAGCAGTTCCAGGAGCCAAGAGTCATGATGGAGACACAGCTACCTAGAGGAATGCTGAGGCAGGGTTTATCCACTCATAGAAAGGAAGCTGTCCAAATCCACAGTATTTCCCCCTCTTATCCTCTTCAAATCCAGTCTTATCCTGAAGAACAGGCTAATCACCACTGTTCTTGTCTTTTAATACGTTTTGAGCTACTACAATTACAAAGCTGGTGTAATTAAAATCCAAGGACCATCAGATCAGCAGATTTGATGCCAATTCTGTAGCTACATTCTATGAATGTATTGTGGTGGAATACAGGTTATATTTTACATAATCTACAGAGTTGCACATTGTGTGTTAAACCTCATTTGGACATAAGTAGGATGTTGAATCAAGTTAGAGAGTTCCTAAACTCCAGGGTTATACTGGCTATACTGGGTTGTCCACTGTTAAACAAACACCTGACCTCTCTCCTCAGCTTGGGAACGTCGCTAGGACCTGCAGTTAGAAATAAGGGCAGAGGAAAACCTTGTTAAGAAGCTAAGTAAAAACTTAGTTTTAATGTCTGGTTTGTGAAGTTCAATCCCTTTCCACTAAAATTCTTATTAAAATTGTATCATCTATTTCCTTAGTCCTAGCAACAACAAGTTTTGGAGGAACTGAGGGGCTAACGTCAACTCTCTATTATTTTGAAGAAACCAAGTGTATGAACGACTACCAGTAATTTCCAGTGTAATATAAATTAAGGTATTTTCATCACAAGTTCTACATCATTCCAGGTTAAAGCTGAATGGTGTATTGCTTACTTATAAATATGCTAGCACAGTTCTGTATTACTTGTACACGACAAATTTTGAAAAACTGTCTTTAATAAGCTTGATAATGCCTCCTGTAATATCGTATGGGAACACAGATCACAGGAGGGAACATGAGCTGAGCTGCTGTTTCTTTTTTTTTAAAGCAAGATAGAGAGGAGTGAACTCTGAGTTTCATTTACCTACTGGCAGGCATTTTAATCAAGTTGTCTACATAAGAGCCTGGTTTTTAGAGGCTTTGAGTATTTCTAAGTTTACATGACTCACCAGCTCTGAAAATCATGGATAGTTTTGATGTTGTTGATAATGTTTAAGTACTTTCAGGTACCCCAACTGAAAACTTTCAAACAGGTGGCTTTCATGGGCATAAACTATGCAAAATGTGTTTTCCAATAGGACTAAAATTTCCACTAGCTCATGTGTAAATGTTCATGGCCATATTCCTGGTCTTCTAACCACAAACCAATATGGGAAAAAAACACAGGAAATTAATAAGAGTCAGTCTGCTGAGGGAAATGTATTTCACATTTTCAAGAAGCTGAATGGTCCAGTCTAGAAAAATCACAAATCAATCTAAGGCCACAGTGACTGCATCCTAGTTAAGCATAAAGTTTGGGAGGTGCATATCTGCAAGGTATGAGAGAGCTTGTTCCTTACTGAATGCTGTGATAATTCAGAAATGTAGCTGAAATAAAAATCTAATGTTAACATTCGGGGAGAGAGGGAGATTTTAGTATGAATAGATCAGTGTCCTCTGATTGCTGCTGTAATATTTTTATTCAGAAGATGCTCAAGGGAAAAGTACTAACAGAATGAAATGTGTAGCTGTGTCAGATACTTAAGCACCCCACTTTTTCTTCACAGGGCAGTTACTCCCACTTTGCATATTCATGAACAAATTTATAAGGTTTATACAAGGTCATACTGTATTAATTATAGCAGTGGTATTCAAATTGCACTTCAAAGTTTAATGCCCTTTCAGCATTTCTGGTAAAAGCATTACTTCAGCCTATCAAATTGATTCAACAAATTCCATATAGCTCTGGAATTTCATTATCGGCTCAGGTTGATCGCAATCTCAACCAGAAATTTTGTTTTTAAACTGATAGTATGGAACACCTTTTGTATTCCCCTTTGGTCTGAAAAATAGCAGACACTTCTTGCTTTGCTATACTTAAAGCATGTAAGAAGCTGCGGTGGTGTACCTCCTTACTCCATCATTTTATCTGATAAGAGACGCTGGGCTGCTTTGCTTAAATCTGCCTTCAAATGCAGGAGGAACTCCCAATGTATTGATTTTGCACTGAGATAGCCAAAAAAATGTTCTGTCAACATCCACCTTGAATATACTGTTTAGGTGATCCTTGGGCAAACAAGGAACTCATTCATATTTCAGTGGGGCTTCATGTCTGGATACAAGTTAGAAATATTGGATTTATATTCTAGAATCTGGTAAATTAGGACCTAGCTGAAATTTAGTTCTTATTCTTCAACTAGGATCTTCTATTCATGAATGTATGTGGGGTTTTTAGGGAAAAAAACCTAACAACTTAATGGGAGTCTTACAGTTATAAATATTTACTTGTTGCTATGGCAGGAGTGTGCTCTTCCTGTAATTTACTAATTTACTGTTGCTGGAAATTATACATGCACTTATGAAAAGAATGACTGTGCCTCAGTACCTTTGCTTTCATCTTCCAATACTTTTAGGCTCAGCAACAATGACAAAACTGGCAACTACTGCTTCTTAGGCTGAATGGTTTATGGTGTATCCTAGCCCTGGATTAGGGATGTGTTGAATATCTCAAGTACGTGTTGAATGACTGACTCTTTCCCAGCTTCTGGTGGTGTTAATTCCTTTCAGGTTGAATGCCTGCTGTTAACTAGTGCCTAATGTGAAAATTAAATGTCCGCTCATATTTGCATGGTTAGGTAGTGTTAATTTACATTTCCTTCTGTCAGAGGTTTAAGCCATGTGGCTGTGAATGCTCTGAAGAGAGTAAAATTGTTTGTTTTCTGAAAGGGCTTAGATTCTATGGGGTTTTTTTGTTGGTTTTTTTTTTTCATTTCAGAACAGTTTTCGTTTATGCAGTAGCGAGTGTTAGCTTGGCAGACACTGTAATAAAGTATAATTTGAATCTTGGTGGCCTGCTGACTTGATTTGGGCTGACTCCAAGCCCAGCTGACTACAATGGGCCTCCTTCTTGCTCGCCAGCTGCAGAGCTGAGTATCACCGCAT
Source organism: Nycticryphes semicollaris (assembly GCA_013400055.1). Taxonomy (NCBI): domain Eukaryota; kingdom Metazoa; phylum Chordata; class Aves; order Charadriiformes; family Rostratulidae; genus Nycticryphes; species Nycticryphes semicollaris. Next base: position 331,686 of record VXBJ01004670.1, on the reverse strand, counting down.
CTATTTTAGAATGTGTCAGCGCGTCCGTGCAGTCGGTGCATGGGAAGCTGAAGAGATGGAGTCAATTCCGTCTCAACTGTCTAGGCCCATTGGAAAGAATCATAAGGACCACAGGTGTCAGTGGGAACCAGAGTGTACCTCTGCTTTTGCATTGCTGACTATTGAAAATCCTGGACAGTCCTTTCTGAATGGGTACTTGGAAAAGCTCATATATTCTGGCTCCACAGAAAATACTGTTTGTCCCAGCATGAGAGAAAAACTGATTGTGACAAGTCTGTACTACCACTCATGGTCATGGTGACTGATGATAGAAGATGATGTTTTATTAACCAAAAGAAAATGAGAAACACAATCATCCAGAGCTTGTAGGCCCAGTCAGCTCTGCCCCAGACCTTATTAATGTTTATAACTATGTAAAGGGTGATTGTCAGGTGGATGGAGCCAGGCTCTTCTCAGTGACGTCCAGTGATAGGACAAGGGGCAGTGGGTGCAAGTTGGAACATAGGAGGTTCCACTTAAATATGAGGAAAGGCTTCTTCACAGTGAGGTTAACAGAACACTGGAACAGGCTGCCCAGAGAGGTTGTGGAGTCTCCTTCTCTGGAGATACTCAAAACCCACCTGGATGTGTTCCTGTGTGACCTGATCTAGGTGTTCCTGCTCCAACAGAGGGATTGGACTAGATGATCTTTCAAGGTCCCTTCCAGTCCCTGATGTTCTGTGATTCTGTGATAATAAAATCAATTCAGTAAGGTTGAGGTTCTTTGGTGCTAATTGCTTGATTTGCAAGTTAACCAGCTTTTCTCATCTTAAACCTGATTGCATTACTAGGCAATATGAAAAAGGAACATGTGCAAACACGGGGCCCGGCACTGTGTAGAAAGGGCAGGGTGTACTTGTGCAGCTTTCCCTCATTACCTTATGATAGACTGCTTCAAATCTGAAGACACTTCCCCAAGGAGTGAGAAGATCATTTGGTCTTCTTGCTCAGTCTGAGGATTTTCAGTGGAGATAACTGTTTGAAGTACTCTGAGCTTGCTTCATCCTTCTGGATGAGCCAGCCGACATCACAGGGTAAACATTTTATCACCCCCTTTCAGAATGTTTTGGGCATGTGAACTGTCTCACTTCAAGCAGAACAGTAATTAATGCCAGCAGCTCAAGTTGAGCCATTGCTCAAGTCTCTTTCTGTGAGAAGGCTTTGATGGCATTCCACATTTCTGCAAGTTGGTGAGCTACTGAGAGCTTGTGAGAAATGCTCTGTAGTAATATCCTTAGCACTGAAGCCCTAAGACCCACAGACCCCACCAACCACACTTACAAACTTTGTTACTTTTTCTGTTTTGGAAGTATTTTCCCTGAAAGCCTCCTAATGAAGTAAGTAAATAAATAAAAATACACCTCCTGTGTGAGGAAATAGGCTGCAGACTGCCAAGCCTGCTTAGCTTACCATGTCTGAGCTGAAGACTGAAAAGCAGCAGATCATTCCTGGATGTCCTCTTTTGTGAAACTTTGCTCAGAAAGTGTTGAGCTTGTGTCCCTATTGTCATCTCCATAGAGAAATTTTAGCACTTTGTAAGATTGTAGCTTGAGTAGAGAAGGCAATCTGTTAAGAACACATTGAGAAAGGAAGATGAAGTCCATTACTTGCAGACAAATGGATTTTCCTCTTTCTGAGAGAACTGGAAAAGTGGACAGTTAATTTGGGGATAAATTGAGACTTTTAAAAAGACTGAAGTAAAAAGCATGTTGTGCCCATCACTAATTCAGTTTCCTCAGGTTAATCCAATTTGAATATTTCTCCGAACATGAAGAAAATAAAGTCTTATGCACAAGTAGGAGGGCAAGGTGCAAGGTGATGCTGACTTCACTGATGTGCAGACAGCCTTGTGGACATTGCCTCAGAAAGCCAACAGCAGAACAAGGTGAAAGGATTTTTGTGTCTTCTGCCAACAAAGTCTGCGCTGAGTTTGTGGCAGGCCAGGTGGAATACTTCCCCTTTTCAAAATTAGTTAAACTAAGGTATTAGAGATTTGTGGAGTTTACGTTTTTTCCTGTTGCCTTCCCTAAATTAGCTTCATATTGTATTTTCAAGTTCTGTATTACTGCTGAGAAAGTTTCCTTTGGAAAGAATGAACACATTCTGGTTTTTTTTAAAAATTATAATAATCCTGTATTTTAATTGCATCTGCATGTACTATATAAAAGCATTTAACATCTGCCTGACAGTATTTTTAGCTAGATTTGCAAACTACATACAGAGGATTTCTGTGACAAAATACTTTTGAAGTATTCATCCTAGTGTAGCTTTTTTACTTTCACAGCTCATTTATTTTTGTCAGGTACTCATTTATTATAGTTAGTTGGTTACAGCTTCAGTGTTTTCTCTTGAAGGACAGTAGCATTGTGAAATACCTCCTCCTCTTCCCCTGCTGTCATTCATCCATCTTTATATCTGATTTACTATACAGAAAAGTACAATACTTGGAAAGAATTTCAAAAAAGGTTGTCATGAAAGGGCACAATGTAGGTGTTGTGCATATATAAATGTGGGTGGTTTGGGTTTTTTTATCCCTTAATGAACTAAAAATACATAACAAAGTAGAAGATTAAAATATTGTATTTACAAAATAAATATTCATCTAATTCCCGGCGTTCACTTTATGTAATTCATTTATGTTGAAGACAATTTTCAGTAGACTGGTCAAATTGATTGATTTTGATTGATACCTTCTGTCTTTTGTTGCCAGACTTCATGCTAAGAAGGAGTGTCTTTTAATCTATTCAAGTGTGAGAAAATGCACAGTATCATCTGTAGTTTTGGTAGTTACTCACATGTTGCAGTCAATGAGTACACCTACGGCTGCCTGGACTTAGGCACAGCTTGTTAGCTCGTTAGTATTTAAGTTTTGTAGCCCCACAGAAACAAGGGAGATCTCATATTTAGCTAACAAACTGGGTGGGAGGTCATAGGTCATCCTTTTTATAGCCCATATGATAAAGGGGGCAGAGCAGAGACGAATTGCTGTGTTTACATTCAGCTGTGGCATGACCAAGTGATAGAAACCAATATTTATGAGTTTGTATGAGTATTTTCTGTGCACAAGAGAATGATCGGCCCCTGGGACAAATTTGAGAAGGAAGATAAAGCTTTATTAACTTCACTCTAAGGATGGTGATGTAACCAGGGTCATGTCTTCTATACTCTAGGGTGATGTCTTCTACAGTAGACATCATCTGTCTTGAAAACAGCATAGCTCTCCTTAGCCCACTCCTTGATACAGTGGTGTCACTCTTCCTAGTCACAAGATTTCAGAGATTACTGAGGACAAAAGCTCAGTAACGAATCCACACACTGACACAGGATCCACCAGCAGAATCGGTTGGTGCGTGGCTGCCACTGAGATGGCAGAAAGGGAAATTCACATGAATGATGCATTCTTATGAACTGAAATTTTAGACAATTTACAGGAATGGTGTGGGAATTTTTAATTGTATTTATAAGAACAATGTGTTTACTTTTGAGAGGACTCTTAATTTTGCTTTTGCCTTCAGTTAAATTGTAGAAAAGTTAACTAAAAAAGTCTTTGGGCACTGAAATAATTCCAGATTTCCCAGAAACTGGGGGGGAGAGAGGGGGAGTGGGAGGAGGTTGATTGAAGTTGTTTTTTTTTATTTTGGTTTTACTCAAATCCAAAGTTAACTAGGCAACATGTCATCCTTGTATGAGTTCATGGAAGTTAAACACCTTCATTTCATTATAAAAGCAATTCATGACTTGTTTTAGGTGGCTTGCTTAACTAGGCATGTGGGTGAAGTACTGGTTGTGTAGAGGCATACTGCTTCTATATGTCACACTTGTGTGTATGCATGCATGACCTGTAAATAATCAGTTTGGTTTGTTATTTGCTCCTCTGAATATACTGGTACTTGCAATACTTTGATATCATTATTAATATTATTATTATAATATATGTAATGAAAATATATCATGACTTGCTAATACACCAGAAAGATGTGTGTGCATCTGAGTGGGGGTTTGTATGGCTCTATATAGCTATGTACTTTCTTTTTTCAGTACTCTTTGGCCTGAATAACAGCAGTTGATAGTGGGGTTTTTTTAAGAAAGCGGAAAGTGACTACATTAGCACAAACATTTTGTATCTATAATTGTGGTCCCACATATCATGAAACACATGGAAAGCGTTAACTGATTAATTATCCCTCATAATTCTCTGACTTATCTCTGTCTAGACTATAATGCATGCAGTATTGCTTCTGCCAGGATTACATTTTGTTTGACCTTATGGCAGACATACAGCGTAATTACTAAATGGGGGCTAATTTGTATAAACAAATGTTAGTTTTTCATAGCATGAGCCCTATCATTATGTTTTATTGCTAGCGGATGTGTTATATAGTTAGTGATTCTTTAAGGGCTTGGGTAGATCATTATTGTAAATTGTCTTTACACTGTAAACTCTGAAGATCTGGAATTTACAAAGTGCAAGTATGCTAATCCCTGCATATGATTTTTTTTTCCTCTCCTCCAGGTATGTGAGAACTTTAATTGATCATGCTTACCAAAATATATATATCTCAAATTATTTTCTTGTTAGTACACAGAGAGTTTGGGGTATGCTAATACAAACCGCATCTTGTATTATCAGATATAAGTAAAATCAAATATGCAGGAACTGGAATATATGTAATACTTTGATAACTGGCGTGTAGTGGCTTTTATCTACCAAAACCTATAGAGGCAGCTGCCACACAGTAAAAGTGGTTTATTTCCATAATACCTTATAAGCCAAACTAACCTAGGAGATCCCATTCTTAAATCAAGTGCAGAAATGTATTATGAGGATGATAGTGAAACTACCACCAGTTTTCTTCTTGGTTTCCAGTAATACGAACAGTAACTTTTATTTTCATTCTTTTCTCATAGAAATAAAGGAGATTGATCGTGTTTACAATGCCATCTGAATAACAGTAGCTGGAGTTTTCCTTGGTGGAGACATGCAGTGGTTTTGGGAATGTGACTCTTGGAAGGCATCTAAGCTTATTCATTCCTTTCCTGCTTAATCATTTCACACTTACTCCTCTCTGTTCGAGATCTGTCCTTGTGCTGTTTATTTTGTGAACGTCATGTGTTCAGTAAAATAGAAATGATTTTCCTGTCTCATCAATAATAAATGCTCACGTTCAAAATCTGCAGTGAGAAACAGAACAGTTTCCAGCAGATGCCAATTTGGAGTTTGCTCTGTTCTTTTCATAGTTCACATGAAATGAATTCAGTAGCCTCAGCACAATTCCTGCTACTGTCCCACTCAAGGCAATACTGCTGTTGTCAGCCCTTGATAGCCAGGCAGGAAAGAGGAATGGTGTTGGAAGGCTAACTTGCAGCACGGGGTAGGTGTACCTGCAGCAGCTTCACATCAGCAGGTTCAGGCAGCAGTACAGACTATTGCATTTGGCATAAACCTCCTGTTGGACTACACATCTAGAGTGTTATTTTCAACTGTAATGGCATACTTTCCATTTTAACTTTGGTAGTTAACCACACCTGCCTATGCTTTGATCATTTCTCCTGACAGCAGCTCCATGGCAGTCACAAATTCAATGGATTTTGAAGCCTCTGTGGAGCTGCTTCATAGGAGAAGGGTGCACACCAAGTTTTTTTTTAAAAAAACCAACAAAACAACAAAAAACACCTCGGTGAGAATTTGGGGACAAAACGCCCTTTTATACAGGAATACTGGAAATTATGGCAGAAGGCTCACTTGGGGAAACAGAAACCAAAGCACAAAAAGAAACCAAGAAGTGGAAACTGGAGCATGAAAAGCCTTTGTTTTGGCACTTGGAGATGAAGTGAGGAAGATCAAAGCGCAGCTGGAGCTGACTAGGGACTTTAAGGACCACAGCAGGGAATTTTACAGGCACATGTATCCTGAAAGTGGGAGGAATGTGAGTCCATTGATGAATGGGGAAGACATATTAGTGATGGACAAAAGGACTGAAGAACTCAACACCTTTTGTGCCTCGGTCTAATCCTGCTCCTAGGCTCAGTACACTTCAGCCGGTTTTAGGAAGAAGAAGGAGAAACCAGCAATGGGCAAGCAACAGGTTAAGGACTATTTGGAGAAAAAGGATATATTCAGATCCATGAAACTGGGTGGAATTTACCCAAGGCTATTGCAAGAGAGGCTGGTCCATGTGTCTGTGAGGCACCAGTCATGCTGGCATTTGTGGGAGGTGTCTGAGGGCTACAGGAAAGCTAAAAATGTGTCTTTCTTTGAGGAGAACAAAAAAGATAGTCTAGGGACCACCTTTACCTCCAACCTGGGAAAAAATATGGAGCATGAGTATTTTGAATCCATTTCCAAATGTGTGAAAGAAGAACACTCAGCATGGATTTGCCAGTGGCAAATCATGCTTAATGAGCCTGCCTTCTATGATAAAGTGTCTGGCCATGTGGGTGAATGGAGAGTGCAATATACTGATGCAATATATCATCACTTATTAAGTGTTTCATCAGCACAGGCTGGAAGCTCTCTGACTGAGCAGCACCCATTTAGAAAAGGAGCTGGGATGTATAGAGGATGCCAAAACAGGTATGACCCAACAATGTGTTCTCATCATGAATAAGGCAGACTGGGGCGCAACTGTGGCCATCAGGTTCATAGAACATTTTCCCCCTTTACTCAATATTGTGGTATCTGCAATACTGTGTCCAGCTTTAGGCGCACCCAGTTCAACAGAGATGTTCAGAAACTGAAGAGGATGCAGGGAAGAGGTCACAAGTTTTGGCTTGGAAGATTCAAATTGGACATTATACTTTACCAGGAAGGTGGTGCAGCAGCGGAACAGAGAGGTGGTGGGACGGACGTCCCACCTTTGATGTCTCGAAGACACTCTAACAAAACCACTGAGATTGTCTTACGTTGATGATAGTCCTTTGTCAGGCAGTAGGCTGGACTTGGATGACTTCCAGCTAGCATTTCTGAGATCCTGTGCGTGACTGCAGAGTTTCAAATCAAGCCCCCAGCAAATTAGGAATACAGAAATTGTAAGCTCTGAAACAAAATCTGGAAGAAAACAAAATTCCCTTGTCTCCTTTCGCTTCTCTTGGCCATTATTTCTCTTCCCTTGAATTGGCCACGGAGTACTTGCTGACAGAGATGAGCAGGTTAACAGAAAACAGCCCCTTCTGCAGTGTAACTCTTGATTCACATCAAGTAATGCAGTAGTGCAGTGGATGCGGCTTGAGTGTCATGGGGGTGAAAAGTGACAGTGTAAGACAACATATCGGGATTATTCTGTAAAAAGTGTTTGAATTACAGTTGCAGAGGCCAGCATAATTAGGGTATTGTTTAAGTTTTCAGTGCTTGACTTTCTAACCATACTCTTCTGTTAAGTATTTCATAATTCTTAATGAAGAATTGATTAGCAATCGTGAGTATAATTACTTTCAAACGTCAGCCAAACAGCTAGAGAAAGATTTGTATTTGAAACATCTTTTTTTAAATTGCAATAGTGTAGGTTAATGAGTGTTTGTTTGGTTTCTCTTAACTTTTGTTGGAACTGATTTTAAATCATAGAATAGTTTGTGAAGTAAATAAAGTTAAGTGAATTAGTAAGTGCTATTTTGATGGGATTTTAAATTGAGATGTGTAGTTATGACATTGGACATACGTAGTAAGATGTTTATTTAAATAGACTGTTCCACACACTGCAGAATTAATCACCGTGACTTGAAACACTAAGCAGACAGTTTGAACACAAGGTGTTTTAAGTGGCATTTAATTGTCAAAGAAGGAATTCCTTCCAGACGTAAAGGAAGATCTTCTTGTTGCTCTTCTCAGAAATATCATTGCATAAATGCAGTGGGATCACTCTAGAAAACTTAATTTTCATGAAACTGTAGAATGACAGAAAGTACTCTGGAAATGAATTCTGAAGTGTACTGTTTGTGTATTACAGTAACATTATGAAACACATCCCAAGTATCTGACACTTGAGTTTGATGGCAAAACTGTCTATTCTGTGGCATGAAGTTCCTACCTGCAGAAGGGTCCCTGCTGCCAAGCCCTGCAAGGAGAACCCCACCACCACCCTCTTGCTGATAGCAGCAGAGCAGGACCAGATGTCACGTGGAGTGGGCTGCTCTTCTCTTTGGGAGGGTGGACAGCCTGTTGCATTCCTTCTAGAAAGGCATTTTCCGCTTGGTTTTGTTTTCTAGAAGAAAAAGACTGGGGTGGGGTGTCAGTTAGTAACTACCACTTTTTCAAATATATGTTTATGAGGAAAAGAACACTGACCATCTCAGAATGGCGGTTACAAGCTGCTGCCCATTATTTTTAACATCAAGATGAAATTGCAGTGAGGAAAAAATATTGACCTTTACATGCACAGTGTCTAAAGTGCCATTTGCAGCTCTCTAAAATCAATTAAATGCACTCAAAATTGAGATAAAGCTTCAATTTGCAAAATATTAATGTTACATTTTTTTGAAGGAACGGAGGCAGGAGAAACCCGGTGGATTTTTCATTAATTCATTTCCTAACTAATATAACTTTGGAACATCTCAGTGTTATTTTTCCCTCTCTCGTTGATTACCTTCATATTCTTCTGGAGTTCTCTGGACTTGTGTACTGAAATATTTCCAGAACTCTTGCTGTTGATTTCAGAGTGATTTCATCATTGAACTAAATAAACAAAGTTGGTTGCACTTGATCTTTGAAGTAGTTTCAGAGTTTATGCCTGTTACTGCTGTTCTTTCCTGGTATTAATAGTAGCAATCAACTTCTCTGGCACTGCAATTTTTTTTGGCTGTCATGCTTCGTTCAGTTAACAGGGTAGATGTCTAAAGCAAGTTTACAGTATGACAGGCTGCCTGAAACTTCTAGGGCAGATTGTAGTGCCACTCTTCAAGTGGAGTTTCAGTTATAAATGTGTAAATTGATGACCTAAGTGTTCTAAAGCACTTTTATTTGGGGAAAGGGGAAGGGAGGCATACTGAATATCATTAAATGATTACTGTAAGAGGCTACAGCGAACAGCAAATGCAATTGATTTTGCCTTCTGATTATAAATGTTAAACAGGTCAGTGCAATTAGTCATGTTCTGAGAAAAGATTTTATTGTGAGACTGAAATTCCAGTATTCACCTACATGCATTCAAGTGGCTTTGGCTGCAGCCATCCCAGAAGTACCCCTGACTGGTGGAAAGCATTATTTGGAAAGCCAACACAGAACTGGCACAAAAGGTGTGAGTAAACACTGAGAGTTGAGTTTTCCATCTACCAGGGTGCTGCTTTCCTTGGAGATTTTCAGGGAGTGGATGACATTCATGACAGTGGTGTTGCGTGACTTAGTACCATTATGCTGAGGGCAACATTTTAGGTGGAGTGATCAGGCAAGAGTGCAGACATAGTTGGTGATAAGTAAGCTTAAGGTTTAAACTGAAGCTGGGTATAGGTTACTTCTGCTAATTGTGGCTGGGCTAAACCTGTGTTGTAACCTAGAGTTTTGTCTTAGGGACTTATCTATGCAGCAGAAAGCAAAGAACTGCAGAATGGTTGTTTCTCAGTAGCTCTCCCTGTGCATACTGTCAGCATGGACCACATGTCCCCAGAGGAAGTTAGGACCAGATAAATACTGCATATGGAACTCAACTTTTCTGTAAACTTCCTCCAGCAGGAAGAGTCTGTATAGTGCCTGCGTGCTCCTGGTGTGTTCAGTGGCTCCGGTTGGTGCCAGTGGGTGTTTCTGGAGGGCGGGTGTGCAGCTCTTCCCTTCACGTATGCGTTGGTGTAGTTTTATACAGCTATGTCTTGTTCCCAGATCTGCCCTCAGAGAGATGCTTACCTGCTGCTGGCATCCAAGGACACAGGGAGAGGTGCTTCTACCCAGCAAAGCCCAAGTCGTATTCTGATCCAGATTCCAGTGGGGGGAGGAGGAGAGGTTTATCCTTGGTTGATGCCCTCCCTCCCCCACATCTATAGCACACATGGCAGAGGAGGGTATAGGGCCCTCAGCAGCATAACATCTAATAGAACAAAATCCACAGGGTGGAGAGAAAAATACAGGACTAATGTGACTCTCCTGTGTATGCATACATAAAATTATAGTAAAAGATGATTTTAAACATGACATAGCTATGGCTTTTCCAGATTCAGGAGATCTCAGATAGAGACTATATACTTAACACTTGTGGAAGCCGTTGGATTTCTGCCCAGTCTGGTTAAGTATGCAAATCTTAACATTTGGAATAATAGACCTTTAATTGAAAGAGCTACTTGGCCTTCAGGTGGTTTAAAAGTGGAAAGAGAAGGAACATCAAGACCAGTATAGCAGGTTTGAGAGAGTCAGCTACCCAATGAATTGTGTCAGGGAGCAGCTGGAGCAGGGTGGCTGCAATATGGACAGGCAACGCCCTCATCAAGTGGCTCATCCAGGGGAACAGAGTTGTGGGGACAGCAGTGGGTCCTGTTGGCAGTCCAGGAAGCGCTCTAGGGAGCATCAAGTGACAGCAGGGGATCAAGCCAGGTCCAAGACTGAGGCAGGGAACCCAAACAGTGAGCCAGAAATAGGTCTGGGGGACCAGCACTGCTGCAGCATCACTAAGACAGGGACAGGGCTCAGGGCTCTGCTGCAGGATGTCCTGGGCCATGAGCACTAGTACGTAAAGCTGGCAGGAGAGTAGGCAAGTATGTAAAAAATGAAGTAAATCAAGTAATACAGAAGTAGTAGGAATTACTTCAATCATAATTCATAAATTGCAGGGTAATTCTGCCTTTCTCAGTGCTGCATCTATAAATGAATCATCTTGTGCAAACAGACAGGTAGTTTATCACGTACAATCACGTGAGCCTCCTGTATCCCTCCTGCTCTGGGCAGAAAGATAATTCAAGCACAAGGAACTGGAACATTGCTGTACTTGTTTCACGCAGTCATCATCTTGATGGAGTGTCATTTTACTGGAGCCACCTGTTCAGAAAGAAAAAAAAAATCCACTAGTATTTGGTATTAGCATATTTATTTCAGCAAGATTTGGCAATGGAAATCATCTCTGAGTTAGGGAATAAGCACTGAGCTTCCTAACATTGTGTTAAATAATTTGCACTCTTTATACCTCATATAGGAGATTTTACTGTGATTCTGGGAATTGTGTTTGCACTGTACTGGAGGAAGCTATGTTGTTGAGTAATTGGTAATTACCTGAAAATGGTAAAATAATAATTACAAAATTAGAATGAGTGTTTATTCATAAAAGAACAGACACCTTTATAAGCTGTAATTATCTTTTTGCTAATTTGGTCTCTGGCACACAAACCATACAAAAGATTAAACTCTTCCCAGGCAACACACCAGTACAGTCAAAGCACTGTGTTAGAGGTGAGGTTTGTACACGGCGCGTGTTGTAAAAGCAGGTCACGCGGGAGCAAGTCTGATGGTGCTGAATATCTGTCACTCAGGGAATGCTTATCTGTTAACTAAAGAGTAACCACAGCTGCAGAAATCTCTTAGTGTAGGAATAGTTATCAGGAGGTTGGGGCTGCAGGTTGCCACAGCACCAATGACTTTGCACTTGAAAGCAGCTGTCAGCTTTGTCTGGTAGTTCAGCTTGCATAATTCTCTCCCCACTCGTGTTGTTGGTCGGTCATGGGTTTTTAGAACACAAATACACTCTGCCCTTTGGCCCAAGGAACATATAGTAAAGGTGAGACTTGGTGGAAATAGGATGCACAAATCGATTGTGAGAATACAAGGATTCTGCAGAAGCCTTTGCTCAGTCAGATACACACAGCTCTTGTAAAGTCCATTTGGGGAGGCAGGTGTCCTCTTCTTTCACTGGACGCACGTGTTTTGGTTCAATTTATAAGAAGAATCAGAATGAAGCAAACACAGTAACATGTTGAATGTATACATTTGCAGATGGGAGGGTAAAATATCTGAAAGCAAGCAAAATAGTACATTTCATGGTAAAGCAAACAACAAAGTGGAGGAAGAGAGCCTGCTTTTCATGTAAGAGTTTCATGAGCATCTTGAGACACCAATGGGAAGTTTGAATGTGGTGTTTAGTTTAACAGGAACAAGTGGATTGACTCAAAGGGTATGTGTTATAATGGAAAGGGGAAAGTGAAATCTTTGACGATAAGTAATCTCTGCCCCCTAAGCAATTACTGTGACACACAACAAAGTCTGGTACTGAGACAGGGCAATGACGTGTTTTGTAAGAGGTCTGTTGTGGCAGAAGAGCCAAGTCATCAGACAACATCCCTGGGGTATGGGCCAAAGGGGTAGAGAACGTTGACAATAGTGCCAGTAGCAGAGTGCTTCTTTATCACTTTATATGGCATGGACTAGGAAGGCATAGGTAGGGTTATGGTAGAGTGATTCCCTTCTTCTTTTATAGGTTATTTCAAGCAGCAATGATGCACAATGACTCATTAGGCTGAAGGGCATGCTAGAGGGTCAGTTCTTTCATCATCTCTCAGTATGCACATAAAGCCGTATGGAGGTATGATGAAGTGACATAACCTGAGGTAGGATACACACACTGGCAATTTCAGGTTAACTGTCATGAAAATAGAACATGAACATACATATTTATTTTGTATGCTGAAGGCACACTTAGTCAAAGCATAAGAATTTATTATACATCACATTATAATTTTTGATTTTTTTACAATTGGAAAATTTATGATAATGACATTTTTTAACAGGTATTTAGCCTAAAATATCATAACACTGTGAGATGTTATTAGGGAGATGCAGTATAGATACCTTGATATTTTTAATGGAGTTAATTTGTAAAAATAATAAAATTGAGGGAAAACGTTGTTCTAGAATTAGTAAAATGTGATTTCACAGGAAAAGTATCATAGCAATGAAATGTGGGACTAGAAAGAAATAACATGAGCAAACAATAAAGGAATTTTGAGATGCCTAACTGAAAATTGTGAAGGAAGTGCTGGTAATGTAGAGGATGTGGATAATGACAGTAAAACAAAAGTTAGAATTAATACACAAGTAACTAGTCAGGACTAGGAACTTAGAGAAATGGCATGTAAGACATCATTTATAAGCATTTTTAATCTGGTAGAGGAGAAAGACCCCTCGACAGTTTGGAGAGAGACTTCAGGTGGAGAAATATCCATAACAGTGGATTCACTGGCAGTCTCAGTGTACACAAGGTTGAAAAGCATTTGACTTCCTCTCTGTGCTATGCTGTAACTTAATTTTTTCCTTCAGAGTAGTGTCTTGTGCTTTCTAATATTCTAATGAGTGTTCTGCTTTATACTTATTATCCTCTGTATTAAAATTTCTAAGTAGCTGATCAGAAAGACATGAACCTAATAATCTAATGAACTGATTGGTGTTGTAATTAATTGTGCTCATCTGATTAATCAACAACCAAAGCTGATTCACCATCCTTTCTTCTCAAGGCTCTGCATTGATAACATATTTTCAAGACTGTAAAATAGATGCAAGAAGGCACTTGAAACTCAAATGTGACAAGGAGATTGCTTTGTAGGTTAAGGGAATCATCCTTCTTAAGGAATCATGATCCTATTTGTTTGTTCCTCCAGGCTGATAACATTGCTTATTGCAAGTCATATATTTTTTCTGGATCCTTATCTTTATTCATAGGATTTTTAGACTGCAGCTTTGTAAGACTTTCAGTAACTCTGGCTAAATATAACTATTTACATTGTTTATGTTCTGATATCAGTGACTATCTTTTTCACTTTATTCTAAAACAAAGCAAAAGAATTGTATAACTTTCCAATATTTTGATTGATAAGACCTGAGAAGAAGTGCATTCCTTATTTCAAATGCTTTTAAATGTTTCAAACTTAAGGGCACATGGAAACAGACTTACTGAGTTTAAGTGCCTAACGAAGTGAATGAGAGGAATATGCAATATGTGTAATACTTAAACTCTTTGTTCTGGATTAGTTACAACAATGTCAATGTAAACATCATCATAACAAAAGTAAAAGTGAAAACAGAACATAAAAATTACAGTCTTACATCAAAATGTAACCCAGAATGCATCTGTAATGGCATTATTTATTTTCTCATTTATACCACTTGAAAGTCACATCTGAATTGTCATCTATCCCAAGAGAAAGCTTCTCTAAAAGAGAGAGAAACCAAAGTGATGGTGTAATGAGATCCTGTCCCAAGATTTAAATTAGTTTGCCTTCATACAGATGCTATTCAGAGTTAGTATGTATGAAATAAGCTTAATTTTTCAAGATACAGCTTCCATGTGTGCATAGATACATGCTCACGTCTGTGCATAATTGAACTAGGAGATCTCATTTTAGCTTGCCTCCATTTCAAAGTGTCCACCTGTTTGGGAATGTAATTGTCTGTCTAGTTGACTGTAAAATTACCTGAATTGCAAATATGGCTTTTTGTATTGTCTTGTAGACGGAATTTGACAGTTGAGGCACAAGGCTTTTTACTTCACAAGCTTGGTTGCCCTCAGCTGAATTTGGGTGCCTAAAACTTTGGGAGGTCAATGGCTAGGGGGTCTATTTAGCATAAGGACTTAACTCCACATAACAGGCCATTCCTTGGATATTTAAACTGACTGTTTAGCCTGGGAGACTGACTGACTCCTCAGTGTTTCAATTGTATGCATGAATAAAGGAAGAGACCCAAGTAATAACACCAGCAGGACAGGGAACTATAATTTACTAATTATAACACTTTTTTTCTTCTGTAATGGAAAATTAAGAGAATGTATGGACAACATTTGAGGGTAACTGTCTCCACTCAACTGTCAGTTGGGACAGTCCAGTGAGTGAGGAAGTTTAAATGCAGATATTAGACTTCAAATAACCTTCTGTTTTGCTTCTGTAGAGTGCCACAGTCATATTCTTTCAGCAAAGATTTCTTACAAGCTTGGTGGAAACTCAGTTCCAAGTGCCTTATTAAAATGGAGCAGAGAATGACTCCAGAGACTACAAACTCTCAGAACTTCTTTGGTTCATAATTTCTTGACAGGGGCAAGAAAGGATGCATAAACTAGTCCTTTAAGAAAACAATACATTTAACAAATAAACTTCAAAAAAGCATAACCCAAAGTCTATTTTCTGTGGGGGTTGGTTTTTGGGTTTTTTTTCTGATTCCAAAAGCTATACTTGTGAACTTTTTCACAGATATTTGGTTTGGTGTTTTATTAAATCAGCCAACTGCTCCATTTGGAATAGCATCACGCTTATTTTTTACTGTTAATTTTATGTGACAGTCTGGTCTTTTCCTGTTACTCTAGAGACAAGTATATATTCTGTAGCTAGGACTTGCCTGCTAGCACTAACCAATTTCAGGTAAAACCTGGAAGCATGTCAGAAATGCGTTTTGGCCCAATGTGTGATTCTGAAATTGCACTTTTATCATAATCAGCTCAAGCATTCAACATTTTTCTGTGTATAGAAAAAAGACACATGCATATCCCTCAGAAACACGTGAGCTATGCAGAGAATACAGCAAGAAGAACGAACTGTCAAAATGAAGAGTTTCTGGTTTCCTTTGTCAGTACTAGTTCTTCTTAAGCTAAAACAAGGTCAAATGCATCAGAGGATGGCAAGAAATTTCATACACTATGTGAAATTGGCTGAATTCCTTTTCACAAGTTTCAGGTATGAAAGAAAATCCTTTTATCCAGCTGTTGTGCGTGTTAAATTTTTGGCTGAAGCAGAGTGATTTTTTTACAAAATTAAAAGTATATTAGAGAAATAACATTCAAAGGATTTGATAAAGTAATATCAGCAGTATAAGACATGCTGATAAATACAGTCAGAATAATATTTTTAAACACATAGTAAATCACTAACAGATAGTGTATTTCTTTGATGCTTGTTCTGAACTCTTAAGCGTTTTGCCTGCTTCTTTTCAAATTTTGTTATGAAAGCAGTTGGAATGCCAAGTTTTCCCTGAGAATATAGTCTGCAAAATATAAAAATGGGAATGTTTTTCTTCTTGTGGAAGTATTTTTGCTAGTGCAGCCAGCTCATGCTGCAGAGACTTTCCCACAGGACTAAACAGGACAAATACAGACATCATCTTTTAGTAGAGGAGAGAAGTAGACACAGAAATTATGAACAAATAACCTGAATTGTAATAATTTAGTAATTGCTTGAAGAGTTAACATAGAGGAAGGCAATTAAGAACATCAAAACAGACCAATTTGTAACATTTGTAGAAAATAATGTGATAAATAATAGGTAGAATGAGGTTAATTGAAAACCATTTATGTCTGATCAATGGTTTTGTTCTGAGTTAGATAACGAGCTGAGCAGGAAAATGAAGAAACAGGAGAGACTATTTGGCAATACTGAAGTATCTGACACAATGTTTTTGTGTTTTCACAGGAACCAGAGTAGATGACCAGGAAATTAACAATTAGACCAGTAATACTTCCTTGGGGTGTGCTTCCACTGGCCACATAGGTGTTTCTCTGTGTGCTGGTATTGAAGGAGTGATGCCTGTGTTTAAGAGGCTCAGTGGCATCCTTCGCCACGAATTTGTCCTGTTGCTCTTAGGTCCATGAAAATGTTAAAAGCTGCTGTGTCCTCTGGCAAGAAATTCTGAAGGACTGAAGTGCCTGAGCTAAAACTGGAACGCTTAGTTCAGGTGCAGGGAACAACAGTAGCTGTACCAGCATTTGTGCTAAGTTGGTCAGCTCTGTGGAGAAGCAATCAATGAGAAGCTGGTTAGAGAGCCAGCAGTGGTAGTCCTGTAGCTCTTCCAGAGCTAGCTTCTGTGTCTTCACTGGCTGCTTTACTGTGCACCTCCATTTCCTCCAGTACCAGCAACGGGGAAACAGAAATCCCTCTGGACTATCCAGATACTAAGCTGTGTTTATTACTGTATGGAATAATATTGTTTAACAAAAGTTAGGAGGTGTATGTCTCTCAGACCATCAGCTCTGAGTACTGATTCAAAAGCCAATGCTGAAATGCTGTACATCTCTTCTCTCTTCTTCAGCTCTTGGACACCTATTCATATTGCCTGTTCTCTCTGGGAAACTGAATGACACCTCGGTGATTTATTTGTACATAAGATCAAAAGGAGACCCAAAGCAGTTTTCAGGGTTAAATCCAGGATTCTGAATTCAAGCTTTTTCACGTTTGCTTACCCTCTTTCCCCTACCAGCCTCTTGCTGTCTCCCAGTCTTCCTGAAATGGATGTGACTTCTTTGGTTTTAATAACTCTTAATATATTTCTCTTCTGTGATCTTGCCCCCCTTTGAGACCATACATCCTTTTGTCAGCCACAGCTTCTTTTGGGCATGGCATCTACAGCTCATCTTCATTCAACTACAATCCCTTTTTTGTTTTAAGTTTTTCTTGTCTGGTTCTAGCTGGTGATACCCAGTTTTCAGCTGAGATTAAAAGTTGATTTCTGTCCAGCTTCTCCATGACCATAATGACTTCATAAATTTTTATTATACTCTCCCAATCCTGTTATCTGTCATTCTTTTTTAACCTGCTGGGTTCTGGCTTACTAAATTCTTCTTAATGTGGAAATATGTAGCCCTCCTCTAAATTTTCCAGTTCTGCTGGATCATTTTTGAGATGAGGGGATCAGAATTGAACACCACAATATTTATGGTGCATGCAGTGGTATACTGTGTTTTAGTTTACGTCACCTGCCTTATATGCCATACTGTCCAAATTTTGCTCATTTGCCTGCTGTTGAGTATTGAGCTATCTCTTCATAGATGTTATAATTCTGAAGTTTCAGTGGTCAGTTCTGAGCCCAACACGTTGTAAGGAAAATCAGGAATATATGGGATTTTTTTTCTCCTGTGCATCACTTTATATTTGTTTCAAAGTTCTGCAGTACTTCCCTATTAGCATTTAGCTTATTACTCTGAATAACTTAGTATCTTCAGCAAACTTTCATTTCGTTGTTCATCTCCTCTTCCTGATAGGCTAAGTAAAATCACTTGTGCCCACCCTCCATTGTGAGAATTGACCATTTATTTCCTATACTTTAACAATTATCTTCCTGCGATTGCTCATATTCATTGAAGTACGTTTGTTGAGAGATCTTGTAAAGTCTTTTGAAAAGTGAAAAAAAATATTATCTGTCAATCAATCTGTTCTTATCTAACATACTTTTAACCTATGAAGTGTAAATTGAGAATCAGCCCTTTTGACTCCCCCTAGACTATCTTGCTTATTCCTATGACCGTTACTTCTGTATTTTATTATGGTTTGCTATAGTTGATAGCATTTTTCAGCATGCTGTTGTATTTACATTCTTCCAGTCCTGACATACCAGGTGGTTATGTCACAGTCAGGTAACAGTGAACAGTTCAGACAGTACCGTTAGAGATTAAATAAAGGCCTCCTAAGGTCTGCAAAGTGCTACTGGCTGAGTACAGTGTGTGTTGAAGTAAAAGTGATGGCTGAATTATACTTCATACCTTCTTGTTTAAATTCATACAATCTCACACTTTTCAGTGGAAAAGGCAGCCATTCAAAAGCCTTAGAGCTGGCCAGATTTTGTGCTTTCTCAGATAAAGAGAAAAAAGAAAAGACTTGAGTGGAAATAAAAATCTTTTCCTCTTCCCTAGATTTGTTGCAGTCTCTGATCATGTGTGAGCAGATATGAGGTGCTTGGCTGCTGACCATACCACACCACACCACCCCATGTCATACCACACTGCATCACACCACACTTGCGTGTAGTATGTCTTTAACACACGTAGAGGTCCTTTGTTGTTCAAAGCATCTGATTAAATTCTGGGAAAGAATCGAATTGGAAATGTTATGATTCCAAATGGGGAAAAGCATCATGGTGTTGACATTTTTAAACTGTTCCCATTATGATCTTCAGAGTCCGCACCACAGCAGCTTCTTCCCAAGGGCAGTTAAGTGGCACAGTATTTCAGCTCTTACAAACTGAATGAAGACTGGTCAAGCTGACTCACCTCCTGCAAGTAGAGCATTAAAAGCAGGTATATGCGTAAAGAGTTGAGCGGTAGTGAGTTTAGTGATTTTTATGGAGCCAGATGCTACACGTCAGAGAAATGAAATGTCAAGTCAGAAATTTACTGCAGGTAGGATTTTCTGCACCGTAATTTAAAACATTTCCTGAATACACTATACATAATTCTGTGCACAGTATATGTGTAGAAGTTGCACTACAAATGCAAATACATAGTAAAAGGTGGAGGTGGATTTAGAAATACATTTTGTTTCTTTCAGATGAGGCTATGGTTCATTATACCATGAACTCTTACCATAAATACTTTATGTCATAAAATTTTGTTTGGTTTTTTTTAGGATGACAATTTATTTTGAAATGTTTATGGCAGTTTATGTTCTTTTTTTAATTTAAAACCAGTACATTTAGCCTAAGGATTGGACATGCCGAAGCACAGCAGTAAAAGCTACCTGTTGAGTGCTTGACTTGATAGGCTAATTGCTCTGATGTTTTGAAAATGAAAGGTATGGCTGAATAATCAAAGCTAAATCACATTGTCATAGCATTTGATACAAAGGTTGATAACCAAGACTGTATCCACATTAGACTGTCAGATGTTTGTGTAATTGCAAAGTATGCTTTTAAAGTGAAGTCAGTATCTCAGGGATAAAGATCTGGGGCCAAATTCCATGTTGATATAAATTGGTCTTGCTTCTTTAATTACAGTTGAGCGATTCTAATTAATAGGAGAGAATTTGCCCCGAAACCTGTGTTATTATTAATACACATACAGGATTGCTAAATTATTATGCTCTGAAGACCATTTTACAGGTAAAGAAGGCTATAGCTGGTATTAGTAATATTTAGCAAGAAGAAATCTTGCTAATCTTGCTAATCCTGCATAGAAGTGTTGTATATTCACAGGGAAGTGACTGAAAAATCTATTTTCATTTATTATTACTTCCAAACAATAAGCTGATTTTGTAGTCTTTAAAAGCCTGACTCACAGAAAATTGTAATAATGAAGATGAACCATCTCATGTTCCCTTATTTTCTGTCTCACTGCCTTGTCTAAATTTGTATGTTGGCTGAGAAATAGCTACTCTTATCTCCTAGTTTAGTTTTCGGCAGTAAGGGACGATTCAAAAAAGGCTCAGTGTACAAATAATGATTAAAAAATTAGAATTTATCTAAAAGTTCCAGTAGTAACTGTAACTACTACAGTTAATCCATTTATGGTATGTCCAACGGCTGCACTGAAAACTTACAGATAAGCCAATGTGACTCAAGGTCTACTCCATTATAAAATGCCTGTAAAATTGTATAGTTGTCAAGGGAATGCTGATGACTGAGCACACTTGCTGGATACATGAAATGATGCTGGTTGCCTTTTTTTGCTGTCACTGTTCCTCTATTAGACCCTTGCAGCAAAGAGCCTGAACGCTCATAGAAACAGCTGGAAGTACAAAGAAAATGTAATAGCTTTTACATTATCATCTGCTACATTGCAAACCAGCGCTAGAGAATCATCACCACTCATTGCAGCCTGCAGTGGGACTGGGGATGCCAGCTTGCATTGGGACAAGGCTCTGTCCCTGAAGGAGTCAATCAGACAGAAATAAAAATAGGCAGCATAGAACACATACAGAGGAGACCAGTATTGAGGATTTTTAACTTTTGTGTGTGTGTAAATATGTATTTTAAAGATGAGTATTTGGCTACAGCTCAGTTATTCACTATTCTCCTGAGGGCTTTTCCCTTGCCAGCTATCCTCAGGGAAGCATAAACATGGTTTCTGCATCAGCAGGGTGTTTTGAATTCTTGGTTTATATAAACTTTTCCCCCTTTCTTTGAAAAAAAAAAATTGGTGGCTATCATAGAAAGTAGAAGGATGGAAGGGATTGAGGCTGTTATAATTAGTCCCTCTTACACAAACTTTTTGGTAGAAAGCTATATATTGGACATATCTGAAGTTCCATACCACACTTAACTTCTGAGTTCCATCTGGTTTAGGATATTCTCCTTCCTGTGGCTGCCCATTTTTATATCACATCAGTCCGAAGCAAAAATGCTACATATAGTAGATACTAAACATGATTCCTCTTTTTAAGGAGGACCCATCTCAGTTCCTTCTTTGCTAAATAGGGATGATTGGTTTTTAGCAATTATCCTACATTATCCTGCAATGAGCTGCAGACCTGTAGCTGATACAGGAAAGTGACTTGAGCATGCTCAATGAGATCAGATGCATCTGTAGATACTTTAATTCTGTCTTTGAGGTTTGTGGAACTGTCACAGGGAGTAATGTCAACAGCTCGCTACATCTTCCCATATCCAGAGGAGCTGTGTCTCAGGACACTGGCTTACAGGATGATCTTTCTGGGTGATGGCAGGTGGACTTAGTTACCTTAGTCATTGGGATATTGCTCAAAACCTCCCACAGTTTGTATCTTTCTAAAGAAGAAAGAAATTGGTTGGTACCATCCATCTTCTCCCACTTAATCCCACCAATCATACTGAATAAGTTAAGTGCCACAGTTGACAGGAATCAGGTATGTGCTATGTAGTGTGTTTCTTCATACCAAACATTTTGTATTCATAAAGCATTGGATTGACACCTGTTATGTATGTTTGGAGGATCATGCCTGCAGTTAGTTATCAGGTGATGACATAATAGCTGTGACATATCTTCCCATAAAACTGAAGCTGGATTATTGTGGTTCTCTTTCCTTTCCTAAATTATTATAAAAATTGGCCTTCCATTTATTCAGAAAACAGCACTTTGATGAGCCTTGGGTCTGAGCTCTTGTTCTGACTATCAGTTCTTGGTGTTCCTCTCCTGAATAGCAGCTGGTTTTGTTAGCTGTTTTTTGGAGGTCTGAATGGGACCTTCTAAGTAAACGGAGAATTATTCTTCAGCACTCTGTATTCTTGGTATTCCTGTGTGACTGCATTCCATTTGAAATTTAATTTTACTGGTTTATGGAGGTCAAAAGACTCCTTGTCCTGTTAGATTCAAAATGTCAACCTATATTTCACATACAACCTGTAACTAGAGTGTCTACAAAATATCAAAAATCACAAGGCAGTCAAGGTTCTCCTGGGCTGCCTTTATGATGGAAACGTATTTTTTTCCTGAAAATGTGTGCATTGTATCTCCATATCTTTTTTGAAAAATAGAAAGCATGGTTTTACCTGTTTGGAGACCAACACTGGAGAAATATGTGCTTACTTACTGGGACATTTTACCAACAGTATATACTAGTAATGCTACGGCTTAAGGTTTGCACAGTGACCTGTAAATTCATAAATGACCGATCATATCTTACTCCCTGTCACACTGACAGCCACAGCATGTTCAAGTTAACAATAGGAAGTAAGAAAATTAAGATGGCACCATATTTTTATTGACAGCTCAAGTAATCTGGAACTTGCTTCTCTTTCACAGAACTACATAGTCTGAACACAGTGATATTACAGACCTGTGAATGTCGTGAGTTAAAGATGCCTCCAGTAGAGGTGAAATAGGAATAGGTAGATAATGGGGTGTATTTCTTTTTAAATAATCAAATTACTATTTCTGCAAATATGTTGATGCAAGATTTGCATTTGTCTTGTTTCTTAAGCTATTTCCCATGTAAATGAATACACTGAATCTGTGGAGAGCTGTAGTAGCTACGAGTCAGTGCAGAAACTAGACAGAGACTTTTAAAAGAAAAGGAAAAGCAGTCATGGGAATTCAGTATATTCACCTCTTAATTACAAAAGCAACTAGAGCGTAATGAGGAAGGCTGAAAAACAGTAGAACCGAACTCAACAGCTCCTCCACGCAGGGCAAAGAAATGCACTGTCTGTGCAAGATGTGCCTCTAGTGTGTCGGTATTACTTTGTATAAAGGCCTCATATTCTTTGTTTGGCTGGAAATGAAAGAGGCAGACAGCTCGCAGCTCAGGGACTATAAGGTTGTCTGCATTGCTCTCATGGTGAGGAGCTGTTTCTGGTGAACTTGGAGGGGAGCTGAAAGGCTGCCAGTCTCTACAGGCTCCGGAGAGTCAAGGTGATGTGCATTTGGCCATGCTAGAGAGGAGAAATCACCTTGATGGAAAGATCAGAGAGTATGTATCTCTGTTTCTACCAATGTCTAAGACGATGTATTTTGAAAGCTTGCACTCAGTATATGTAGAAAATGAAGAAACCTGGGCACATTATGTTAGTATAGACTGTCACTTCTACTTCTGTTTAAAAGGATTCAGTAGTATTTCATCGGGTTTTTTGATAGTGGTGTAAGGAAAGGTGATGTGCTGAGAACACTTTCTCAGCATCCTCATATTGTAATTTGCGCAGTTATTCTTTCAGGTCTGGATACAACTCTATCTCCATCTTTATATTCCTGGAGGGTGGGAGGGTAGAATTTCAGATAAAAGCAGTCCACTAATCCCCTTTGTCCTCGCTGCTCACCCCCAATGCACTTTTCAGATCCATGATGGTGCTTTTCCTATGTGTGCTGTCCATCAGGAATTTCAGGTGGAGCTGTTGCTTCTAATAAGGGGACAGTGTGCTCAAAATACACTTTAGGCAGACCTGCAAATATAGGGCACAGGCACTGTTTTGGGAAAACTGCACAGTATAATTTTACCTTCTGATTTCTGTCACCCAGAGGGAAATCAGAAGATTTCCATCACTACAGAAACAGAGCCGATGGAAGACTTCTTCCAGTTGATACTCTCTAAACCCCAGTTCCTGGATGATAGAAGAGGGTTTCCCCATGAACTAGGGGAAAACCCGTAATCTTCTGCTCTCATAGCAGCAGAGAGAGGAGGGGAAGAGGTATGGAATTCAGAGACCAGAAGAAGAAGACAACACAAAAACTTGCAAGCCATTATGAAAGAAACACTTCTGATGTGTAACGTGCAGTGAACTGGGGAGTCTCAAGGAGAACGGAAACCATGGATTTGTGTGCTAGGGAGATAAAGGAATTAATTCTAATGCCTCGTTTGTCGGGCTGTCGGCAGAAGTGAAGGGAACAGTATTGAATTAATTGGGGCAGCTTGTGAGGGGGAGAGCAGAACTAATTAGTTCTGTGTTGGCATGCAGGTATAGATGGAAAATCATGTGTGTTTAGGGACCAGAATCAATTAGGAATCTGCATTTGGAGGGGCTGGGGAACTGTCCAGTTATAAGACTATTTGATTAGGAAAACTTGTTGATGCTTTGAGGGAACAGAAATGCTTCTATGCTTCTTTTCAGATGATAGGGAAGCAGAACAGGATGAAGTAGGTAGAGCAAAGAAAGAATTTAAAGGAATACTATCCTTAAGTCCTGTCACGTTCTTCTATCTAAAATTCATTCCCCTCTCCCAGGAGTCTTACCCTTTTTCCTTCTCTAATGCAAAGGCAAATGAAAATACCATAAGAGGAAGAAAATGCCTTGCCTTCTTCCCAAATCAGAGGGCCAATGTCCTCTCTTCATTTCCATACACTGGCATTAAGAACGTAGGGCTGGCATGCTCTTCTCTGTTCTTCCTTTGTTTAAGTTTTAGTAGTGGGGAGAGAGGAGTTAAGAGTAGTCACGTCAGCAGAAAGTTGTTTTCCCCTACCGAAGGAGACTATGTGAAAAGTTTTACCCTCTTCCTGAGACTGGGAATTCACCCATTTCCAAATCCAAACTGCTATGCAAATTTGAATGCAGTTTTTCTTCGGGAGTCTTGATGTTAGCAAGTATAGATTCTATTTATATGTGCTCATTCTTACATATTTGTTTCTTTATATATCAATATTTTGAACTTCATGACATGTTATGTTAAGCAGTAAATTTTGTTTTAATTGTTTTTTTATAAATGTGTTCAGAAAGCCCTCTGGCCCTGAGGAACACAATTATTGTAACAAGCTGAGCTTTTCCATTTTGTAATGTAAAACAACTTGTGAGTAACTACATAAAGAGAAGATTGAGGCATTAATGTTCTCTGAAAATGAGAGGGAAAAGGAAACACTCATGTAAAATGAAAAGCAAGAAATACCAGGTGTTTTATGTTATGCTTTGATAATATTTTTCTTTCAGGTTAAGAGCCCCAACTACTGGGCTCTTCATATCCTAGGAGATTTCTTTGGCAAAACTTCTAGACTTTTCAAAGCCTGATTTGTATGTACATATGCACATTTTTAAAATGCTTTCTCACAAATATTAACCATCTATTGGAAAAGGGAAGGAAAAAAAAAGAGAAAAACTATCAGCCCTTCTCCAAATCATAGTAGGCAGTGAGTCTTCCAGCTCCGGGTGGGCTCATGCTGTTTGGCCTCTTAGCCCTTTCTTGTGGAGGACCTGATGACTTCCATTTGTTCCCCTCCGTGTTACATTTCCTGAGCTCATTCACAGCTGTTTTCGTTATTCACAGTTCTGGATTGATGAAAGGAGAAAAAAACCCAAATGTTCTTATCTGTGCATTAATTGTGAGAGTGTTTCAGGAGGGGATCTGTGGAGGTGGTGACCCTTTGCTGTTGCCTTGCAGGAATGTCAGCTCTGCTGGAGAGGAGGCCCGACGAAGAATGAGGGAGTGTGATGGCCTGACAGACGCATTGCTGTACGTGATCCAGTCTGCTCTGGGGAGCAGTGAAATTGATAGTAAGGTTTGTCATCTTTGTCTTTTGAGGAGCAAGAAATCCAGGTATTCAGGGTACATCAGAACTATAAAGTGACAGAAATTTTTTTTTAAAGAAAAAAGTATTGTGAGGGATGTCTTCACAAGGCATAATTTAGCCCATTTTTTTCTTTTCCTTCTGTTTAGCTGTGTATTTTTGTGTGCTGAGTGTTGGATTTGTGTCTACCTGTGTAGTATGCACAGGTAAGCATGTCATCCTCTCTCTTTAATTACTAAGGAAGGAAAATATGATACTGATTTAAGAATAGCAAATATATCACATTCCATGTAAACTTCCTTACCCTGCTCTGCCTGGTTTATTTTAAAATAGATTTTCAATACCCAGTATGAGACAGGGCTAATATCAGTGAGGTAGGCTTACAAGGGAAACAAAGCTCCAAAAAATATTACAATTAATAGGCATTTTTGCAGTAATCCCAAAATTATTTCCTCTTTGGAGTGGACCAATGAATGTTTTCAATAACAACTGTTTTAAGATGTATTTTTATCTCAACTTTACTTCTCTGAAGTACTAGGATATGAACATGTTTCTACAAACGTGAAAGGCACTACCTAATTAAAAAGACTGAAAGCATTTACAAATTGAAGATTTGTAATATATTAAAGTAGTTAAATAGTTAATATATTAAAGTAGTTAAAAAAGAAAGAAAAAGACTAGTTTCAGACACCCTTTGCTTTCAGTATATGGTGCTACATTAATTACAGTTGCTGCCTTAGGGCAACCTTGGTCCATTTGCAAACTCTTAAGGAGGAGAGCTGCCTTTTGCATAGCAAAGTTTTGCAGTCTGCTGGGTTTGTATTTCCAAATAATTTTTTAATCTAGTTTCAGAGGGTGCTATTGTCATCAAAAAAATGAACTTTATTTTAAAGTTAATAAAAGCTGTTTTCCAAATGCTGCCCTACTAGACAATTTTTTTACACTGCTATTGACTAAAAACTGAAATGCTGAAAAACAGATCCTTATTCTTGCAGGCTCTGAAAGAGAATGGGGGACTTGCAAGCATACACGAAGCAGTAAAGTAATTTCTTATGCTGGGGAAGTTAGGAGGGCATAAATCTTAGCAGCATTGCAAGCATCTTAGCAGCAGTGCTTCATGTAAATGTGTAATAAGAATAAGTTGTGCTAATTCAAGTTAAAATGTTTAAAATGAGTGACTTGGATGTGGTCACCTGACAAAGTTACTCTTCATAATTTTAATTTGATCTATTAAAGTAGAAAGACTCCTGAACTCATATTTAGTCCCCTTAAAATGAAACTGAAAAATATCTGTAGGAATGAAGAGTACAAGGACCCTTGAAAGTTCAAAGCTACAAGTCAAGAAGGATTGAAATCTGTCCAACTGCATGACTAGAGCCAGCTTTCTTGGCTTGTAGTGTGCATCTCAGTGAAGAAGGTGATGGTTGCATATGAGCCTTAGTAATGTGCTTATCAGTTATTAGTATAGAGCTAACATTGTCCTTGTGGTGGACTCAGTTTATTTCTTTTCAACCTAGTGAGAATTTTAAGTGGGAAAACTATTATTTATAAAGAGGGAAATTAAAATTTGGAGCCCTAATCAACAATTGCAAAGTTTCAACAGCATGCTGTGGCTATGCAGATGTTAATATTATCCAGAGTGAATAAAATTTACATATGGAAATCTTAATGAGTAGAAGCAAAAAATGTTGTTTTTTTTTAAAAAAAAAAGTATGGTCACTACAAATTCTGCAAAGCTCTCAGGTATGAAAGGTGCACGAAGAACACTTTCCAAACATACAGATATAGATATATATATATTTATGAGTGTTTATGTATTTGGCTGAAGATTACAAATTAGCACAAGCGCAATGTGAAACTTCATCTATGTTAAAAAATAAATAAATATTCCTTTCTAGATGAGTCTGAGTTCAATATAATTTCTGGAACTTAATGTTATTGCAAAAATAGAGTGTCAAATGCATACCTGGCCTAAACTCATACAGTGTATGAAAGTAAGCGAATCACCATCTGTTTGCCTTGCTGGTGAATATGGCAGAGCAAGATAGAGCTGAAAGCTTCACAGTCATTCCATTCTGGGTTAATGGAGCAACAGAGATAGGATGTAGTGACAGTTGTTTTTGTTTTTTTACCTCAATGGAGCATTAGGAACAGTTGAAACAAATATAGATAGATACAGGCTGGCTTTTAAAACTATGCTTCCCCCACCTCCAGAAAATTGAGCCAATATCCTTCTTATTAGGGATAGTCAAACCAAATTGAACTAGCTCAATAAGTAGGCTTCAAGTAAATCTCAGCTGAATGTCTTTTAGATGTGCAGAAGTTATGCTGAATTATCAGTGATTTTTCCTGCACTGCGTCTCGCTCCATTTCTGGATTCCTGCCAGTATCTTGCCCAGAAAGCACAAACTTTAAAGGGGACAAATGGATGAAAGGGAAAGGCTGTTCATAAGGTATCTGCAGCCTGGCTTGAAGCAGTAAAACCAGCAAGACTCTGAGGTTTCTAGTCTTATTTCTGGGACTTGGGAAACATCATCTGTTCATGCTACACATACTTGGTGAAATGGAACTGGGATCCCATTTTTCTGGTAATTTACATAGAATTGGTGCCAGGAAAAGGTTATTTCTGGCTTTAAAAACAAACAAAACCAGACATACCACCTACTGCCATTTTTTGTTTGTAGCATTTTCAGTTCACTGAGATGGGAGCTTGCTGTCACTTCTGTGTGTGCAGGTTCTCTTGCTTGCTTTTTACCTCAGCTTCTGTTTCACAGGGGGCTCCAGCATGAAATTCAGAATGACAATAAAAAAAAAACCTCAAAGAAAAATATTGTGCAGACTACTGATTTCTTTCCATAAAAATTTCTAAATCTTTTACACTGTGGTAACGTGGGGAGCACTCAGAAATGAGCAGATAAGAATTTTGCTCAGAAAATGTATGTTCAGAGATTAATTATATTTCCTCTGCTTTGTATAAAGAGTGAGCAAAGGAAGGATTTAAACTTCTTTTCTGGTTTTGTTTACTGTTTTGTTTTCTTTCTTCTTTTTTTTTATGTTGCATTTTTCAGACCGTTGAAAACTGTGTGTGCATTTTGAGGAACCTCTCATACAGGCTAGCTGCAGAAACATCTCAGGGACAGCAGATGGGAACAGATGAACTTGATGGATTACTCTGTGGTGATGCCAATGGAAAAGATGCAGAAAGTTCAGGGTGCTGGGGAAAGAAGAAGAAGAAAAAGAAATCACAAGATCAGGTAATGAAAGTTACTTGCAGCTGTGTTGTGAGTAATTGAAGTGCCCATCATTTAAAATATGAATAATAAATGCACTGTATTAGAAATAAAGTGCATGATGCATAATATACAAAACTTGCCTTTGTTAATTAGCTGAGAGCTTAGAGCAGATTATGGCTCTAGAGTAACAAAAGGAAATATGTTTACTTGAGAAAGTTGCACGTTATGTGGTGGCACCTGGAAACTGTAGTCACAGGTACACTGTGAACACTATAAATATTGTAAACTGCTCAGCTTACTAAAGGAAGCGATTTATAATGGAAAGTAAGTCTTAGCATTCAGATGTAATCTGCATATACTTTACATTACTCCCACACAGCCGTGTGTGTGGAGAGGCCTTGAGTCAAACAAACACCAGGCTTATATTTGTACACTTATTTGCTTCAAAGTTAGTCTTGTACTCTGCCACTATGTGTTGAGAGAAAACTACACAGGACTGAATCAGACAATATCAGTGAATGCTAAAAAAAGCATGCATGTTTTGATACATTTAATGTCTTAGCAAGGAAAGATTGAGAAATACAGTCTTCATACTTCCGTCATGTTATTTGAGGTGCTATGGGTTTTTATTTTAGGTGGGTTGCCTTTGAAAATGTATTTATCCCCTTGTTTTCCCATTAACAACTTAAAATTCGGGTAATGGTGACAATGATATTATGGAGAAAAACATTTTTGTAGTACTACACACACTAAATAGCAATGAGAATGACTACTGATTTAAGAACTTTTTTCAAATGACCTGTGCTGGCAGTGTGATGTTCTTCATCTCTTCCTAGAGTTAATCTTTTTCATTGCCATTTATTTTTGTTTAAGGTTGCTGAAAGGAAATATTAATTGGAGACTGCAATTAGGCACAAAAAATTATGTAAACCAGTACTGAAAATATTCCTGAGTTCATAAGGGCAAATTGTGTTAATGTGGAAAAGTTACAGGAACATTAACAAGATAAGATTCAGGTATTGAAAAATGCAGTGCTTATGACTAGTAAGACTTTAATTTTACTTACTCTTCTAGTTAAACACTGCAGTCATCAGATAACTCAAACTTATTACAGCCTTTTGTTGGGATTCTTGTATTGGGCTACAGCAAGATTAAAAAGGGCCAACGCAATCTAATTTTACCCCATAAAAAGTCATCATCTCATGAATTAATGGTTCCCACACTCTACACTTGCAGTTATTCAAAGTACAGAAACAAAAATAGCATGTCCGCATATGTATGGGCCATACTGCAACTTGCCTTTGTCTTGATGTTCTGTTTACCAGCACACACACATGCATACACACACAGAGTATATAAAGTCTTTTTTAACTCTTTTCTTTTATATTCTTTCTGTGATTTCTGGATCTCAGGTTCATACTTTCACCTCTGTACAACTGACTGTTTCATTGTTCCTGTCAGACTTCTCTGTTCTTTAAAGGTTCCCTTTAAAAGATCTTTCTCTTCCTCCAGGCCAAAGAACTAATCTCTTCTTGCTGATTTCCTTTACAATATACATGCTTCTGCCTGCTTTTAGATATCTTTTGTCTGTTTCTGTGATCATTCATTATCGGCACAGTAAAGGTCTCTTCAGATCTGCTTGTGTTTGTCTATTAGAAGGGTTTAACTTAATTTTTAAAATCCAAAGAACAGAAAAACTATGCACATATTTTCCCATTTATGTTCACTAGGCTTTTCTGTGGCAAGAAAATAAATTTACTCTTTCTGAAACTAATCTTGTAGTGCAGAGGACCATTCTTTCTTACAAGCATTAGAAGTATTTTTCTAATGAATTTTTTTCTTTCTTCGCCTTTCCTTTAAGTCTGGACAGCCTACCAGTTCTCACCTCTGGCTATTACTCAGTTCAGGAGTTTAAGGGAGCCTTTTGTAGAGCACGTCATTCTCACCCCATGATCTTTGGCTGCTGTTGACTATTCCAAACATTTTAAAATATGTTATCAAATTAACTAGAATGCTACTAAAACCAAATGAGACTGAGCCCAATCAGCAAGATCACAATGACAGAAACAGCTCTCCCAAATTGAAAAGAAAAAGAGAAGAATGTTTTTCATGTAACTGTGCCTTCATGTTAACAGCGTAGAGCTTGACCCCCGACCAAAACCAGGGTAAAGGAAATTTCTTTGTCTCATTTATTTTGCAAAAATCAGCACGCAACTATATTGAGTTAGTTTTCTTTCTGGAAACCACCCAGTCCCATTATGGAGGTGGGGGAAGTTCTTTCTGCTTCTTTGGCTCCATTTTCTTGCAGTTTGTCTGGACCTCAGTATCCTCATTACTACTGAAAAATAGGACTAACTGGAAACCCAGTTCATTTTCTTTCTCTGGAGTGTGTGATAGTCAGGAATATTCTGTTTGCTCTTTCGCTGTGTGTCAAGAAAGATCAGTGTTCTTGGGTGTTTTGTTAGGGTTGTTATTTTCTAGGCAAGAGTCCTTAACAACAGGACGATACTGTGTTCCTCAGCTTAGTCAGAATTCACCCATCAAGAGTAAGCTCGTCAACACTCTGCAGCTTGCAGGAGAAAGATTTCACATGTCCTTTCACTATACATCATCTTCCTATGTGCTGCCTGCTGCCCTGTGTATTACACATGTATGTGTTCTTTTACAGTAATCTCATCATTTTTCTGCAAGACTTTTAAGTTGTTCCAGGTAATGCCTTTCATAATCTCTTTTCAATCACAGTGCTTAAGCTGTAACCTGCTGGTTGTTCTGTCCCTCAGAACAGGTCTCATGCTCTTCTTGGGATGCTACTTTTAGAGTGCTAATTCCTCAAGTGCCTCAGTGGGTAAGCTTTTATCCTCTGAAATATCTTATAATGTAGTTCTGAAGATCACGCTCGTGGTGGGGATATTGTTTTTCATGTAAATAGCCAAGGCGTACCTATGGGTATACCTATGGAATCTTCATATGTAATGGAAGTGCTGCACATCACCACAGATTTGGAACCTGTGGCAGGAAACCTCAAATAAATGGAAGACAATAAAGATATAAAAGTAGTCGGTTACCCAGATGCCCCATGAAGAGACAGCATTGAGCTTCAGGCTATTTTTAATAGATTGTTCACACTAGACTATACAGACTTAGTTACGTATCAGAAAAGTTCTTCACAAATGTAAAAACAAATCTTTCTTTAGCCTCTTTAATACTGTCATTTACAGATAGACAAAGTGGAGTTCAGCCCAGTATTAATACCCCAGTTGTTTACCAGTGTGATTCCTTTAATACTTGTTAGATTTTTGCTTGCCCTGTCAGGTGAAGCACAAGGCACAGACACATCTCTTCAGAGTTGTGACACCTCAGTGCGGGTCACTAGTTTCTAGTTCTGCAGTCTATACGTTTTATGTCCCCAGGAAATACATGTTGAGGGCATAGCTATTGTTCTTTTTAGGCAGTGTCATGGGGTTCTTGTATGATAAAATTGTCTGTATCAGTCTCCCTCAGAAGATAAGGTTTACAAAACAGCGTGGGGAACAAATAGTTATATTTCAGTTGTAGTTGCAGTATGTGTCTTGAGAAGAGCAGAACTGAACAGTAATATCAAATGTGTTTTTCTCTGAAAGGCCTTTCAAGAACAAATTGGAATATATTTTTCATTAATGACATCAGTTGTCTATACCAATGGCAACTTCTCCTCATCTTGAAATCAAGTAAGAGGTGTTTCTTTGTTCAGTTCATAGTTTAGTCTAATGTCACCTTTCAAATGACTTTACTTAAAGAGTTCCCTTAGGATCACAGTTCTCCCTATTTCAGAGTAAAGATGGGTTTTGTTAGAAGAGCCTACAATCCTACCTCTGGCTCTTTACCAGAGCTCAGACAGGTGCCTGAAGTTTGTGCTTTGTCACACAAGTTTCATGCCCAAAGAAACCCAAAACTGGGTTTTAACTGCGATAAAAAACAGATGTAGCATTGGTATTATCTACAGAAAAACAGAAAGCAAAACTTCTATAAAAGCTTCAGGAAAGATAAGTGAGACTCATCAGTCTTCATTTCTGTTTCAGATCCCAGGGACTGTAGTTACCTGCTGTCACTCTTTGTTATATTCTCTCTGCTGCTTACCTGTGATCAGCTGTTAATGACCCTTCATCCCACAAAGCTCCCCAGCTCCTTCATCTACAACTAGAATGTTGTAGATGTTGACCTCTCTTCCTTGTATCGTGTCACTTTTCCACTGTAGTGGATTTTCCCACTTTGGAAAACGTTGTCACTGCTGTTGTTCTCACTGCTGCCAACAGGTTTATGAGAGCTGTGTGAGAAACACGGACTAGGACAAAAAGCAGTGTGCTGGTTTCAGCTGGGAGGATGGAGCCTTTGTTTTTACCCTAGTAGCTTCTATGTTTTGAATTTAGTGTGAGAATAATGTTGATAACACATACTGTTTTAGTAGTTGCTAGGTGATGTTTTCATTAGTCAAGAACTGTTTCATCTTTCCAGGGAGGCTGAGAAGGAGTATAGACAGGACAAGCTAGCTGAAGGAATATTCCATACCATAGATGTCGTGCTTGATAGTCCATAGGGATTGGACTAGATGATCTTTCAAGGTCCCTTCCAATCCCTGATATTCTGTGATTCTGTGATATGCAAATAGGGGTGGCTGAAATCCACAATCCCTGCTCAGGATGGAATGAGCAGTCAATCATTGGGGTGGTGCTGTATCACTTCATTTTCTATATTCTTCTACCATTATTATTATAATTGATATTAATTATCCTCTTCTGTTACTGTTCTATTAAACTGTCTTAATGTAAACCCATGAGGTTTTTTTCCATCTCCCTTTGTCCCTCTTCTCCCTGCCCTACTGAGGGAGGGAGGAGTGAGCAAGCGACTGCATGGTCCTAGTTGCTGGCTGGGGTTAAAACATAACAAGCAATTAGGGAAAATAACTTGTACAGTCCAATTTCAGTAAAAGAGCCAGGGACTTGTCACTAATCCTTATTTTATTTCTTGTTATGTAGCCCATTATATACACATGTGGCACTATTTCATTTCTTTTCCCTTCTTCACAAAGAAGAAACGGGCTGACTCCCTGGCTTCACGCTCCCCTCGAGTTCCCTCTCTGTGATCATTCTTGTCAGCCCAGAATCTAGCCCAAAATCTGATTTTTGATTGGAAGTGGCACTTCTGAAATGAGCCTGACCTTCTCTTTCACCTTCTGTCAGGAGCCTTAAGGTATAGCAGCAACACTTCAAGTCATATATCATTACGAATTGACTGGCACACCTCTTTAGCATGCTAGCTAAATGGGCTGTAAATTCTTCTATCCAGATGAAATAGGAGGCTTAAGGCAATAATATTTCAAAAAGAATAAAAAATAAAGGTGTCAGATATGCGTTTTCATGTGGTGAGACCACTGTTTTACCAAGTATATTTCAATACTTTAATAAGCACAGAAACAGAATAATGGTGGCAGCTTCTGGGTTTAGCTAACAATCTAAACTGCGATTAGGGATGAAACACTGTGTAGCTAGTGTGTTCTGTTCAGGAAGGATATTTTTTTCCCTTGTTGCTTCCTTGCACAAGGTGGTTATGTCAAGTATTGATTAGCAAGAAATCAACTATCTTGAGGAGTTCCTTACAGAGCTTCTTAGCAAACCCTTCTAAATTTTGCTTGCCTACACAGAAACATTTCGTATACTCCGGGAATCTCGCAGTATAATTTATAACCAAATTGTTTATGAAGTCAAACCTACAGGGTTATTAAGTATAATTTGTATTTGTCAATTTGTGGAATATAGTGCAAAGCCCATTAGCTTCAGCATCCTTCAGAGAGGACAGGGATAAGAAGAAGGAGATGTAGTGAGATGCCAAAAATTGTTGTCCTTGGATTGAACTCCATCCTGTTTTATTTGAAAGCAGTCTGGCTTTAAGCAAAGACAAAATGCACAAATTGAATTATTATTTTTTTTCTTGACTAAGTTTAATAATATTAAAATGTTGAATAAAGGCACTGACATTTATTTTGAGAATATAATACATAATCTGAAGTAAAATTTACATTTATTCATATCTCAGATTAGTAATAAAGATTCAAAACAATGGAATGTTTTGAAGACATTCTGAACACATTTACCAAAGCTGTAAACATTGTTGCATCAAACTGGGGAGGTCACCTTTATTTATTCAATAAACTGGATCTGAAAATTGCTTGGTTTTGTTGGGACTTCATGTTGCTGGACCACGGCAGCTCTGCTGCCTTCCACCCTACTCTGTAGTCTCTGTCCTAGCGAACACCTTCATTTATATTCACCATCTTTCTTTAGGCCAATCTGAAATTTGACTTGATTTAAATAGTGACATTTCTGCTTCTTTTGTAGGAGCTGAATGCATTCCCATCACCACTGAAAGCAAGCTCTGTGATTTAGATGAATTTTTGTTGCTTAACTTTAGATTTCTGCTCTTGACAGGCCAGTGCATCTCTTGGACAAAGGCTTCCCAAAAAGGTTGTTGACATGCCTAGGGACAGCTGGCATAGACTGCCACAGCCACTAAGATATCCAGGGTGAGAAATCATTGCCCTCTTAGGGGCCTTGTTAGTTTAAAGTTACTTCGTCACTGCTGGGTTTTGTTTGAGTTTTTTCCTGGGTTTTCTTTTTTTTTGGTAGTGGTATTTTGCACAGACCAGGGAAAAGAAAAATATTCCTATTTAATAAATGAAAATAAACCACTGTTTTTGGAAAACCTGTTGTCATGTGATAATCCCCTATGACAAACACCAACCTGTGGTTGCTAGTACCAAAATATGGAGATCACACTTCCTTACTGAGTTGAAGCCTTCCCTAGTAACCAGTAGACATGGATTAGTAAGCATGGATTTGCGTTCATTAAAATGAGAAAGAAGTTGGTAGACAATCTGTGGTGTGGCACAGGGGACCATCTTGATGAGTGATCTTTTTCTCCTCTCAAAGTTCCGTAGTAGTGTGAAAACTTTCGAAACCTTATTAGAGTACTCTTACTCTAACAAGTCTGCTGTTCTTAAAGATCTTTGTATTCGCCTTTTTATTCTTGACTTTCATCCTTGCTTTGCACTGATTTCAGGAAATGAGAGATTTGTATCTTGCCCACATAACAAACAGTTTGTCAGCTTCAGCCACAATATATGTGGGTAATTTCAGCTGAAGGAGGGAAGCCTGGAAGGAATATTTGTTTATGACTTTTTTTTTTCTTCCTTAGCATAAGCTAGGAAGAGTAATTGCATGCAGTCATCCTCTTTTTCAGAGGCTGCTAATACACCCACAGCTTATCTCAGACGTTACTGATTATTCCTGATGGTCTGCAACAATACAGTAACTGTTCCAGTAATTCACTGGATAGACTTGTTTAGCACACTGCCTTGGTTCATTAACATTGAGCAATGTGAACTACAGAGCAACTTCTGCCATACTTTAGCCACCGTTTGAGAAAATGGATTGTAATACAGTTTTGGGAGATTTTTTTTTTTCCTGGGCAATTAATGTTTATATTTATGAAATGGAAAATAAATGGAGGAAGATCAGGAAAATCTCATAGAATCATAGAATCATTCAGGTTGGAAGAGACCCTTGGGATCATCAAGTCTAACCATCAGCCCTACTCTATAAATTCCCCCCCTACACCAAATGTCCCAACACCACATCTAAATGATTCTTAAATACATTCAGGGATGGAGACTCAACCACCTCCCTGGGCAGCCTATTCCAGTGTCTGGCCACTCTTCCTGTGAAAAATTCTTTCCTAATGTTCAGCCTCAAGCTAAATAATTTCTTCCTAATATCTAATCGATATCTCCCCTCTTTCAGTTTAAAACCATTACCCCTTGTCTTATCACTACACTACATAGAGTCCTTCCCCATCTTTTCCTGCAGGGCCCCATTAAGTATTGGGAGGCCGCTATAAGGTCTCCCTGGAGCCTTCTTTTCTCCAGGCTGAACAATCCCAACTCTCTCAGCCTGTCTCCATAGGAGAGGTGTTCTACCCCTCTAATCATCTTTGTGGTCCCCCTCTGGACTCACTCCAGCATGGTGCACGTTGTGGTTGCTTGTACCCTCTGCCTCCCAGAAGGTGCTACAATTCTGTCACCCTTTCTTGCACAACCTTGAAGAGGCTAGCACAGGTACAGCATGTATGTTATGCATGGTTGGGAGTGACACACTCCTTTTGCATGTCACTCAGCTGCTCTGGGCACATGCACTGCATCTGAAGAACAGTGCAAGATACTACCCAATGTCACTGGATTTACTGTGCCTTCGCTGCAGATGCAGGTGCAGTGCCAAAGATTTCCATCACCCTTACAAGGACCCTGAGGCATCACAGTGTCTTGAAAAAAACATCTTCCCCCACAGCTGGTGGGGACAAATGAATATACTCATGTGCTATAAGTGAGTAGTAAAAAGGGCAAGAAAATGTAGTAATTTGTCTCATTTTTTCAAACATTTTCTCATTACTGGGGAGAATGGCAAACCCACATTAAATATTAATTTATCTGCAAGTATCATGTCTAGTGCTTTGTAAGTACCAGCACAGCATGAACATATATACAGATCTGTTTATATCAGCTGATTTTCAGCAGTCTTTGGGGTTGTAAATACCTGAGGTTTTTAAAAGTTATATCCCCACATGTGCACAAAAAATGTATTGGGTCAATCTGATATATTTGATATGTGTACTTTGTGAAATAATACAAGTACTCTGTGCAAACACTGTTCAGTTGCATGATGTGTCCATAATTAGTGCAAATTTGAATGAGATTGATGAAGACCTGCATTTGTGCCATTGGACATCACAAGTCATTTGTAAGTGGACTTACTAAGGTACAAAGCCTAAATGTGATATGAGGTAGATTTGACCTAAAAGTTATGTTTCTCATTTATTTTCAAAAAAATTCTGCCTGCACAAATGATTGAATTCCAAGAGTTAAAATAAGAAGCAGGTTTTAATGTATTTTTTATGAGCTGATGAGAAGTCATTTCTGGGAAGGATGGTGATTTATATGGAGAAAAAAGGAGAACTGAGTCACATGCAGTGAAATCAACATATTGGTTTAAAGGCAAAAATGCATTAAAACATTCAAAGGCACAGCCCTACAATAGTGTCATTTAAAGGGATTGTTTCTCTAGAAGGCAATTTTCCTGTAGTTTCTCAGCCACTACCGGCTATTGCTGTTCAGTTCTTTTCAACTAAGGTAACTTTTGTCCAGTACAGCGAGTTTCGTATCTGAACAGCTTTCTAGTTTTCAGTAACTGCTGACGTGTATTAAATGATTACACTAGCTTTCAACTCTGGGGTTTGTTCTGGTTTAATTTAGAAAAAAATAGAGATTTGCATTCTTAATGGTAGTAATCTAGCAAAACCTTGTTAAAATTCAATTATGTTAGTTGTTATTAGATAAGGCTTGATTGATTGTCCCTTAAACTATGTGTAGATTTTTAAGGTTAGCTTAAATAAAATGATGATTGATATTTCCTGAAAACAAGAGATTCTAGGTCTTTGCCAGTGCAAGTTGTGTTGTTTGACTTACAACTAATTACATTAACTTTTGCAGATCAAAGCAAGGAATTAATTTGGCTTGTGCTATCTTTGCATGTCTTGTAGGTGTTTAATATTATGATGCACATTTTTTATCTACATAATAACAGTAAGCAATAACCCAAGGCCTGAAAATGTTTACTTTGTATTGTATCGTGCAATCTGGACCTGTCAGAGGTGTTAGAAAAGAGATTATATTAAAAAGTTGAGGCTTGTTCCTAACAGTGGTATAAGGCTATAAATTTTCTAAATCCCTTTATCAATACAAAGCAAAGCAAAATATACATTACATATATAGATAGAAATCACATTTAAAATTTCATTCAAAGTGCATTCCACACCTTACTTTTGTTTAAAAGGAAAAAGTCCTTGAATTTCCTTCTTTTAAGATGTTTCATGCCTTGTTGCAAGTATTATGCGTTCCACTGGGGAGGTGAATCAGGGTTCTCCTCGAATAAAGTTTCTCTTTCTGGCAAGAGTGGGTTTTGTGCAATACCCCGCTTGTTGTTGAGGTTTTAATATCGCCCATTTTGGATATCAGACTAGGGTTATTTTCCCAGCAAAACTTGCCTGTATGTGATCAAGAAGAGAGAGTCTGTTTTATGAGATGTAGTTCTACGGACTACATCAGGGTCTGAGACAACACGGCTGGCTGGCTGGCCAAAATGCCTCCAGCACTCGCACAATGTGAAGCCAGAAGAATTTGTGCCGTTGAGGGAGACTTGGCACCCTCGGGCCTTTCAGGCAATGGAGGGCTCATGGCCTTGAGGGATCTAGTTTCCCACAGAAGTGTTTTGTGGTGGTGTTTGTTCCCTCATGAAAACAGAGAGAATTCAGAGAACTGAGCAGGATGGGAAAAAGGAAAACCTCTTCTTCCCATGTAAGTTCTATATTTGCCTCTTAAGATACGTTCACATTCACCGGGCTTCTGTTCCCAGCCAAAAAAATAAATGCAGTGAAAAGTGGCTATGTTATGTCAGCCAGCTAAAACACTGTGATTTCTGCCAATGCTATAGCTCTTCTATAAGGAGTGCTGAGTAGGAAATTCGGGTTCTCTATGAAGAATCATATGATAAGTTAAAATTGAGAATGGCTGCTTGTGGGCAGATGCCTTCACGCACGCACACATAGATGTTACAACTTCAGCGGAGGTAAATCTCAAGTATTATGCTCTTCCTTGCTGACAATCTGGTTTCTACTTTCTAACAGTGGGACGGCGTAGGACCTCTCCCAGACTGTGCAGAACCACCCAAAGGAATCCAGATGCTGTGGCACCCTTCAATAGTCAAACCCTACCTCACACTTCTTTCTGAGTGCTCAAATCCAGACACACTGGAGGGGGCAGCAGGGGCACTGCAGAACTTGGCTGCTGGGAGTTGGAAGGTAGGAGTATTAACCTGATACGTTTTTCTTTTTCAGCTTGGAAAAAACTGAAACAGGTGACAACAAATGGGTGATATAAATGTTTCTGATTGCTCCTGGCAGTGGAATAACCCTCTGTTTTTACTCAACTATCTGCAGTCAAATTTGAGGTAGTATTTTAACTCCTCTGAATTGATACAAATAGTCATATCATCACAAAAGTCAGAATACGGCAGTGAAAATCACATTGGTCAAGTCAAGTATGAAAAATTGCTGCTGAAAACCAATATCCAAATGAGGAGAAGCAGCTTCTTTATGAATCTGGGTGACATAGCCATGAAAAATGAGACAAAAATATCACCAGTGACAATCAAATGAAGCCATATTGTTTTGTCACTGCAGAAACTGGTTGACATTTTGTCTCTTAGGAGAAACCAGGCAAGAGCAGAGCAAGATATAAATGATGTGACACCAACACAAGTAATCTTACCATCTACTTTTTTAAAAAAAAGACATTATTAAAATACATCAACAATATAATTAAAGATGTACAATGAGCAAGGAAATACACAATCAAGGCACT
The DNA here is from genome assembly GCA_013400055.1 of Nycticryphes semicollaris. Classification (NCBI taxonomy): domain Eukaryota; kingdom Metazoa; phylum Chordata; class Aves; order Charadriiformes; family Rostratulidae; genus Nycticryphes; species Nycticryphes semicollaris. The sequence goes on along the minus strand of VXBJ01004670.1, from coordinate 291,360 downwards.
CTCTTCCAGCTAATCCTACTTTTAAATTATATTAAAAAGATCCCTTATTCTGCCTTGTATTATTTGCAGTGAATTGAGAAAAAAAATTAAGAACTCATTTATTAGATTTTGAAAATATTTTGAAATTTAGAGCAAATTGATAGAATTGAAATTGAGAGAGTTGAGCCTGGTTTACTTTTTAGGGCAATTTGTTTCCTGATGGTAAACTGGCTTGATCGGGTGAAAATGCTTACTATCTAATCCTATTGTTTAATTATAATGCATTGATTTTAAGTTGACTCTCAGTGGGTATTTTTCTCATTTATTATGAAAACACGCATGTATAAGGAACCATAGATAGAAGGTATCCTGTTTGGTTTTAAGCAGCTGGGCACTTGTATGTGATATGAAAATATTAATTTAATTAGGCATTAATTTTAAAATGCTGGGCTTGACTCTTATAAATTGGAATTTTTTTCATATAAAGTTTTCTTGGAAATTGAGTTGGCACATTCAGTTGATCCTCAGAGGCATGGGATCTTTTTTGAGCACTGTGTTCCAACTGCTTTTGACTGTTACGTTCAGTGACACATGAAATAAATAACAAAGCATCTGTCCAGTGATCTTTGTCCTATGAAGTGCTACCTATACGCTGTGCCTGCAAATCATTATACTTTTATTATTCTCATATTGTAGACCACATCAGATTGTGTAATCCTGGCACAGAAACACAATAAATGTGCTTTATCCATTTGGGAATGGGTGTAGCCCCAGCCCAAATGAGAAAACAATGCATGCATATTTGCCAGGACTAGTAGGAGTGCTAAAATCCAAGTGGTGCCTCTTCTCCCATTTCTAATAAATCTGTATACCTGTCATCCTTTAGTTGGCAGAAGTGTACAGGGAGAGGAAGAAAGGCTCTGCACAGCTATTTGGCAAATACTGGGTTAGAAAAACTGGCTTGAACTTTAATATCTATGCTGATACCATGGGAAAAGCTCAGTTATTCTCATGTTGCTCTATTTTTCTAAAGCTTCACCAATTCCATTACAAGTTATGTGTAGACACACAATGAATATCCTTAATTTCACATGTCATACTAGCCATTTTTGTAAGGGGAATAATCTTCTTTGGGGATTACATAAGCATTGATGTTTCCACCTTTTGACCTCTCTTTTCTACTGCTGCAGTCTTCTGGATATAAAATGACTGAAATAAAAGGTAGAAAATTCTTAAAAGAAGTGGTTATTCCTAAGGGAGATTTTCATTTTTTTAGTTCCTCCAAGAAATTTTAATTGTATAAAGAATAGGAAAAGATTTTTTTTTTTTTTGCTTGAAATCTTTCAAGAAGAACTTTAAGGTGGACTAAGAGAAAAAGAACAAAGCACTTTAAAATAAATAACGTTGCTATAAATATTAATAACAATTGTGGGGGGGTTTACAATTAGCATTATTTTAATGCCAGAAGAAACCCAGAATATATGAGGCAGCCCGTGCACCAGGCATGTTCACACACTTCTGAAGATACAGTCTTTTCTGGAAAAAAATACAGTGCAGTTGATAGACTTGCATAATTCTTTCCTAGCTGTTTCACCCTTTTGGTTCCTCAAGTATAAAGCTGTCTAATCCTCTTCTATGACCGAGACGTAACACTTTTAACACAGGCAGTGCTTTACCGATGCCATTATGAAGGTAAAGTGAGCAGATAAGAGGAAGCCTAAATAATTTTTAAAGCATAAAAAAATATCAAGAGGATTTAGATAAATGTCTGCCACTAGAATTAACAGATAATATGTGTCTAAATCCCCTAGACTGCTTTTGAAATTTTCTAACACAAAAAGGAAGCAGCAGTACATAGCTTTAAGGATTAATAGCTGAGAGAGGCTGGAAGTTTTCATTATTTCCGAGAATATACTTTCTCATTAATACATACATATAAAATCAACACATGCATGTAATAAACCTTAATCTGTAGGATATTTTTAGCACTGTTTCAGTTGCAGAAATTCCTTCTAAAACCAAATACTAACCAAAAAGAAAAAAGCGTGACATACATATATTTGCATATAATATTTCTATGTCAAGATAAAACACTTTTGACCAAAGTCTTACCCAACTGCAAAGTAAACATGTCTTTTTTGAATGTGCAATTATTACTATAACCAAGGCAATCTATAAAAAATCAAAAAAGGAGCGTATTGGTGACAAATACATTAACAAGTCCTAATGAAAGTTTACCAATAACACAGGATAGTGATCTCAGGTATGAGGGAGGTTATTTTCAATGCAAAAACTTTACCTGGGGTAGATCACATCTGAGTATCTTGATTGTGATGCATCTTCGGCTTCTGAAAAGGAGATTAGCAGCTTATATACAAAGCAGAACTCATTTTGGAAGGGGCTGATTCAGATGAATGTAGAAGTTTGTTCATCTCGCTCTTCTGTACCCAAGACATTACATAGGGAGGATGCTGGCATTGGAATCTGAAGGAAGCAAGCAAACCCATTCCTTCACGGAAGAACACGTGTATCCTCACAGATCTTTCTATTTTGTTCATGTACTTACTCGATGCATCTATTCATAAAATGAATGGCCCTTTTGGAGTAACATATAGGGAGACATCCAAATATGTATGCTTTGGGGGAGAATTTGACAAATTAAAGTGTTCCCCATCACTGCCAGGATACCACTTTGCTTAAGATCTGACTACTGCTTTGTGCAGTGGCCTGTGACACTGGCAGTTGGTCACTGCACATCCCCTGCCGGGGGGGACTGATGTCCACCAGCAGTACATACTCTTGAGTACACACGAAGCTTGACAGCCTGCAGGTCGGTTTGTTTGTGCTCTACGTGCACACACATAGCCCATTTGGCAGAACTCAGCTGCTCCCTGGAGCTCGGTGGTTTTCTGTTTCATTTCCCATGAAATCAGAACCAGGGTAATTTCACTGCATCTTAAACTTGCTAAGGTAGAAGCAGTGACACAAATGATGGCTGTTTGTTTTGGCCTTTGGAAGTCCATAGATCTTTTTATCTATAGTCTGGCATCAGTATTTTTCCTTAGATGGTGGAATAAAAGTGGCAAGTTCCTTTCAGTTTTCACCTTGGTCAGTAGGCTATTAATACATTTAATCTACTGAGCATGTAAAAAGTTATATGCAAAATGTCCTAGAGTTAATGATGTCAAGAATCCAAGGTTATGTTCCCTCTGAACAAAATTTCCCTCTTATGAAGAAAGGAGATGTTGGGATATCTGTATATTACTGTGTCTATCTATATGTATCTGACAGCTAAATTCAGGCTGATGCCAGTTTATCTGTCAGAGACATTTCTGCAGTAACTGTTGCTGTGAATTTACAGAATCACAGAAGGGCTAAGGTTGGAAAAGACCTCTGGAGGTCATCTGGGCAAATGCCCTGCTCAAGCAGCATCACCTAGAGCCAGTTACCCAGGACCATGTCTAGGTTTTTTTAATGTCTCCAGGGATGGAGAATCCACAACTTCTCTGGGCAACCTGTGCTAGTGCTTGGTCACCCTCAGAGAGAAAGAGCATTTCCTGATGTTTTGCAAACCTCCTGTGTTTCAGTTTGTTCCCATTGCCTTTAGTCCTACAATATTATCTTTTCTGTTACATGCAGTTAAAACGCAGTGTTGTCACCACAAGTAGGATTTCTTTAGTTTTGTCAAACCCTTAAAAATAACGTCTTTATTCACATGATCCCTTTTTTTTTTTCCTATTTTATAATACTATCATAACTGATATAGGTAATATGTACCTTCTAAAACCAGGAAAGAAGACCTACTGTGTTTCTATTGGCAACATAATGGCTTACATTAGAACAGGTAGCACACCTGCCCTGGGCCTTGGTCAGTCCCTTCTGTGTGCCCAGTCTTCTATCCCAGTTGCTTTTCAGGCTTTACTCATCTGCTTTAATGACAGGTTGACCAGCTGCATTTTCCTGAGTGTCACTTCCTTGGGCTCCTCAACATCAGGAACAAGTGCTGCTCTGTTTATCTTGCAATCACATGAGGTTGTAACATTCCTCAGCTAGTTCTTCTACCTCCTTTCCTTTCACTTCCATGTTTGATCATACTCAGCAGGGAATGATAAGGCTCTTTGCTTAGACAACTGAATGTCCCTGCCTTTGATCCCTAAGAGGTACAATACCCCTATGAATGGGATTTATGGGTTATTGGCCTGATCTCTGGAGATAGCTAGATGAGATCTCAGTCTTTGTTCCTTAGGCAAGTAACTACACTTATTTTCTTAATTCTGTCCTAGACGAATCTGAGTCTCATGGGAGCAAGAGCTCCATTAAGTAAATTATTAGATAAGGAAACTGAAAACATAAAAGGGACTGATTCAGTCACAAGGTCGGTGCAGCTACTTCAAAGAGTAGTATGAAAAGAGTTTCAAGCTCCTTACTTACCATCCAGAAGCTTGCAGATAATGAGTAATTATTGTCTAAAGCAGCAGACATCTAGGTTATCAATCTTCCTCTTATCAGGCAAGGACATATTGTGGCTTCCTTGCCAAACTTTTCTGATGACTTTATTTATTTACATATTAACCCATTGGAGTTTCATTGGGCTGTTCCAGGAGGAAGTTTTTGGATTACAGTGAAAAGGCTTACATTAATTTTTTCAAAAATACCAATATTTTGAATCCTTATGTGATTCATAATAGAGATAATTCATGATAGAGAAGACCATTTATAACACATCACCTAACCAACAAATGCAAACTTTTTAAATAACCAATGTGTTATTCTGTCAGAAATTCTTATCGGATAGAATCCCCAAACCTAGATGAAGCAGCATCAGTTAATATAGAAAAATATATTGGCTCTATAGGAAGCAAGACAAGATTCAAGGGACAGAGCAATATTCAAGAAGCAAGATCTGCTGCGGCAAATACCTGTATCACAGACATCATCAGGACATCAGTTAGTGGAATGGGAGCTCATGGTAAATTCATGCTCCAAGCACTTCCTTCCTAAGTCACTTTGCTTCCCATGAGATGTGTCACTTTTGTCTCAAAGCTTTTCTTTTTTAAATTATATCAGATACAGTGTTTGGAAAAGTCATTGTAATGTCTCTTAGATCATTTTGAATACACAGTCCATGAATACACAGTCTTGTACTGCTGAACCAAGAATGACAAGGTGCAAGGTCAGTTCCTTTGGAGCTTTACCTTCCTCAAATGTATCTTCTGTTAACACAATTTTATTTTTCTCTAAGTTATTTATTTAACTGTATATCTTTACCCACCAGATTTTTTCCTTTCTCTTTAAGCTTGGCTAAGGTCATGGAGGAAGAGAAAAGTAACTAGGAGGAAGAGGAAATGAACTAGTTAATTCTTTTCTTTTGTCCCAAAACAGAGATGTAGAGAAATTACTGGTGGCCTACCAGGTGGGAACATTTCTGAGAACAAAACACTGCATTTAGTGAGCAGAAAGTCCCTGGAAAGTGCTTGCACTCTTCAGAGTCTGCAAAAAGCTAACCAAGTTTGCAGGGCCTTTCTCTCTGTCAGGTGGTGTGACTTCACAGAGATCCCAGTAGAGTTATTTGAATAAAGTATATCTGTAATTTCATAAGTGGAATGTAAAAATACTCTCTTTTTTTCCCTGATGCATGTATGATCAAACCAAGTGGAATATTGATCTTTGATTACTCATTGATCTTTGATTATTCAACATGAAATTCACTTCCGTGCTCTATTGTTCCACTGCTGTTAGCAGGCAGTGCCTTTCTAAGCCTCTGACTCAGCAAACTCTGAATTTCTCTAATCTTCCTGGTTCTTTTGGTGATTTAGTTTGCTTTGTCATGCTTGCTGCCCTGATTTGACTTTGATTTTTTAGTTTGTGTCTCATCAATTTCCTTTAATATTCAATATCTCAATAGTCCATGAGTCACAGTGTTGAACTGTACCAATACAACACAAATTCTAGTCAAAACTGACGTATGGGATAATGAAGTAGTCTGGAGGTACTCCAGTAACACTGATATCAATGGCAGGAAAGTGAATCCATTCAAAATATCTGGTGTATGCAATTGTTGGTATTCCCTGGGGTATTTTTGTGGTTTTACATCAGTGAGATTTTTTCCGTTTCATTTTGTGCTAGAAATTTCTTCCTTCTTTTAGTTTGGTCTCCTGTGGCGGTGCTTCATAGGAGAATAAAGAAAGCCATATCAAACATTAAAAGGAGTTAACTGCCTAAATGCTTTTCAGTTTTTCTG